>CDMC01000029.1:6179-177106 GCA_001511075.1 Aspergillus calidoustus | reverse complement strand
ATAATAGGATTAAGAAACTTATAAAGCTTTAAGAAAAGCTTAAGGAATATTAGTAAAAGGCTATTAAAGGCTATATAAAAGCCTATAATTATACTTACTTCCCTATTTCTTTTAAGTGCTCTTAACTTGTTAAACTCTCTACGCGAAACTTAAACCTTAAACTACTAAGTTAGGAACTATCCCCTAAATTTATTAGACTATTTTAAGTACTTAATACTATAGGTATATAAGTATATTATCTTACTTTACCCTAACTATATAATTAAATTTATAATATTTTCTATATATCCCTTTTAGAACTATAGTATAAGAAAGCTAATAATCCCCTTATAATACCTAAACTTACTAAAGAAGAAGAATAGGAAGTTAAAGAAATTAAAGATAAGTAAGTTTATAATAGAGAAATATTCTACTTACTTAAGTAGAAAGACTAGCCTTCTAAATATAATTAATAGGTTTTTAATAGTAATATTCACACTCCTAAACTTATATAATAATTTAAATAGTAAAAGAAAAACTATAGAAATCCTTAATAAATTATAATAAATTCTTAATAAATTATTAGAATAACGTAAACACTTATATAGAATAAACGTAGAAATAGATAACGCGTAACTAAAATAAAATAAATCTATTTTAACTATTACTAATAAAACACTTAAGGATTGCTACTATATATTAAATAAAAACGCCCTAATCCCTTATAAAATCACTAAGTAGAGAGGGAAGCTATTATTAATTTCCTAGGCTATTAGAAATAGGTTAGCTAGATCTTTACTATAAAACTAGACTACCTCCGCCCTTATTATCTAGTAAAAGTTATGAAGAGTAACTTGCCATGATATATACTCTAGATTACTAGGCTAGAGGCGCAGTAACTTAGTATAATAGTATTTATTCTAAGTATCATTATTAGAACCCGGGGGAGGCATTAGTAGAGTAGGGAAGTCTTAATAATAATTCATACACTATTTCGCATATTTGACTCGCTAGGACTAAGAGTAATAAGAATTAGTTTTTACCTATAAATTAGGGAAGAATTATAATTACTTACCTAAGTATCCTTTTATATACTAATTAAGCTAAATTCCTTTTAATATTAGGTCTCCATGTTATTAAACATACTAACTAGATCAAGAATCACCTCTAAAAAGGCTAGGAATAGCTTAGGAGCCTAATTTTAACTATTCACATTATTATTAGGATTAAAGAATCCCTTATACTATTTAATATAATAAGAGAGATTAACTATATTACTAAGCATCCCTATTATAGCCTTTAGGGAATATTAGTAAAAGCCCACCTATATTATAAAGAACCTACTATTAAATAACTCGCGTTCTAATAGGAATATTAGTAATAGAGTATAAACTTAGTACTATTAAGAATATAGGAGATCTTAAATAGTTTAAAGGGTTTAGCCTTAGGATTATAGGACTTAGTAGATATTCTTATGTATTCTATATACTAAAAGAGTTTAGGTATTATTAGAGTAGTAAGGATAGAGTAAATATAAACTATCTTAGAAATAATAGGGATAAGTTAAGAGAGGAAAGATATTAGGATAAGAGAAGATAAATAAATTATAGAAGATAAGATAAAGAGGAAGAAGAGAGTAGAAGAAAAATCTATAGAATATTATTATTATATTACCTTCTTTATTTACCTTACTATTAAGCGAAAGGTTTTAAGGCTAAATATACTTAATTACGCTAGAAGGCTATAGTTATATATAATAAATAGTTACTCCTCTCCTTTATTTCCCCTCTAAAGCTATAATAGAAGTCTTTAAAGACTTATAAGCCTAAAATTAGTTATAAAAGAACCCTTTAAGGTTTTATTTATAGTTCTATAACTATTTATGATTATAATATTCTATTTCTAGATTAGGACGATCCCTCAGGGATAGGGGTGCCGTGTCATGGTTAGAGTGGCCTAGATACCTAAAGGGTCAGGCCCCTAGTTAGAATAGTTTAGGTATATAAGGTACCTGAGTAATTAGGCTTATTAGGAAGGGCTGATAGCCAGGAGTTAACTAATTAACTTAGTTAACTTAGCTAATCCGCTCACACAATCTAAGGAGGTTGGCTGAGGGGTAAACTAAAAGGTTAACTAAGGAGATTAAGAGACCTTAACTTAATATTATCCTTTTAATAGCTGGTTACTTAGGTCCCCTGAAGGTCCTAGATATCTTGTGAAGTAAGGATTAGTTTTATCCTAATTTAATATCTACCTTAGTAATATTATACCTGATTAACTTCTCTTTAAGACTCTTATAATTTCTAATCCTTTATTTTTAATTACCTATAATATTATCATTGTTTCCTTATTATCCCCTCCCCCCGGCCCTTTGACTAGGTTATGATCAAGTCACCCTACTAGTAAAGTTCAAGCATTAGAATAAATTCTACCTCCTTAAAGAATACAGCCCTAGTAATCTTCCACGGCAAATGAGAACAGCATTAAGGAGCCTATTTTAGAGGAACAACTAGATAAACTAAAATAGAAGGTTAACCGTCTTGAACAAGTTAATAACCTTAAGCAAAAAATCCATGACCTCTAGTAGGAAACAGGCTGACTGGAATACTCACCTCCTCCTTGACAACTATCCACTTTAATTGATCCCGAACCGTTGAGTGTACGAAGGGCAGTCGAACCTACATCGAAAGAAAGAAAGAAAGAAAGAAAGAAAGAAAGAAAGAAAAAAAGAAAGAAAGAAAAAAAGAAAGAAAGAAAGAAAGAAAAAGAAAGATAGTACACTTAACTATCCTAAATACGTGGACGTAGCAACGTAGTATGCCCCTAATTAGGGAGCCGCAAGACCTGGATATATACTTGCCAATCTACTTGTTATGCAAAAGCCAGTGCCTAGACATCAGGCGATGATATAGCTCATACACTCTAAAATTATTTCTCTTCCTTTTTAATACCTTGTTGGCGCTGGATTAAATCTATAATGTCTACACTGTTAAGCTGATCGACCCTAGCTTGGTAAGAGCTCGCTGTAAACTTTCAACTATATAGACTTGTCCTAGGGTTGTTGCTTAGATTACCCTGGTTAATTTTCCCTAAGCCTTCTCCTCTGTTACTTTCTCCCCCCTAGTATGTTATCCCCTACTAGTTTTCTCCTATAATTGTACTCATGTATCACCATTCAAGCCCACCTTCCGTAATAGCCAACCCCCAATGACACACAAAATTAATCCGTCACCTACCGAGCCTTCACCTGTATGGTTTTATTTTATGAAGAGAAGTATCACCACTAGCTTAGCATTTCTCTCTGTCCAGGCTCTCTCTAGATGTTATTGATATCCAATCCATTGCCTGAACCGCTCTGATAATTAATCAAACGTCGAAGTTTCCTGAAAGACTGGAGAACTGGAGGGAGGTACCTTCATGATGAAAAACGTTATGGAAATACCTGTCTCTTGTAGTTGAACCTCCAAAAGCTCCTTGCTCATCTTTCATTTTGTAGTACAACGGCGCAGCATGAGAGGGCAACTGATGACAAGGCTGTTTTCGATGCGAGTTGTTCTCATCATAAAGGCTCTACAGGTGCGAATAGTCAATACATATCCTGATACCAATAATCTCATACACGCACGAGGGGGCCATGCCCACCACGATTGCCGGAAGTCACATATGTCTCAAAATATGATCGCAATTTAAGCTACATAAGGCGTCTAACTGGACACCACCATTTCCCTCAGTTCATTAACTATCAGTCGCCAGTCAATGTCACTACAAAGATTTTGTAGCGACTAGAGACTCCAGCCCCGCCAGGTAAGCATGGCTAAATGTCTGTCTAGCATGGGTGATAGCTTCCTGCGTCTAGTCAAGAGCCTGCTACAGAGATGATTGCGCGTCCGGATACACGCCCGACCTTGACGGAGTCTGGACCGTTGATCTATCACTGAACGATGAGGAGAAATCCTTGATGATGCTACAATTGAGGGGTGCCCTGTCACCCTCGTGATACCCCGGAGAAACAAAGAGGTCATTCTAGCACAAGGAGGCCTCGCCCAAAAGCTCATGACAGCGACCCAGGAGCTGAACTATTCGACTGATTTTTGTAACTTTCTCAATACGCTTCGCAACACCCAGGCCCTGGTCCTCGGAACTTCTTCCAGATCAGACCCGCAAGATGTACGCGGAAATCACTTGCGGCCTTGCCAGCACTTGCATGGCCCATTGCGGCCGTGCGATATGCGCAAACTGGATACCTGCTATCTATGTGGCTGCTGTACTGATTATGATCAATGTCGGCGGAGTGCCCAATCTTATTGTTGCTTCAGCTGAGTAGTGGTACTCTATTCTGTTGCAGTGGGGAGGCAGTCCCACCGATGAAAACAGTCCTCCACAAAGCATTTCACCCAGAAGCTACTTATGTCGACGAGCATGTGGAGAAACTGGCGCAGACTATACATAGTGGTGCTCGTGTGGGTCGAGATGTCAATGTGGAACTCGTCGACCAAAGGAAAGCAGGTACTAAGGACCTGGGACCCTTCGCTATGTGACCCTGGGAGATGCGGAACCTCCACGCGGGACCCCGTGCGGCCAAGGCGCTGATCTGGGTATTGGACTCTGGGCCCAAGAATATCATAGGCGATTCGGTTATCGTACTTGTACCTACCTATCGGTACGCCAATGCCGGTCGGAAGACGTACATTTATCAATGTATGGTTGACCGGAAGGTCAACCCGGCGAATGGCCAGAACCAGGGAGATCTACAATGAGCGCTCTGCAGCACACAGGCCCATTCTGCGATGTTCGTCATACTGCTAAGGGCCACACATACCGCGCGCAGAAGGACGTCCTCACACGCTTCTCAACATACTTGAAGTCGACGTCTGGTGGCTTTTTGGTGGCGGGGGGAGTTTTAGCCATCAATGGGTGGGACGGTTTATCAACCACTGCGTGGTGTTATTAAACGGCTGCCACTGCGCCTTCCATGCCGTCCCCGGGACTCACTTCTCTGTCTCTTATCTGGAGATTGGAGAGTCGAACCATAGATGTTTTGTATTGTGAGGGTTGCTACGTGACTTTGCCCCGGCTACGGGAGTTATCTAGTCTCCCACAACTACTTCCCGTACACGATCCACGATTTCGACTTACACACGGTATACGGAAACAGGCTATCGCTGCTAGACATGGGCTCTAGACACAAACAGTCTTGCACAGTCTTGCACTTCAAGAAGGATTTCATTTTCGTCCCTGAGTTGGGGAAAGGGAAACCCTTGCTCTTCTACACCCGCGGCACGTCCGCTGGATTCGGCTATTTTTTCATGGCTGCCTTCTTTCCTCATCCAAGCCGGTCCCATTTGACACCCCGCGCCACCGAGCAAATCCTGATCAAAGCTTGGTTGGCACGGCAGCCTATTAGCTAGCAATACCCCATACCTCAGCAAAACCGCGTTGGATTCAGGATGCATTAACAAGAATCAGTCGAGCCGTGGGCACACTAGCATGCGGTCGACATTGTAGAATTTAACAAAGACCATCTAGCTCTCCCGTATTAAACTACGGTACCAAGGGAAATTTTGCCCTAGTTCTCTTTCTTATCAAGAAGCCAACACAGGCACGCAGGCACCGGGAAACAAGACTGCGTGAGTATCAAAGATATTTGCCGTTGCTGCTCACCCAAACGGACCCTCCTAGCTTAAGGTGGCGCATATGCGCTGTGCTGGGTACAAGCAAAACATGCCAAGTACATTATCTTGGTACCCCAGGAGATTATTACCAATCTCAATCCCTATTCGAGCAACGGCAATACCGAGTATGAGCATTTCTAGATGCATTCAACTTGAATCAAACCCAGACTAGAGCCTTTAGTCCATCGGAGATCAGGCTGATGGCTCGCTTCGGTGTACGGGTATCGGAAAAGGATACCTACCTATCCTAAAGAGGAGCCATAGCTTCGGGATAGGCTTAACCAGACACAGGTGATAGTACGCACTTTGGTGACCGCACGATGGCCACAATTCTGGACAACGTACCTATACACGTCCGCTGACGGGGCAGGTCTCGGGACGGTATACACGGAGACCGAGGCTGACCAAAGAAATCAAGCCACATCAACGACATCCTCGAAGAAGAGAGTGTCTAAAGTTATCACGGCAAGACAAAACGCTCTCGCCTTATCTTGGGAAACACTCAACCCAAGTTATCTGGCGATAGTCCGCAAGTAGCCATCCGTCAAGCGGTTACTCAAGACGCCAGGGTCTGCGAAGCAGGCTGGAGCATTGACAAGCGACATCTACACTCCCTGAGACAACCACCTCCTATCATGATTTACGTTAGAACTTCCAAATCCAGCCTCGCTCGCTTTCCTACAACTCAACATACGCAACATGTCAAACTCTTCGTCGCCTGATTCAGAATCGCCCAGCAACATTTCTGGTGAAATCAAAGGATGCTCAGTCGAACGCATTAGTAGACGGCAGTCATCACCCTCCCAAACTGTGAAACCATCGTGAGTTTCCGCGCTGTCACCATCACATCAACCACTCACAAAGCAGCCTGGCGTGATGGTGAAACCATCATGAGTTTCCGCGCTATTACTATCACATCAACCAACCATGAAGCAGCCTGGTGTGATAGTAAAACTATTATGAGCTTCCATGCTGTCACCATCACACCAACCAACCACGAAGCAGCCTGGCGTGATGGTGGCCATGGCTGCATTTGCAACCACAGATATAGACATATCTATAGTTAAGGCCCTCTTCACGCCCATGGAACTATCCACCTCCTAGTAGTTCTTTATAGGGGCCCTTTAAGCCCTCTTCACACCCTAGGACAGCACTAGCAGCGCCATATTTTAATAGAGCGCGCTATGGCTCCAAAACAAAATCGGCACTGAGTGGGCTGGGACGGCTCTTGAGAACCGGGTCATCCTGTTCCCAGTTTATCCCACTCGACCAACTTGCCGGCGGAAGAAATTACAATCTACTTTGCATAAGTACCGCGTAGCCAAAGTGGGGATCCTCTCAGCAAAATCATCCCGCGACCGGAGGGATGAACCCTTGACTTTTACCCAACTTTTAAATCGAGAAAAAGCGACTTCCATAATTCTGAGTGGCGATGGTGGCGAAGAGGTTCGGCAGATCGAGGCGAAATAATTATCCCGTAGGCCCAATTCGAAAAACTGCAGCGAGCTCGGCCAACTTTCTAAACGATAGTTCGCATGACCTCAAGTATTGGACGCTATGTGCTCTACATCAAGTTTCGCAGCGGAGCATATTATGGTGGTTGTTCTCAATTAAATCATCAAGACCCTGACAGCTCTCTATCGCGCCCCCCTAAGCGCCTAGATCTCCAGTTGGAAATGCGTGGTGCTGTGATTCATAACCCCCTGCCACTTATGGATACCACCAAGTTCACCGACCTTCAATCTCTTGCACTTCAATGGGACGGCCTATCTCTCCAGTGGATATCGGCTCTATTGCAGTTTCCTCAAAGAGCTTATACTGCGATTCTCACAAAGATCAGGCGGTTTGAACAGGGTGGCCCGGATGTTTCTCGATGAAGTATGGGAGCCCTTTTGTTTATTCGCTCCAAACGTTTCATTTACCCATCGAGGGCAACATAGGCTTTTCGCCAGCGGGACAAGATGTAGTATGGAGCAAGCGGGCACTCATCGTGCTCAAAAACCTCCGGGAGCTTTCCATCTCATGCGAATTTTTCCCAGCCGAGGACGAAGGCCTGGAAAGCAGGCCCTGGTTACCGCCATCACTCGTCGAGTTGCGGATTACCGATCTTCTTTCGCAGTTGACCGAGTTTTATAATTGTCTCGCCCTTGATCCTGATTCGGTTGCTTTGAACCTTTTATGTAGGCAGTGGAACACGCTCACTGATTTGCGAAGTTTAACATTGGATGGTGGACACATGCAGGATGTGGAGAAGCCTCGCAGAGTTCTTTTGGGAAATGCTTATCCAGATCTGTTAGCCAGGGTTGTATTGAACAAGGTTGTATTGAAGATTTTGCCGCAGTTCAGGGGGTTGAATATCCACTGGATTTCGAGGTTAAAGCTTGCTTTGCAACGATGTATACCACTGGAGTTAGGGATCGGAAGTATCAAACCTGACAGATATCTGCACAGCCACAGAAAGTCCGAGGCAAGAGAACGGAGTCATAAGCCTCCATGATGCAAGAGAGACTTACTTCTTGATAATTCAAGTTGGTCTGATGTTATTCTAAGTTGTATATTTCACTGTTGTGAATACACTCAGATGATGGGATGTGGAGAACTGGCAAATTGTGTATGTAACTCTAGTGCCATTGGACAGTTCTTAAGCAACGGCCCACAACCATCACATGCGAAGCAGTCACGTGTCAATGGCCCTTTATCCAACCAAAAGCTTTCGAGCCGCAAATCCTCCCTTCCCTCTCACCCCAACCTGTCATGCCACTTCGAATAACTTCCGCCCCCGTCTCCGGAATCAAAAAGCGAAAAGCACCCACCTCTACACGCTCCCGCCCTTCCCCCTTCGCCAGCCATGCGCGCAGCAAACCAAGCGTCCGCTGTCCTGGCGGCAGTGGCAGTGGCCTGAAGAAGCCGCACGACGACGACCCAGACCTTGCCTACGGCCCCCTCCCAGACCTCGGCCTCTCGCGCCACGTCGCCGAAACCGCACCCGTCGAAAGTGTCCTCGATGCGCTGAAATATGTCCGCAATAAAATCTTCGAAGACCTCCCCGCGCGCGCGGGGATGAACAGCACGCGGATCGCGCAGGTGCTGAATTTCCGGCGCTCACTCCCGCCGCTCGTCTCCGTTGCGCATGTACATACGCTTCTCGATGCGCCGACGAAGGTCGAGAGAGAGATCATGGAGCTTGCGATTGCCGGCCGGATCCGGAGGCTGATTGTTCCTGGGCGCGGGAATGATGCGGCGGGACTGGGTGATTGCCTCGTGTTGACGGAGGACTGGGAGAGGCTTGTGCGGGAGAGTAGTGTGCTCGACTCGGAGCTCAAGGAGAAGTTTCTGACTGTTCTCGGACGCATTGGGAACACGTGCGCTATACCGGGGACGGCGTTCTCGGCGCCGGAGTATACGGCTCTTGTGAGGGGTGGGTTTATCGTTTCGTCGTCGTCGTTGGCGAAGGGGATGGTTAGTGTCCCCTCGCTACCGGATCTACCCATCACAACGAATAGCATGGCCGGGGCGGCGAGTCGGACTGGCTCTGGAAATCCACCAAGTGAACCTGGACGTACCGCTCAATCACAATTCCACACCGCAACGCTCTTCCTCTCCCTTCCAAACACAGGTCCATACCTCAAACTTCTCGGCGCAGGACGAGACCATCTGGTCTCACTACTGAAGAAGTCCAAGTCGGGTGAGGTACCCCTCTACCTCCTGCGTGACCGATGGGACGGCGCAGTCGAGTCTGAGCGAAGCTTTAGTGTTGCGAAAAGGGCCAGAGGCGAGTTCGCTGGGATTCTCCCCGGCAAGACGAAGAAGTGGAAGGATCTCTATGGGATGAGCTTTCGGTGGGTTCTGGAGGAGGCGATTGGGGCTGGGTTGATTGAGATTTTCGATACGGGGAGTGTTGGGCCCGGGGTGCGGGGTTTGTGATGGCCATTTTTGGCTGCGCATGTATATATAGTCCTCGTGATGACATGTTTTATACCCATAGATTTATATGATGTTCTGCCTGCAAACATCCAAGGAACTCCCGTACGATCCAGTAGACCCTCTCTTGTGGCTCCTCAAAGATCACGTCGATGCAAATAGTAGCATAAGGGTAGAGTATTAAGTATGTAGGGTCGAAAATGCAAGACAAGCACACCAAAACGCCGATTTATCCCAAGCCAAGCCCATCATGGCTACCATTAGATCCACCCGAATCCGTTCCATCCCATATCCCAAAAAGATCCCAAATAACCCAGATCAGTAAATCATCGAATCATATATGTATACGCATGTATATGTATGCAAGATGCACCATGCTCGCGCAGCCGTAAGTGCGCTAGGGAAGAAAACCTCCCACAAAGCAAGCACCTTTTAGATTCCTACACCCTCAATGCAAGAAGGCCACGGACCTAATCCCGTCTGCCAATCAGCTGATCACCGACTCTCCCACGAAAATCTCCTCACCCTCGCCCCCGCCCCCGCAATCTGCTCATCAATGCTGGCTCTTGGCGGCGTAAACCTCCCCGCACCAGGAACATCCGGCCTCTGGAAAACCGGCGGCGGCTGCGTAAGTGCAACCATCGGCCCCGGAAACCCAGGATGCGGATGGCGGTAAGCCGAGGAGATGGACATTGAGCGCGAGGGAGCGGGCGAGAGGACGGGAGGGGAGTATGGCGGTGGAGGCGTTTCCCGGGTTGCGGTCGATGTGTTCCCGTAGCTACTCGGAAATGAAAGAGCGGAGGAGACGTCTGAGGTCACTTCTTCGGGGCGTGGATGTGTGTAGTAGGGGTAGTAGTAGTTTGGGGAGGTGGTGTCGGTGTGATGGGTGTTTGGGTCTGGTGTGGTGCCCGTGGCTTCTTCCCAGGCGAGGCGCTGCTTCTCGTCGGTGCTTAAGGTGTAGGGGTTTATGTTCGACTGGGGTTCGGTGTGGTGGTGATGGTGATATGTTTCTGACGAGATGGGGGGATCGCGCATGTGAGCTTCCAGAGTCTTTTCGTGAATGCTCATTGGCCGCGGCGTGTATGCGGGGAGAGGGACAACGGTGTTGTAGCCATCTTGATCTTGTGGTGGCCCGTGAGTGTTGTTGTTCGTGGAGCAGAGGTGTGGAGGGGTGGTGGGTGTCTGTTGCGTTTCGGGAGATTTGAGGGCTTTGGTGGGTAGGCAGCAGCTGAGGAGGCTGGAGAAGCACGACATGACGTGTTTTGTCCCTTCTAACCAGGTATAGATATGGATCTTGTGGCGTTTGAGAGGCAAAATGCCAGGTAGAACTGTCGAGTTCCAACGGTGGGAATCCGGGTGCCTGGGTGGACCGCTGGCACAAGTGAGACGGGTTCGTTCTCCGCAGTTTAGTAGAGATGGCGGGGAAAGGTTATTGTGTAGATAAGTTGATGAGAATGATTTTAGCGGAACATCGCACAACCACCTCCCCGGATAAAGAGGCCAGATCTCGTCGAGGAACTGGAGAGAAAACGAGACAGAGGTCGGAGAGGGGAATACGAGGAAAGCGGGCTTTAAGTCGGACAGTTCGGAGGGTCAATTGAGGCTGTGAACAAGCTGGCCTGGCCTTAGGCACCGCCGTAAACGCATCAGTTGATTGGCTGCCGCTTATCAGTCGGATCAGCCGGCTCCACCTAAAGCGGTGACTACTTTCTGCCCCCGGCTGTCAACAATTTTCTCTCGGATTTTCTTGTCCCTTCCTATCCTGTTCGCCCCTCTGCTCTGGTCTCTCACACAACGCCATTCTTTCAAGAAGCCCTCCATTCGCTCAAGGGCCTCGTCACAATGTCCGCAACAGCAGCTGTCGCTACACCTACAGACATTGTTTCAGCCGCCCAAGCCGCTGTCCCCCCACAAGTACCCCCGCACCGCTCGCACGACCCCGCCAATAACCTCAAACGCGTCGACCCCTTCCAGTTCGGCTCGCGCTACCTCGAACAAGGCGACGACGTCTTCGAGTTCAACGCCTGGGACCACGTCGAACCTGACGACGAATTCCTCGCCTTCGCCGAAGTCCAGTACGCCAAACAGCGCGAAGCGCCCTGCTCGGATTTTGACAAGCAGCGCTTCAACGCCGATCCCGCAAAATGGTGGAACCTGTTTTATAAGAATAATACGGCAAATTTCTTCAAGGATCGCAAGTGGTTGCAGCAGGAGTTTCCGGTTCTCGCCCAAGTCGCTCAGAAAGATGCTGGGAAAAAAGTTGTATTGGAGGTTGGTGCCGGCGCGGGGAATACGGCGTTCCCCTTGATTAGGAATAATGAGAACCCCGAGCTCATGGTGCATGCGTGTGATTTCTCGAAGACGGCTGTTCAGGTTATGCGCGACAGCGAGTACTACAACCCCAGCTGTATCACAGCTGATGTCTGGGATGTGAGTGCGCGGCCGGATGAGGAGAGTAATGGTCTACCGCCTGGTCTGACCGAGGGATCAGTCGACGTCGTCATTCTCATCTTCATCTTCTCCGCCCTCGCCCCCGACCAATGGGAGCAGGCGATCCGCAATGTTTACCGCGTGCTTAAGCCCGGCGGCCAAGTCCTCTTCCGTGATTATGGACGAGGCGATCTCGCCCAAGTCCGTTTCAAGAAGAACCGATACTTAGCCGAGAACTTTTACGTACGAGGTGACGGCACCCGCGTGTTCTTCTTTGACCGCGACGAGCTAGAGCAGATGTGGGGTCAGTGGACTCCTGAAAAGGGACTGCCGGAGCTGAAGCCGAAGGAAGAGACGACCAAAGAAGCCACTCCCGATTCTACCGAGAAGGAGAAGGAGGGTGTCTTTGATATTCTCAACCTGGCGGTTGATCGTCGACTAGTCGTCAACCGCCAGCGCAAGCTCAAGATGTACCGCGCCTGGATTCAGGGACACTTCGTCAAGCGTCAGTAAAGGGGCCCGGCCAACACTATCACTGTTTAACAGCCCTCCGAGTTCCGACTGTATCAGTGCGGAAACAAAAACTTACCTGGAATCCGCGGATGATCTCTGTTCGACATCCCGAGATATAACGGGTCTTACTCAACACTAAGTCTCGATAAGAGAACCGACTTCAGACTCAAGATCATCCAACGCGCCGCATCAGTCGGTATAGATGCCAAATGGCCCGTCTGGTAGCAGGATTGAAATCAGCCGTCTTTCTGCATATGACCTCTGCAGCTCTGCATCCAGGTGAAATCACCTTGAGTCAACCTTTGATAGCAGAGGGATCCTCGCTTTGAATGACGACGGGGCGACGATTGTACGAACACGCAAGAACTACTAGAGTGGTTTGATATATTTGCGAGTTTAGCATATTTGTGATGCATTAGCGTTTACCATCTAGATATAGATATGTTGGAATTTATAGCTTTTTATGGCGATCACGTGCTTCCTCACTCGTTTGTATAGGCCACCAGAAGTTAAGATGAGTAGTCGAAGGTGCGAAGACATGGTCGAGGTGGGGGTCTGCGGGACTCCGAAGGAAGTATGTATAAGCGGGGCAGCAATGCCCTAACTGACCCGTAGGGAAGCCTTCAGGGTCGCGATCTCTAGCGCTAAGAGCTCGACTCGGAAGCTGTAGGAGTCAGTTTTTAGCCGCTTAACGTCGCCGACACCTCTTCGCGACTGGAAAAGTGCGTGTCTGCAGTGAGAAGACATCGGCGGCGCCGCGACGGCGAGACGTTAACTGAATAAAGGTGCATATCGCCGAACTTGCAACAAGTTCTACTTGGGGGCACCCAAAGCCCTAACAACGGGAACAACTGCACCCATTATATTGATAGACGACGTGTAGCCGCCATTCATTATCTTTGAATCTCCTCATGTCACCCAGAAGCACCATGTTTGCCGCAATAACAGCCTTAATAGGCACCAGTCTGTTCCTCAATAATTTATTCTCCCGATTTTCACTACCTCGGCGACCCGAAAGGTCTAACACCCGCGGAAGGTGCTACCATCCTGGGCGCTTTTATCCCTGGCATACTTACGGGAGCATGTCCGCGTATAAGGTGCATCGTGATGAATGTTTCTTCACGAACCATGATGTCTACCAACCATGGGCAGGACTGGACTTTGAACGGAGCAACTTCGCGGATTTGGTTTCTCATTCTCAATTATAACGACACTTCCAATCAGACGGCTCAAACCCAAGTATTCCAGGCCCATAAGCATGGACGATACAGTTCAGCCTTCTTACTCTTCCTCTCTTGGATTACGCCTCTGCAGCCAACGCCTCACGCCTTGACTTCGAAGCCGGGTCATAGTAGGGAATCTCTCCCAGCGAGACCACTCGATTACCTTGACGCTTGCCGTCATAGTCACTGGCATATGTCAGTACATTTTACTTTACAAACCGAAGCAAGGTACTTACTTTGTTGCGGTGTGGAAGACGGAGCGACTGAAATATAGTTAGTGAGATCCGCCACCATACCTAGGCCGTGAAACTTACTTGTCCCAGATCGCAAGATCATTCGTGTTCCACTTCAATCGTACTTGGAGGTCGTGGTTCTCGGAAATGAGTTGACGGACTATGAAAATTAGCGACATATTTGACCAAACCTGACCGGCAAACATACAATATTTCTTCAAAATCTCGCTCTCGCGCTTCGTGACACCTTCAATCCAGCCGTTGTCGACTTGACCCGCGGCACCGAAGAGACTCTTCCAGCCGGTGACTGGATTTGTGCGAACAAGAGGGCTACGCAGTGTTAGTTCTGCCAGAGAAGGAAGCTTGGATAGCATACTGGCTCGCCTTGAAGTCATATCCCGTGTTCTCTGGAGCTCCGCGGTCTCCCTCAATGAGCTCGATACCGTGCTGCTTAGCGATGTTGTTGAAGGACGGCTTTTTACGTTAAGCCCTGGCTTACAACATATAACCTGGATGACCTTACCTGGTGATGAACAGCGGTCAAAGTATCCGCGAGCGCCTGAATAGGAGGCGAGAGCCTGTCATACACCTCGTATCCGGACGCCCACAGAGTGTCGCCACCGGTCTGATCCTCGGGAGAGTGTGTGATCTTGAGAATGGCGTAGTCCGAGGGAACCCTCTCAAACGTGATACTGCAACAACGTTAGTATAGCCCTGACACTGCACTGAGTGACTTACTCGGCATGCCATCCCTCGCTGGCAAGATGACCAGAGTTGTTAACGAATCTGTCACCGTAATATTTACGGTTAGTCTCGGAAGAAATGACCGAGATCTCATCGTCGAGCTTTCCATGCTCATTGACGGTGATCTGCCTTCCAGCATTGTTGACAGCGTGTCGGTGAAGCTGAAATCATTATTAGCGCGTCTCGGCCATTGATTCGAGCTAGGAACGAGTATCTACCTTTGAAGTCTCAGGCTTACCGGTCAGCTCGCCCAGCTTCTGACCAAGAATTTTCTGCTCATCAGAGTTGATGCTCTGATTGCGGAAGAAGACGACACCGCGACGAGACACTGAAGACTGCGTTAGCAAACTCCCCATCCAGAAATCCGGGGAGCATACCGGTGATAGCCAGATCGCGGAGCTTCTGGTCATCATTGAGGATATCCGTGAGCTGGAGTTCGGGAAATTCCTTTCCAATCACAGGAGTCACGTCGAAGCTCTTGTACTCGTCCAGCGAGCCGGAGTACTTGAGAGGCTCGCGGATATACCCAGAGGAAGCAGCAGCTTTCTGAGAGTCGAGCTTCGCCTCGACATTGGGGACGGGCGTTGGGGTAGCGACTTCAATCGATGGAGCCATGGTATTGAACTGTTCTGATGGTGTCCGTTGGTAAGGATATACAACCTGAAGATAAAACAGTGTCTGAACAAAGCTCGCCTTTACCTCTCTTATATATGCTACCACCGGCAACCTCCCCAAATTGCACCATCCACCTCCAGGTTCGCACATACACCCTATCTATCCCCAACCATTGGTATACAAAGCGCCTTATCAGATCTCAATAGGACGAGACACGAGATGCCGCATATAACCCCTCACTGACGACATATTGCAACATAATGCTCCAAGCCAGCACAACAGTGACAGGATCGCAGGTGACGTGAGCAACCGAGATTCTACCAGTCATTCGCGCGGTCGACTGCGGCACTGCATTATAAAGAATCGAGATTTGCTGCCACGCGTCGGCGTTATAGTGCGTCGGTAGCCCGGAACGAAGGATATGGGGACTAGGACCGAGATTCGGCGATAGGTAATTGCTCAGAGCCTAATGGCCGATGAGGTGTTGTTGGCTTCCTAATGACCGACGATGCACTGTTGTTGTATTGGGTGCGGATAACGTGATCGCTACCCCGTCTTGCATATAATTCTTCAGTATCAACGGGCAAGTCTCACCCCAACGGGGATCGAGATGAGAGCTAACGTTGGAGAAACGAGCTCGAACCGTGAGGTCTGAGGTTCAGCCGTTACCGATGTCATTTATTCGGTGGACGTTTCATTCGCTCATGATATGGACTTACAGCAGCCGCACTGGGGATACGAGGCGCAAGAGGCGTTATGAGCGGGATGAGAACTTGAACATGGTATGTTATTCATAAAGACTAACCAAGATAGTGCCGCCAATATCGTTGAGAATATATGCGAAAAAAATGGGAGCGCCAGGATAAGCAGCTAGTAGTCGTCTTCGTCCTCGCCCTCACTGCCATCCTCATCCTCATCATCCTCATCATCCTCATCATCCTCATCATCCTCATCATCCTCATCATCCTCATCATCCTCATCATCCTCATCATCCTCATCATCCTCATCATCCTCATCATCCTCATCAGTATTATCGTCATCTTCATCCTCCCCATCCTCGGAATCATTGTATTCACCTTCACCATCCTCATCATCCTTCGCACCATTCATGCCATGCATAATCCCCGCCGCAGCCAAACCTCCCAGCGCCGCACCACCCACCCCAGCCGCAATCAACCCCCCCTTACCAGCACCAGAAGGCTTCGCACTATTTGCTTGATACGGTCCCGGTGGCTGTTGAACACATGGCGCATATCCCGCTGGGATCGCATTAGCAACGTGATAAAATCCCCGGGTTGATTCTGACCCAAGATGGAGCGGTCGCTTCCAACCACTACCGCAAGATCGTACGCGCCCGTTTGGCCCAGAGCTAGACCAGGACTAGTCCCGTAAGGTGCTTGTTGAGTTTGCCATGGATTAGACCTGTCTAGTCCTCCCGGCGCCTCTGGATTATAGGGATTAGCCCCTGTCTGGTTTTTATTTTGAAGGTCGGAACTAGCGAAGCCGGGGTTGTAAGGCGGGTCATAGACGCCTGGTCGGCTAGGGTCGTAAGTTCCCGTGTTACTCCATGGGTGTGTAGGAGTTGGGCCAGAGTATCCAGGCCGATTCGGACTGTTTACATTGGTATATCTGGGGTCGTATCCAGTACCGTACCGGTCGTTAGGGTATGGCGGTGGCGCGGGCGGATCACATGCACCCGGATACTGAGGGCCGCTGAAACCAGGCGACGTCGGGCTTTGACCTGGTGGGTAGCTCGTAGGGCTATATTCAGGCCCCCGCTGTGCATTGATATTGGTATTGGCACTGGTATGAGGAGGATTTGTCTGCTCGCTCGGTGAAGTGGGGTTAATTTCGTACCCGCCAGCCCATTAGTCGAGGATTCAACGCCAGACTGGGTAGGCGAAACCGTAGAGACCGAAGGCCGATTCTCGTTTGGTGTCGCCTGAGCCGGATCCGTATTAGTTTCATTAGGGTTGTGGCTGTTGGTAGTTGTATGGCTGTGGAGCGAGGTTTGGCTGGAGTTGGGGCTGCTACCCTGGCTACCAGTATGGCTCCCGGTGTTGCTATGACTGTGGTGTGGACTCGGTCCATGAATAGGACTGTGACCGTGACCATGACTCTGAACGTGTCCATGAGTGTGAGCCGGAGGATGTGAACCATGCGGATCATGCCCTTGCCCTTGAGGGCCATGAGGCCCAGGAGAAGGACCATGAGAAGGACCATGGCCACTACCATGTCCAGAACTATGATTGTGCGCCCAGCCATGACCAAAGCCATGCCCATGTCCCGACCCACCTTGCGGCTTCAGCGGCTTGGGCGGCTTCCCACCGCCGGCCATCTTCTGCGCCTTATTCGGCATCGACGCAGCTTGATTGCCAACGAGACGAGGCCCAGTCAGCCCGCTGAATGAAGGCGGAGGAGGACGAATAACTGCGCCCGGTGCATGTGGGTGCGGGTTGTGTGGCGGAGTTGGAGTAGGATGATGGCTTGAGCCGCCGAACATTCGGCTGAAGAGGCTGGGCTTTTTGGCTGGTTTCGCGGGGTTGGGAGTTCTGTCTAGGGAAGATCCGTGTGTATGTGTGGATTGAGCTTGAGGAGAAGGAAGAGGACGTGCTTGAGCTTGCTTTGGAGCGTTTTGAGCTGCAGAAGGCTTCTGAGTTGCTGGCGGTTTGACTGCAGACATCTTTGCCGGACGCTGGGGAGGGCCACCGTTGGCCGGATGGTGCGGTTGTATGGGTGGATGTGCACCAGTCTGCTTTAGCGACTGCCTTTGTTCTTTCTTTGAGATCTTAGGTTGTACAGCTTGAAGTGGGACCCCTTGTGGATGTGATTGTTGTTGCTGCTGTGATGACCACTATCTCTGTTCCTTCTTCGATACGTTTGGTGTCTTCTTCGGCTTTTCCATCGTAGCAGGGGCCACCTGAGTTGCACTCTGCGGGTGCGCCATGTGCATAGGATTAGGATGTGGCAATTGCCGAACCGGCTCCGGAGTTAGGGCTAGCGGAGGCTGGAAGTGGGTGGGTGGGTCGGGCCGCAGCATGTCCGGGTCGTTGAAGTATTGGAGGCTGCCTTTGAGGTGGTCCGGTTATTTGTTGTGAGGGATGGGTCGAGTGCATGAATCACGCTGTTGGTGGAGGATGTGGTACAGCCGGATATTGTGCGATCGGCTTGCTGACGGACCTCGTGTGTGGAACTGCAGTGTTTGGATGAGCTACCACGGGTGGTTTGGAGATCGGTCCTGGCGGGCGCTGGGTGATGCCAGTCAAAGGAGGATGGGCATGAATCTGTGACTGCTGAACACCATGCTGGACGCCTGGCGGCGATGCCCTAGCGAGCTATAGCTAAAAGAACTCTTTACTAATTCTATTAATAAATAATTATTTTTTATTGTTATTACTAATAGCTGCTTTAGAGTTTAGGTTAAGTATCTTCTTATATTAGTTTGCCATGTTATTAGCTCTTGGATTTTAGTGCCTGGTATTTATTATAGTATATATTTTGTGTAGCCCTATACCCCGGCTGCTCTGAAGCTTGGTATAATCACTTATCTAGATATCCTTGAAAGTGACAGACGTGAACAAATTCTGGAGAATATAAAATGACTGATAATGCCAGCCTCCGAACCTGACATAGTACAGCATGCTGATTCATATTCTCGGAGAGGTCAAGTTTATTGAAGTCCTTGTATAGCATGTGCTCATCGTCCATGCTGGGCTGTGTTCCGTTGGCCAGGTAGTAGCATTTTGCAACCTCCAGAAGGTCTAATAGAAATTTGGCGAGTTTTGCCGGCCTGGTTTTGTATCAGGATCAGGGTTATTACATTAATCTTATTCCAGAATATGGCCTCTCTAATACTTGTAATGCGCCCTACAGCGCTAAATACTCCTCTTATAATAAACTAAGTTAGGCTTTTCACACTATCTAGAAGGAGACATGGGTTAATAAGGTCCAGGGTGGGTTATATACACTCAAAGATTATTTTAAGGAGGTTGCGTACGGAATTGTCATCCGCGCCCCGGAATACATCCGTGGCAATGCTGATGACGCTCTTGGATATGCCCATTATGCGTGCAGAAGTAGAATGGGTTGAAGCCTGGCGAAGCAATCTTAATATCCAACGACAAACTACTATGTATATAGAGAGTGTCTTCAGCTTGGTTGTGGTTGAGAATATATAGTGCCCTACACTGTCGCGTCTAGTTGCTAGTCATCTGCTCCAGGAACGCAACTATGACCTCACCAAGTACCATATATCACGCTGGCTATAAGCCTTTAATGCGTATGGAATGACCTTTATTTTTGGTTTGTTCAGATTATGGTTTGGAGTTGAGATAAAGTTTCGTGATGCAAGTGGTCAGCTTGATTCCAGGAAGGTTGCGCCACATCCGAACCCTGGTTCAAATCCGGACAGGTGGTTGATCCGAGATCTATTACCTCCGTGGGTAAGGATGACAGCATGATCATGGATACCTTACCCGCGAATACAGTATGCTGCAATCGCCGTTCTCATTTCCCACGCCTTTGGTGAACTATATCCCTGCCAAACATGCCGCTCACACTACCCATTGCTATAAAGGAACACGATGCTTGCAGACCCTGGGTTTCGATACTACTGCATGGATATTGAGTGCCAGAATTTGCTAGTAGAAAGAATAAGTATTCAACAAGTATGTTGGGTGATCCGGACAACTGTGCCAAGAACCGCTGCCGGTCACAGCGCGCATCCGGATGCCTGGTAGCCCAAAGAAGAGTGCTGACCATTCTCCTGATTTTCTGGTTCATGCATGCCGAGTTGCGAAGACTTTCGACCGTGGTAGAAGTTTTGGTTTTCATTGTCAGCCGGTTCCGCGTCAGCCGTTCTAGATCCTATAGCCACAACCAGGGAGATGAATCACCATGTCGTTCGCATGGCAGCGTAATCATTTCCCGCCTTGCAATGGCCCCTAGAAAGTCTTACGGTTCGTTTTTCTGCCTCCCTTCCTGTGCTTCCGGGTCATGAGGCAAGAAAGAGGATAACAACGAGTCTTTCAATACACAAATTATTGCAACCAGATATGGACTTTGGGCAATTGATTCAGCACGTTGCTGACGGCGCAGGCCATGTGGTCAAGGAGTCTGCCCAGATCAGTAGCCATGTTGCCCAGGCTGTTGGAGGAGGGGCAGCCGAGTTTATTCGCAATACCGCTCAGACGACTGAAGACCTTGTGGAAGGAGGTACAGGGATCGGCCGTGGCTTCACAAGGGATACTGCTGATCTGATCAGGAAAACTGGAGGAGCTGTGGGAATATCGGCTGGCACCGACATTGTCGCGGACATTGTGCAGGGCACTGGTGACACGGCCGCTGGTGCTTTCCAGAACGTTAGTAACGTGCCAATTTGGACTGCAAGGGGAACAGCGGACGTGATCTCTTTCGTTGCAAACACAGGCAGCTCTGTCATCGACGCAATCGGCGAGGCAGCCGCAGAAGGTCTATCTCTTGCGGTGCGACCAGGAGAACTCGTTCACCGGGTTTCTCAGATATCACTGGATACCGCATACAATATGGTGATCCAGAGATTGCGGACGTTTTCTCTAACTTCGACTTCTGTTATGGTCATTCTCATACTTGGTATGTCGACAATAGCGGAATCCAAAGCAAGGATACTTGGCGCTGATTCTGATAGCCATCGCACTGCTCTCATATATCTCAACTATATGTTCGAATTTCTCTATCGCGATAATATCTGCGATCATTGTTCTGGTGGCACTGCGTTGGTTTCGGTCACGTTCCCTTCGCTGATACCCGGACTTGCATGACTGTCCTGTGTGGATAGAGGCTGGGCTATAACCTTGGTAAATCGATACTACATAGCTTTGAGAGTCATGAGCTAATCTTCGAGGTCTCATGTCGGCAGAGCCTGCACAAGTCAAGGTTGCCTTGGGGGCGTTTTGGAGAAGCGCAGAAGATTTGCAGAGGTCTCTTGAAACAAGCCTATAGTGGGCGCGGTATCTACAGTGGTTAGAGACCTTGGCAACTCATAATTTGGACTTGGCATCATTTTCAATACTTCAACTACCGATTCTCGTAGAGACTCTCCGGCTCGTTACCTCACCCAACAGGATCTGAGCAACGCTCTCAAGACTGCCCTGCTGCCCCGAGAAGAGTGCTTGAGCGTCGTAGTTGAATGCAAACACCCGGGCTCCTTTGATATCCTTTGAGACCAGATCCCGGAGCCAGACGGTGCCGTCGGGAGCCTGCCAGGTGTTCGCACCTGGCTCTGAGCTGAGCCCATGAACGGCCGCGATATCGATGGCTTTGGCTTCAACGTGCTTTTCTGGCTTTGGAGGTTTCTTCAGGCAGACTAGACCAGTCAAATGACCTGAGCCGTCTGGATAGGGCATTGATGTGTAGATGTAATGTAACACGGTATCAAAGATAACTATACAGCGGTGTTCATGCTTTATCAAGGTGAAGCGGAATCACGAAGGGCCGGTAGACTCGAATGAAGTGTGGAATCGGGACGGAAGGGTAGCGGGAGGGGATGTGCCTGATGAAGAAAGAACGAAGGTGGTGAGAGATTCGAGTTGATAGCCGCGAGGACCTTGATATGACACCACCTCTCCCATCTTCTAAAGGCTCAATCTAACTTGCTTTTGCAAAGGGGCCGGAATCATGATACTGAAAGGAGCCTTGTCGCTTCTTCAATCCGATTGGCTGAGATGGACCCCGTTGGGACTTCTCAGCAGCGTGCTAAGCGTGGTGTGAGAGGAATGTTACCTGCGCCATACACGGATAAAAGCGCCGAATCAACTCAAAAGTGCGTATGCGATGGGCCAGGAAGTGACGGGAAAAAGACCACGAGGGCCGAGACCAAAAAAAGCTCAGCCTGACTCGTCAATAAAGCCTGTTCTAAAGATCATGACACTCCATGTCACAGCCTCGACACTTCATCCTTTCGACCTTCCAATGAGGATCTAACGCTCTGCGCCGGAAGGTTCAGCTGAAAGAAGATTGAACAGAGCCTTGCACTAGCCAGAGGAACTGTATCCAATACTTGCGTGGAAGCGAGCAACAATTTTAGGTCATCATCAATTGACTTCTGCCCCCCCCCCCCCAAAGCCACCCTGCATCGACCAGGGACCAGGGACAAGCATAGTCCTCAATATTGGGGCCTCACACGGCCATGCTCTTAGGCGATCGGAGCCACGTGTCGACGTGGATTAATGCCGCTCGCAGGAAGATCTGCAGAGGGACTCACTACAGAGCCTCGTGGAGTCCAAATATAGACCGCGCAGAGAGAAGGCTGAATGTTTGGCGAGGGGAACAAACAAGGCGGGCAGATGTGTCCTATCCTAACCCGGTGGAAAGGATCACGTCAGGGCCCCCGTGCGCCCACCTGGAGTACCACACAGCCCCGCCCTCGGGCTTCTTGTAGGGGCTGCTGGTCGGGCTAGGTCGTCGGGTGGACAAACCGGGGTTCTTCTGGAAGACTAACAAATATGCATCTGACGGGGGTCCACAGGCAAACAAAGGGTTGGGGCTAAGACGCTGCATAATTGGAGAGAGGTGGAAATATTGTCGGGGCCCAAAATAGTGATTTGCTTTTTTCTGCTGCAGGCTGAGGTGGCCGTTCGAAAGATAAAATAAGCAGAGCCTTTGGCGCAAACCCTAACAAGCGCCAAACTTTCGGGGGCACCGAGACTCTGCCGATTCTGGCCCATTGGATTGGTTGACAAAAGGCGAATATCAAACCGAAAAAAAAGGAACAGATGGCTGTGTTGATCGCCTGGGAAGTACGGCAGGTCGTAATTTTGCTAAGAGCCGAGTACAACGTGCCTCGTGGCAGAGATGGTGGGACAGTGTATATAATAGGGCTGTCAGACCCAGATCAGCGAAGCCCAATTGAACACTCGTTCTACAACAAACAGAGCCTACCCTTGAAGTTGAATTGCTTTTGTGAATTACCATGGCACCCAAGAAACCCGGAGTCAATGGCAAGAAGGGCAAGAAGAACGGCATCAAGCAATCTACGTCTTCACTTCATGTTGCTCAGACCCCGTCTCATCTGCCTTCGACCTACATGGCTGCGACGGATGTCTATGGTTCAGGTATGTATTCTCCCCGGATTGGCTGCTGCGACGGACAATACTCACAGTAAAATGGTAGGCAAGAAAAGAAAGGGTGGAACCTGTGCCGTTGCCTGCTTCGCAGTGTTTACGTATATAGCTGCCATTGTCCTTGGGGGTGAGCTCTCCTTTACCAACTACTACATCTCCAACCTTGCTGACGATTCTAGTCTTTGGGGCTCTCGGCTGCATCAACAGCTCCTCAGCACTCAAGGGCGTATACATCGCCGAGCTGCATACCAACGACACCTACGACTTCTCCCTCCGCTTCGGCTACTTTGGTACGACCCCACACTAACCCTAACTCTCACCAGCACCCACCGCTAACACCAATTCTCCCCACTGCAGGCGGCTGCGTAACAGTAACCCAACCCTCAATGGAAACCTCCAGCAGCGGAAACCGCTCCTCACGCATCGCAACCAACTGCCTCGTCTCCCTCCGCGACCAAGACCTCGCCGACGTCTCCGAATCCCTCTGGGAAGGCCTCGACCTCAATTCGAGGAGCACAGCCGAATACGTGCAGGACCAACTAAACACCACCCTCCCCATCGTCGACCACCTGCAAGACGACGTCTTCCACTGGCCCGTTCCCGTCATCCACGTCGCCCTCTTCACGCTCAGCGGGGCGACGCTCTTTGCTGCATGCACGGGGTCATCGAGACGAAGGGCCTGGAAGGGTGTTCTGGTGTTGATTTTGGCGCTCAGTGCGTTTTCGCTTGCGTTGTCGCTCGCAACGGCTCTGCGGACGTTGTCGTCTATGAATGCTATATTGGAGGGGTCGCTTTCGAGGGATGAGTTGGAGATTGGGGATGGGGTGTATCTCTCCCGCGGGATTACGTTGCAGGCGATGCAGACGGGGTTGGTGGTTGTTGTTACGCTGTTTTATGTTTATGGGCGTGTTGTTTGCGCAGAGAACGACCGAGGGCGTTGCGTTTTTCCAGATGTTTCAGAATGCTGGGGTGGGGTGGAGGGAGAAGGCGAGGTGGAGATAGATTGTTTGGTGAAGTGTAGAGGGGCATCGCTGTACGGGGTCAGATTGGCAGAATCTTGGTTACTATGTTTGCGACGTCTATTCCTTGTCTATCATGGAACTCATTTCTTGTTTGCAATGGTATAGTGAGAGTAATCCCTTGCGATACAAATTTATTGTTGTGTTTCTGTGCACTACACAAGTGCTTGTCCGCCAGCCGGACTCACCTATACCCACATCACATCAAGCCAGTATGCTCTTCCATGCTATAACATGATACGCCTCAAGGCCTTTAATGCTGATGATATTGTTATTTTATCTTTCCAACATGAAGCACCAATCAGCCGCAAAACCTTGACTATAGTGAGCATCCCGTGGTCCAACCCGACAAGGCTCTCCTTCGCACCACAACCCTCCCTCCCACCAAAACCAGCCCGGCCACGCGGCTGAGCGCCGCAAAGCACAAACACACCCCTCACGCAACAAAAAGCCTACTCTGGCTAGTACTCGCATATACGATCTAAAGCCAAGAAAGCCTTGCCGCCACCATTTCTCCGGGATACAGTCCAAGCCACTGGTCTCAACTCGGAGGCCGGACAGACACGCATCATCCAGGGATGCATATCATCCCATTCCAACAAAATTAGGGCTTGATTTGTCTTCCGTGAGTTTGGAGCCGCCGGTGGCGCTCCACAGCAGCCTATTAGAGACGTTGAGGTTTGCGCCGAGAATATGCATGTTATGTACCCGTGGACATGTCAAGTTGATCGTGCTTCGAGTCGAGAGCCAGGCATGCTCTGCGGCTCTGCATGACTGGGGACTAGTTTAGGATTTCCTTGAGTCTCCAATGCCTACTGATGGACAGAGGTCCACGTAGCAGACGGCATTACTTAATCCTTTCGTCGGACGAAGAAGGGGCTCTATGCAGTGCTGCACCTGCGTCAGATTATTGACTGCTGACAGCCAGTGCATACCACCACTGCATGTATGTCTACCATGTCCAGCAGTGATTTATTGGCCCTGACGCTCCGCGTTTGGTTTGCGGTATGCGGGCGGGTTGAAGTCGGCTAGAGACGGTGGCTTTTTCACTCGTTTTCGCTCGTTTTCGCGGCATATTACCCTGAAGGGAACTCGATATGTAGATCTGCTTGAGCTTTCAACTGATGTCGCCTTCTGGGATCGTGAGACCTGACGCAATAAGCCCAGATGTTGGCACAAGTACAAAAGTGGAGTGTTGATGCACCATACTACACTCACTCACACCTATATCCGACGTCACATGGTGCGGCTGAAAGCAGAATTGCGTCCACTTATCTACTTATCCCCTATCATTGCGGCTTAGACTGATCAGTTCTACTGGCCTCTTCAGGGGAGATGCATTGCGAGCTTACTAGTATGGCAATGACGAACGAACGAACACATACTTGTGGTGGCGCGGCCATGTCACACGTGCTAGGCCCCAGCACGTCTGTACAACGAAGGAAAGAGCGACCCTGACTTGTACCTTCCATAATCGTGGCCTTGCAGATCGCTCCTTCCCATTGATATCAGGTGCGACAATGGCAGGCGCCACCCTGCGCCGGAAGGAGCTATGGGTCGCACCTTCCTTCGCCGTTAAAACCGAACTGACCGGATGTGAGTCGCGTGCGCGATGCATTGACTGAGAATCTCTCCTGACACTCCTCGTGCCTGGGAACCTGGGATGAATTGTCTTCGCACCGTTTCTTGCATTGCGATGGCAGAGATAAAGACGCATGGAGCCTTTGGCTATGCGACTGGTGCAGTGAGCCCGCGACTGGCTGGCGCTGCCTCGGAGGAACGGTGATTATGGAGGTGAGGAGTTATGGAGAGGAAGGGTCTCCTTACACCGTGTCTTCGGACTTAGGGCTACGTATCCCGCATTCTTGATCGAGAAAAAAAAAGCCTCAGAAGCTACCGTCCTCGCTCCTACTCTATGCAGATTTCGAATGATCTCGCCATTGGAGAATAAGGGAACCAATACAATTATGCCCACACACTTGATGAACGCGCAAGGCCAATCCCGTTTACTCAACCATATCCAACTGCCGATACATCGTCCGCCCCTTCATCTGATGAAACGTACTGTTCGACAGCACCTTGCTCTCCCTTGGGACACTCAGCCCGAGCACCCTCGACTGGCCCGACGTCGTAAACAAGACTCGCACAGGCCAGCCCACCGTATTCACATACGCGAAGAGGACGTCGACGAATTCTTGAACCATCTCGCGCGCGCCGCCCTCGATGCGATTCAGTCCGGAAATCATGACGTAGCGGAGCGTTGGTGTGTGCTCGAGGAGGATGCGGAGGATGCCTATTGCAGCGGCCCAGCTCTGATCGATTGGTTCTGTGAGGGTCTCGATCATTTCTTTGGGTATGAGGACTTTATCCTCGGGGGGCTGGAACTGGAGTAACTGGCGTATCAAGCTAAGTACCATCGCAAGCACACCGACTTTATCCTCCGCCGTTCGAAACTGTGAGCCGGCACCGAACCGCGGGCGCTGGCAGATATACGAGACAAACTGCGCCTTCGCCTGGATGGCAGTCCGGATGACACCGAGGGCGGCTAGCTGTGCGCTCGTCTGCGGACCGATTTCGTAGGGACTCATTATCCACAGAATCTGGGCGTCTCCGGATGTCGCTTGGGTCCATTTGCCCAGGACATGGACCATAGCCGGCTCGGCGAGGAGTTTCCCGGCTTGGATCGCGAGCTTTATTCCGTCGCCACCGCCGACTTGGTCGATTATGGACTGAAGGTGCTCGCAAAGCTGTTCGGCTTCCTGTCGTGAGACCCCGTCCGCCAGCTCGATTGTTTGCGTGACGGTGTTGTCGGGTGCCATGGCCATCATTTTATGAGGCGGTGATCCTGTTAATGCATGTATCTCCTGTACTTGTTTCTTTAGAGAATCCACTACAGAAGGCTTAGCAAGTGACCCTCATGTCCAGATGGCGAACGCGACTTACACTCCCTCGCCGTCTCCATAAGAAGACTATACATCCCTCTCCCAACCTCGTTCGTCTCCTTCCTCGTTTGCACAACCTGCGCGATAATCCTCGCCTCGACTGCATCCAGGGACTGATCAATCTGGGGAACGATCGCATTAATCTGAAACGCATTCTGGATTTGCGCCTCTTCGCTGATGAGCTGAATCGAATTCCTGATAAGCTTGACTGTACTCTCATAGCCTGTGGAGAAATTTGCATTGAACGAGTCGAGCCACCGTGACGGTTTTGGCTTCAGGTACCAGCTTGCGACTTTGATGAAGAAGTCGAAGAACTGCGTGTAGATGTCCGAGAGCCGTTTCTGCATGCTGGGCTTTTGGTATAGGTCTAGCCATATTGTGCATATGCCGATGCTCTCAGAGAGCTCGGCGACGTAGCCTGATAGTTGTTCGGCGATGTTGGAGTAGCTGACCGTGGCCTTCAACAATAATTAGACGACTGATAGGAAGAACCAGGAGAGGGACTGTAGGTACCTGAATCACCATCGCGACAGCACCGCATAGCGTTGACGTATACGACGTTTGGTTCGGAAACCACTGGAAGATCTGCTTGTGCCCGTCGAGCTTCTGACAGACTTTCATGAAGTTGGTCGCTACCTGTTGTCCTCGTTAATAGGTTTGTTGGACTTTCTCCACACAGTCATGTATGCGACTCACCTTACTATTCGACTCCCTCCACTGCGTCTCAAGCTGCTTCGTAATACTATTGACTTGCGCCACGGTAAACTCTCCACTGCCGCGGAGCTGCGTAGCGACTTTCTGCTCCGTCTGATTCCGATGCCCAAACCGCAAAACAGACGTTTTCTTCTTCTCTGCTGCCTCTTTCTGCGCGAGCGAAGCAAAGAACTCGTCGCATTTGGATTGGAGCGCTTGGCGTGCGATCTCAACTCCGGCGAATGTGCTGGACAAGCCAGGTCAGTCATTCGGAACATGCCAAATAAGTATTTCAAAGGAAATAGTGACACACTTCTGCTGCCCATTCTGGCCGTTGTAGATCCGATCCATGCGGAGCCTATCCCGAGACTCGACTTCGTCGTCCAGGCGCTTCTGAAATTCTTTCGTCTGGATTGCCAAATCCGACGCCGGTTCCAGCTCCTCGGTAAACCGGCGTACGATCTTGGTCGGCGTCATCTGGTCTGTGCTGCTCATCGTGGTTGTCACTGCATTCTGCGTTGTACGGAACAGTGTCCAATGTCCAATCTCGAAAAGGGGATGAGGCTTATTTTTGAAGGCAGCGACGCTGGAGCGAAGAAGGACTCAGCCACAGACTGTGGCTGTAATCCAGGCTATGCGAACAAGGAACCCCGCGATGCAGGCTTCTTGCGTCAGTTTGGTCGTGGAACAGGGTCTGTTTGACCATGGCATTGTTCTCTGAGCCCATTGGAGGAAGCGGGCACTGGCCTCCAGCTGAACTTCCGCAAGCCCGCATTTCTTACCAGTTACCTGGGCTATGCCTGTTTAGGGTTAATGCCAGTGTCATGATTGGCTAACTCCTAGTTACGGCTTGCATTAGCGTCTAGCAAGTTCTTGGATTGGGTTGCGAGGACTGGGTGGTCAAAATAACAAGGCACGGAGCGTTCCGAGACAGCCGCTGGGACCGAACCAAAAGGTTGTTATGTTTGTTAGGGCTAAGGAAGCAAGAATCTTCCAAAACTAGCAAAAACTCCAGCGCAATGGACAAAGGTTGTACAATAGCCCAGAGGAGTTTCGATCGAATGAATCGCGATCCTCCTTCGCAAGTCTCGTCTGGGACTAGTTGAGCCTTTGGCGCGACCAGACCCTGATTTAACTGGCCACGGAAGCGCCCTACTGCACACCATGGCCCGCGCTGTGACGTGGCTTGTCACCAGCACGTTCCAGCCTTTCTGAGCTGAGCATTGTGGGGGCCGTTTCGTGATCTTAATAAGCGATGGGGCGCAGGTCTGACTGGACATCTGGTGCAGTCGCAAATATTGGAGATACCGACTTTCCATCTTTGACCGTATCCACGAAGACATGGAGGTCCTCACACAGGCTGGAAGTCAGAGTCACGCGGTGCCGACAGCGAATGGCGCGAAGGATCCTGTGATAGCAAGACTGGAGGCGACCGGAGGTGAGCAGAGCCATCAAAGACGCAACATTTCAATTGATAAGGGCTATAGCTAATGTGTAAAAGGAATCGTTCCAGCCGTCGCAGAACACGACAAGGACAGTGGTGTGGAAATCAGCGAGGCACCCGCCGAGGAAGAAACAGGCCCCCTTCCAAAAGATGGAGATGGCACGCAAAATGACTCGGAAACGAAGCCCGGGGAGAATGTCGGCCATGAAACGGTCGTTGAAGAAGCGCCACTGACCAACCAGATTCCAAAAGCCAGAGCTGAACATGTTGTCTTTGTCGATCCCATCGGCACACGATGGATATTCCCGTACGAAGAAGCTAAAACCTGGACTGTAAGCAATTCCTGAAACCAAAATCACCTTGCTAACAAGGCTCAGGGACTCAAAGCGCTGGTCAAAATGGTCTATTTCGACACCTACCTCCCCAAGCACTACGCCGGGACCCTCGACGACTCAAACGAGGGCCCCGAGGGCGAGTTCGCCATCATCAAGCTTCGGCCCGAAGAGTCATATGTCTTATCTAAGCACTGGGACGAGTCGGTATCGCCGGGGTGGGAGTTCAAAATCTGGATGCGAGGAGCCTGGAATATACTGGAGGAGGTTCGCAATGCGAAAAAGGCCGCAGAGACCACCGTGACTGAGGGAGAGCCCGTAGAGAACAAGGAAGTGCCAAAGATTTCCTATTTGGCGAAATACTTTGTGCCCGACGACGACGGCGACCTTGTCTTTCACTCTCAGCAGCAATTTCAAACCAAGATTACCGACAAAAAGTCCTTTGGCACAGACAACACGGGGACTATCCTTGAAGAGCAGAGAGAGTTTTCTTGCAACAACAGGGACCCAGATGCTCCCATCGAGAACAGGATCGACAGTGTGGGAGTTCCGATATTATATATCCGGTCGCAGGTTCTGCTTGCTGCTCTACGAGCAGTCATTAGCTTTCAAGCTGTGCCAGACGTGTGTATCGAGAAGCGATGGCGCGGGAGAGACATCACGACCAGCCTCGATCAAGGCCGATATGTTTACCCATTCACCGACCTTTGGCATTACCGGCAGAGGTTGATTGAGTACCGAGATCAGGTAAAGGAGACGCACGACCCCGAGTACAGCGAGAGCTGTCGCGACGCCATTGATGTTCTCCTCGAATACCTCCAAGACGATCCCCCCGTTCCCGTAGATGAGGCCGAACTCATGTGGCGCCATCCTATCCCGAAGACCAAGTTCAACTCATTTTGGATGCTTCTAAAACCGGGGTCAGATGTCTATGTGAGAGAGCAGGGACATCTGAATGCGTACGTGGTGGAGGGTTATATAGGAGGCCCGCAGTGGACGGCGCCCGAGTCGCGAATCTTGCCGTATAAAGTTCATGTCTGGAACCTCAATTTCGATGGTGTCGTTCTCACACGCTCGATGAAGGAGATTATCATCCCCGTCTTCGACGGCGAGCGTGAGATTCAATCGCTGCCAGTATTTCCGACTGAATTCCACAAAGACGATAACCCTGAGAAGCCTCTGCGTCAGACTCTCATCAACCGGGGTAAGAACTTTGTCGAGATGGTGAAAAAACCAACTTTTCGCGAATATACTGGTCCGAGTAATCTGCAAGGGATTCGCGAGGTGAGTGTTGCTTTCTGCCATTGGTGTGCAATCCTGACTTGGACAGTTTACTCGGGCACGAGTCGTCATCGACCACACCAGTCAACCCTGGTACCTGAAAAACGCGATCGGGGGTGATTACAAGGATGAAAGAGAGCCCCCGCTCCCCGTGACAGGCCTGGTCGGGATCGAGTTGGGGGAGCGAACCCGCGTACCCAGTTGCCCATGCAAGAGTTGCCACGAGAACGAATCGCACCAGCGGGAGATTCAGCGCCGCAGATTCGATGACTATGATGACATTGACCTGAACACTCGGACTGAGCTGACGGACCATCAGTACATGCTCTGCTGGTCGCATGTCTATGGATTTGTGCTAAAGGATCGTGCTTGGGGTAGGTCATCTGTGCATGTATATCTGAGCGGCACTGACAACGCATCTCAGATCTCCTCGAAGTATCGGGACTGGAACCACCACGTATCCAGAAGAACATCATCGACCTTCTGGTAATGAAACCCGAGGGCAACAAACATATGATCAAGGCGATTTGCGAAATCTATGGTGGAACGTACACACAGACCTTCACATCGGACTTTATCAGCGGCAAGGGAGAAGGACAAATTCTGCTCCTTCATGGTCCGCCAGGAACAGGAAAAACGCTTACAGCCGGTATGTACAGAGTACTCTTTGAGCTTCTACTAATAATGCGGAGCTTCGAAGAAAGCTAACAAGTCCGCGCAGAATCCGTCGCCGAGTACTCCGGTCGACCCCTGCTCAGTATCACATCCGCGGATTTAGGCCAGGAGCCGGAGACTCTCGAGCAGAACCTGCTTCGATTCTTCCGTGATGCAAAGAAGTGGAACGCTATTGTTCTGCTGGACGAAGCCGATGTTTATCTCGAAGCCCGATCATCGCAGGATCTTCGACGGAACAGTATTGTGTCGAGTGAGTTTGCCAGATAATCACTGTTGCATCGCCTGGAGACTAACTTGGACGCAGTCTTCCTTCGCGCCCTTGATTACTTCCAAGGTATTCTCTTCCTTACGACGAACCGCGTCGGCAGTTTCGACGAAGCCTTCATGTCGCGAATCCACGTGCAAATAGGATACGATCCGTTAGACGAGGGTTCGCGACAGCAAATCTGGGACAACCACTTCAAGAAGCTTTCTCGAAATCGCGAGATCAATGGACAGGAAATTCGCTGCTCCTACGACGCGAAGGAGTTTGTTCGAAAATCAAAAGACCTTCAGGCTCTGAAATGGAACGGTCGCGAGATTCGTAATGGTAGGTGCACTGAGGAAATGAACGATTAGCCTGAGACTGACAATGACCAGCATTCCAAACCGCCGTTGCCCTCGCATGTTACCAGGCAAAGCAAGAAGGCAACGACGTCCCCGAGCTGACTGATGACCATCTACGACAGGTCGTCTCCATGTCGCAGAACTTCAAGACGTATTTGCATAACGTTCGCGGGGCGGAGGAGGAGATGGCGTATATGGCGAGGCTGAGGAATGACGAGGTCAAGGCGTCTGGGAGTGATAATTGAGTTAGCGATTGTACGTCCTAGCGAGGCAGATGCATAATAGCATAAGAAGAATACCTTGGGACCGGAGAATCGTAGACGATGCGTTGAGAGTTGAAGCTGTTTTCGCTGGTTGTTGCTCCAGTCTCGTGTTACTTGGTTGGACGATGCATGAGCGGCCAGACGCCGCGGGGCGCGTGCGTGTGCCGGCCTGAGTCCTGAGTGCTCAGTGCGGTCGTTTCGGCCTGTCGCTGCAACTTACTGCAGGTTACACAGACTTCCGAATCCTGCAAATCAGGCTGTCGGACAAGTGACAGGTCAATCAAGGGAATCATGGTCGGGCGCCATCGAATCCATCATCATCCCCGCGAAGGCCATACGCCTGCTTCAGAAACGACATTTTTGGTATGACCCATGATGGTGATGCGGAATGGAGTCGATTCGAAGACGGTCTTTCCACTCATGAAAAACGAAGGTCTTTCCTTTGCTAAAGGCTGTGAAGTTTGCTGCTGGCCCAGCCTCCCACAAAGCTGAACCCAGAAAAAGCAAAGCCTGCAGGGAACGAGCCAGGATACTTCGTATGGGTGGCTGACGTGAGGATATAAATGGTAGGACTGGACTGGCTCCTTCGGCGGCGAACTTTCTGAAGCTTCTCAACTCTCTGCATTCTGTTGCTCAGTCTTTCTCTGCATGGCGACCCTGATCCAATTTTTCCTCCTTCTCCCCGCACTGCTCGTCCACGCTCAAAATGAGGCATCTCCCAATCAAGAGCACGATCGCGTTGGATGGGTCTCTTCCCCAGATGTCAGAGGCACCTCAGACATTTTGTGGAGCTGTGGGACTATCTTCCTAGTGTGTACCGCATGCATTTCAACCTCCCCAGTTACGAGGAAAGCGAGGCACAATGGCATACACTTTGGGGTTGGCTGCCATACCGGCCGACTCGGCTTCGTTGGAGAGTCATTATCCGCCAATCAAGTGGATGTGCATAATCGCCATCGCGCCAGAGTTTGGAGTTACAATGGCGGCTGATGAGTTTTGGCAGGCCTGGAAACTGACAGGAAGAGTCGGCTCGCCAGGATTTACCGTCACACATGCGTTCTATGCTCTGATGGGAGGCTTTCTTATTGGGGTGCCTGTTCAGAATGATGGCGATACTCAGCTGAATGAGGCCGAAATTCAAGCGGCGACAACAGAAAGTGGTCAGGCTCGGTCAAAACGGCAGAATCTCGGGTACCACCGTCACCACCCAGAGACAGTTTCCAAGACCTAGAGAGATACGAGCTGATCGATTCAGTTGCGCTGAAGGGTTTCCAATCTATTACGCAAGAGAAGGAGAGTTCTTTGTTCTTTCCGCGTGTCACAGAGGACGACATAAAAAACCAAGCAAAATCAGATCCGCTTACGAAGGCATTTGCGATTCTACAATGTACATGGCTTATTATTCAAAGCACCGCACGCAAATCAAGAGGCCTACCACTGAGCGAGCTTGAACTTACGACCCTTGCCTTTACCCTATGCGCGTTTGTTATGTATGGACTTTGGTGGTGCAAACCATTTGATGCTCAACAACCCTCCCGGGTGCTCTGCGTGGACCCAGAAACAGTTATTCAGATTCGTTCAAACCTGGACCCATGGAACATACAAGCGCGTACCTCGAATTCCAAATCATCGGGAGACTATGTCTTGGGGCTACTAGCTCTAAGGTATGAAGGACTGTCATTACGTACTGCAAAATCAATGATATTTCATACATCGGCGGTCGCCTTTTCAGCCATCCATCTAATTGCATGGAACTGGCAGTTCCCCTCACCAGTGGTGCGTATCATGTGGAGATCTTTCAGCCTGGGTGCAACATGTATCCCATTGGCGGGAGTAGCCATTGTGAGTACTATTGCTCGATGGGGCCAGACACATGTCAATACACTTGCCAATATTGGGGGAACGGTTGCCTATTGTATGGCTCTACTCTATGGTGTTTGTCGACTTGGTATTGTTGTATTGATCTTCTACTGCTTTTCAGCAATGCCGGCCTCTGTCTATGAAGCGCCGAGCTGGCATAGCGTGTTTCCTCACTTTTCATGAGTTCGGGTTTATACCACTTTTACTATTGAGATTCAGTTGCCGTGAGGGTGTTTGCCCCATCAAACATACAGTTGGGGTCTGTACAAACATTATAACCATTTACTTCCATTCAATCCACCCCACTCGCAACACGCCTATAACTTCGCCACAACCCTTCCGCCAGCCCTCTTGATCTCCTGCCAATACTTATCCTTGAGCTGCAGAATCGCAAGCCCCAACTCGGCCCAGTTATCCCGATAAACCGGCAGCGCATACGCCGTCGTCCCCGTAGCAGCCGGCCCCGAAAACTCGCGCAACCACTCGAAATACTCTTTGAAATCCGGCTTGATCTCATGGAAGATCGCACTGTTTCCCTTGTACTTCAGCCTCTCCACTTCCCAATCGTCCTGCTCCTTTGGTGACGGAAGCGGCTTCGCGTTGTGGCCGGCAAAGTAGCGAGCCACCGCGACGGCTTGGTATTCGTAGACGCGGAAGCTCAATGCTCCACGGACCTGGCCGACGAGGGCAAGCGAGGGATCGCCGATCTTGAAGATGTGCTGGTAGAAGCCCGAGACACGGTTGCTAGGCGTGACGACGTCCGGGACCAGGAAAGGGTAGGAGAGTTTATACCCTGTTGCGAAGATGACCTTGTCGACGTCTTCGACCGTTGAGCCATCACTGAAGGTCAGAGTCACGCCATTCCCACCAGATGTCTCAACCTTGGTAATAGTCGGCTTGACCTCTACCCCAGGAAGAGTAAAAACATTATTCAACGCCTCATTCTTCCCCCTCTGAGAAAGCACTAGTCCCCCACGCACAACAGCATGCAAATCCGCAATGAGATCCGCACTCGAGATATTCCCACCGACAACAACAACTCTCTTGTCCACATACTCATTCGCATGCCGGAAACTCTTTGAGTGCTCAAACACATCTGGAAAGTGCTTAAACGCCCCATCCAACCCTTCAATCTCCGGAATCAGCGGGACATTATAGTGTCCGCTCGCAACGATGACCGCATCAAAGTCCTCGGCCCACCAGTACTCAGCGGGTTTATTCCGATGGAAGTGGCCGCGTTGCCGCGCTGTAACGCGCCACTTGGATCCGACCTTTTCGACGCGCTCGACGGTTGTGCTGAACGAGACGAGATCGAGGTACGGACGGAGTATATCCTCGAGATAACCCGCAACAACGCGAAACGGCCGACTGGGATTCGCTTTCCCCAGCTGCCGCACCGAAACCGCCGAATTCACCTCGGGAAACGCCCTGTGCGTAAACGCCATGACCTGCGAGCCGACGTTACTATCCAGCGCATCGTGGATCCCCGTTCTGGCAGTCAGGTCTTCGGGGACAGGGTCCGTGAAACTCGGTAATGTTTCCGGGATCCCTGGTCGGATTTCCGGGTCCACGCCCGGTGTCGGGAAGACGTCGGGGATCGGGTCGTAGTGCCAGAGGCCGCCGGGACGGTCGCGGCGCTCGAAGACGCGGATTCGGCTGAAGACATTTTCGTCGGACAGGGCTTTTACCGCGCTTATTCCTGAGGGGCCGGTGCCGATTATGGCGACGGAGTCGTAGCGCGGTGCCATTATGTATTGACCCTAGTTGAGGCGGATGCAAAAGGTGTGAGGATTGCCATTTTAGTTGGTCAAGGGTGTGTCGCGAGCTTTATACGTTATGGATTACTTTGTTGGAGTAGACATGGCTCGATGGATGGCGCAATGAGACCCCACGGTGTCGAGTGCAGGAGGGGAGCAAAGCGCGGCATTCTGCTTATAATGGTGCTGGAGTAACGAGGACAATTGTTCATAAGCGGTTGCACCTGGCGTGATCGATGCGGAGAGGCGATGGGGCAGAGCTTTGTGGGTGCCGGCTTATCAGTGGTATAACCTCATTTAAGCGAGGGTGACGTGATTACGCCAGCGTGGACCACACGGAATTGTCGGTGAGTTGTCGAGGGTATCTAGGAACATGGATAAGTGTATAGCGTACTCTATTAATTTGCCATGTGCGTGAGCTCCATCTAGAACTCTATATATTATTCTTGGTAGGGCTCGGCGTAAACAAGGGCCGGGTGACCAAGGCGCAAGTATATAGCCGACAGCTTTCACCTCCAACAGCCAGCCAAGATCCGACATCTCAACCACCTTGTCATGCGCGCCACGCTCTAAGAAGCAAATCTGAAATCAATTCTATTCACTGTGAGCCTTGGTCAAACATGGAGCCCTGGGAGGCGACATACCGTTTATTCGTCATGACGGGATTCTCACGGAGATACGTCTCCTTCTGTTCGGGGGTCAAAGCCTGCCACTTGGCGGCGTTTTGTCTGCGGCCATCAGCATCTGATCTTGGGATGGAGGAGGAGGGCATATACCTGTTCCGCCAGTCATAATAAACCTTGGCTGCCCCAAAGAGGAACATACTCGTTACAGCCAAGGCAATGAGGACCTTGTTACCGTGCTTGTAGTACGGTGCATCATTCGTTCGATAGACCTAGAAACACAATTAGTACTCAGCGGCGCACGAGAGGGGGATAAGACTCACATTCGCTCCAGCAATACTACTTAACTGCACCGACATATTATACAACGCCGACGCAACCGTCCTCGTCCGTACGGACCCCGCATTCCTCGAAGTGAGCGCCACAACAACAGGATGGATGCTCGGTCCTCCAACAAGCAGCGTGAGAATCGCCCATCGCGGCCAGGGCATACTCTTCTCCGGAAGCGTCTCAAGTGCAATAAGCAGAACGAGATTCCAAACCTCAACCCCGGCCCCAAAGAGCAATCTCTGATTCGTCCGTTCGGCCAACCACGTCGTGCTAATCATCGTAATGATCGCAAGCACCGCAGACGGGATAACCAGCAGATTCGTCTGAAACGTCGAAAACCCCTGCTGGCGCAGCTGCAGCGTGAGATAATTCGTCGCGGGCGTCGTCGGAATCATCCAGATGAGTCCCAGTCCATAAATCGGCCACATGTGGTAATCCTTGAGACTCTCCCAGAGGAGCTTCGGCGTAACGGCCTGCCGGTTGTGCATGCTGCCTTTACTCGGATCATCGCGGATCACGCGGTTCACCATGATTTTCTCCTCGTGCTCGTTGAACCAGCCGTCCTTGCCCCGGAATCCGCCCTTGGTCTGCACGGGGGAGGCGGGCATCCAGAAGGCTGCAATAATACCGATTACGCCTGTGATGAGCCCCTCGTAGGCGAAGAGGTATCGCCAGGATCCGCCGCCGTTTGAGTCCTTGATGTGCAGGAAGCCAAAGGCGAGAAAGGCGCCGATTATGCTGGTGAGCGTGTATGAGATCCAGAAGCATGTCAACCGTTTCGGCAATTCGCTGGATTTGTAGAAGAATGATAGGAAGAGGATTGTGTCCGGGATGAACCCGCCCTCGAGGAGGCCGAGTAAAGCGCGGAGACCCAGGTACGCGGATTTCGTCTTGAGAAAGGCCTGGCAGGCGGCGACGAGACTCCACGCGACCATCTGGATGGGGATCCAGCGGTCAGGACCGAGGCGTTTGGAGATGAGTTGCGAGGGGAGTTCGGCGAGGAGGAAGCAGACGAGGAAGATGGTCTGTCCTGTGTTGTAGTCGTTGCTGGTCATGTTGAGGTCTTCGAGGAGGGTGCTTGCCAGGGCTTGCCCGATGTTTCCGCGGTCGAGTTGCAGGGCGAAGAAGGTTACGCAGGCGAATGTGCACACGCGGGCGTCGATCTACGCATCTTGTTAACGTCATACTCCAAAGGAAACCAACAAGTAGGGGTGAGCCACCTTTCTCACAATCCTCTTCTCCTCCTCCCGCGTCCACTCAAAGTGCGGATCCCACCGGTGTAGGCCCTCATAGCTGTCGATTGGTCTGTAGAAGCGGTGGTCCTCGACAGAGTTGAATGTACTTTTGCCGTCATGGGGTGCGATTCTCTGCTCCTTGTCCGACTCATCTCCGTCACTGGTTCCACGAGAGTCGGACTCGATCTCGTTGGTAGAGATTGGTATTGTCTTGGGTTCGTCTGCTGCCATTTTGACGGGTGCAGTCTGGAAATTGATGTGATCGGCAAAGCATGGCGAAACATCGCGTCTTTATATCTTCTATCAGGAAGTACCATAACGACGGAGGCGAATGTCGTGCCCACCAAGGCAAATGAGTTGATACTCTCGCAGGAACGTATTACGTACCGTCATTGCGTGCGGGGGGATACTAGCGATGCATCATCGCCGTCTCGCTACGGAGTCCCCCATCCTGAGTTCGGCTGCAAACATCTCCCGGAGCAGCCGCAGGACTCCCTCCGCGGAGAAGCACATATTCCTGCTCCAGTGCCATCTGACACGATTCGGCGATATCCACACGCCATCGAAGCTTGGCGGTAACCAAATACACACTCTAGATTCCACATGCGTATACACAGAGCGAGAGCCGGAAGATGTCGCGTCCAAGCTTCGCTTCGCACACAAGCTTTAGTCAAGAGTGTTATTGGCTGCTCATGTTGGAAGACTGTGTCGCGACATATATGGCAATTGTTGCCAATGATGGCGTCAACAGCCTAAAGCCGAAAATCGGCGTTAGGACTCCAGACCGATAGAATCCTGGGGAGACTTAGGGCTGGGCGGACCTGTCAATTGTGGGTCCTCGCAATGTAAACGCCGATGGGCCGATGGCCGCCATGTGGTCTAGATGCAAGGCGTGCTTTGTCTGTTGTGTGCCGCGCATAGCGATGACTTGCGAATAGGAATCACATTTCAGGTGGCGATGATTGGAGGTTTTAGATGCCTCGCTTAGTCTAGATAGATCTTGATGCATACTGTACCCCGGGAATGAGTGACTATAGCCGACACGTCCATCTGCTGGATAAGCTGTGGTAGATTAGTGCAGATGAGAGAATATAACTACAGATATTACTAAAAGGACACTCTAAATGGGGTCAGAGTGCCAGAAATGGCAACGCGACTGCTTGACCTAGCGCGCGCAGTCTCGATTGTCACTCCCTACCCAAATATAACAACCGAATAATATCGGCTCTGGCGGATCTCTGGGAAGACCTTGGGCGCTAACCTTTGCCGCCCCCTTGATGAGCCACGTTTTTAATCAGCCCTACGGTGTCACTAATCCCGCTGGTAAAGATATTATCGAAGTGCGTAGACAATAGTGATAAGGGAATTGCCTGGAAGTCTAGTCGAGGCTCTCGAGAGAGTATACATATCCCCGCGGAAAGACCATCTATGATGCGTAGTCTCAATTGAGTCGGGTTTACTGGCGCGGAGAGTTGCTTCTTTCTACAAGTTCGAGTGAGTTAGGGTTTCATACTACATTCCTGTCTAGCCAGAACTTTATATTCACTATCTTGGGCGTCACAGAGTGACATCTGAAAGTACTTTCCAAGCCTCAAGGTAGCACCCGCCTCCACCTGGGTACGCCTAGTGGATCTTACTTTTGGTACGGAGGAATAGAAATTCGTCATCTAAGCTACATGGATGTGCTGCGTGCCTGACAAAGGTTCCCCCAATTCGGTAGCCGACAATCATCACTGCAGTGATCAGTTTCCAGCGAGACATCAGAGATTCAGTTCATTGCCCGGCAAAACGCACAGCTCTCCCAGACGTTATACCGTATACCATGAACATCCTCCGAGCTGCAACTAGCGAGCGCATCTTGCAGTGCATCGGCTTCCCCAAATCAACCACGAGTCTGATGGCAGAAAATAACAGCGCGTCATGAACTACCCGTAGTCAGCCCCTTCGGCCTATATAGCTCAACCTGGGGCTCTAGTAAGCGGGCGCTGTGCTGAGCAAGGGCGCTGCGCAGGGAGAGAACGATTCGTGGCGAAGCGATGAATGGGTAACGTAACCGAGTCTACGTCTACAGAACGACCCAGCGACCCTTGATATCTGAGCAAGTCTACCCAGTGCAAATGCAGGGCCAAATCGCACAGGTCAGTTTCTGCGTACGCATGCATTGCTGCTGTGTATCCAGCCTAGCTATGGATTCGGTTATGCGCCGGATGGCCACTAACCCTAACTCTACAGCGCAAAGCACCGCTCCACACTATCCGCATTATTCCCCCACCAATACACCATTTTGACCCCCGTTGTGCCCAGAAAGATAAAAATAAACAGCAGATTTGCATTAAATCCCGTATCCAGCGCCGCGCCGCTGATATACGCCCACTTGTTCCAGAAGACGCGGCGGTAGCGGTACAGGTAAAAGTTCGTGAATGTCCCCACCAGGAACGTCGTGAAGGGCCCCGTGCTCAGGTTCCCATAGAATGTCGCCGCGGACGCGAAGAAGATGGTGGTATTCCACAGGTCGAATCGGGTGCGGGGGAATTTCTTATGGAGGGTCCAGAGGAGGACTGGGCCGCCCGCGAGGAAGCCCAAGAGGATGGGTTTGAAGAAGTCGCTTGCGAAGAGTCTCTTGGGTCCGATGAGCGCATACTGGATGCCGGCTGTATTGTATGACTGGAATTCCTGCCCCGTCCATTGACCGAGCGGGTCCTTTTTCTTGCCGCTGACATAGTCGAATTTCGTTGCGAGGACCCAGCGCATGACTCCATAGTTGATCGGCAGCGCAAGCACATTCGCCACGATCTGGATCCCAATGACCTGCCGCGGCGGAATATGCAAGTAATGCCCAATCTTTTGGTCCTCGAGGACGATGCGCGCATCATACCAGACGTTCCCCGAGATGATTCGATACGCGAGTTGGCCCAGCGGGTGCCGGGAGGAGCCCTTTGCGTCAATCATGTAACCGTATATGAGCTCGTTGAAGAACCCGACCTTGATGGAGAACCCGGACAACGCGTAGACGAAGCTCATGGGGAGCATCGCGGCGGCACCGAAGCCCAGGGCCACAAAGTAGGTCCAGATGGGCATGTAGATTCTCCCGGATACGACGACGCCGAGAAGCATGATTATCGGGATCAGGGTCAGTGCCGTCCATTCCCTTCCTTGCGTGTTAGCCGCATTATCGCGAGGTTTAATCCGAGGACTGGGAGGCAGTGTACCTTTTACCCAGGCCGGGATATTGCTGGATGATGCGGCTCAATCGGTCCTGGTGGTAGTTCCCGGCCTGCTTCCTTGCCTTCCAGATCTTGTAGATCTTCGGGCCCAGAAAGAACGCACACCAGACATAGGAGGACATATATGAGGCGACCCACTAGCGGTAATAAGTGCTTGAGAGCTAAACAATGAGGGGAGAGTGTACCATGAACATTTGCCAAGTATACTGAGCGCCGGAGTAGGCGAGCCCTACTTGTTCGTACTTTGTCTCGTTGACGTGCTGGATTCCATTTGAATCGAGGTAAACTACAACATTAGCCTACGATCTTCCATACAGACTGGGATACAAACTGAGGTCATTGAACGGATAGGCGGATCCGTTCTTCTGGAACACTTGGTTCGACATGATAGGGTATGTCGGAGATCCCCAGAGCTTGCCAAAGTAGGCAATTGGGATTAATATCCAACACTAGAGGGTTACTAATGGCACGTCAGGGTGGGTGTTCTCCGCTTACCGTCATGACAAATGTCACAAAGACGATGACTTGCACGTGGTAAGGGTACGTGACTACGGTTGAGGTGATGTTGGACCAGTTAAGGGTGATGTTGAGCAGGCCCATTCCACCGCGACCGGCTCCAATAAAGTTGGCAGTATGGTTGCGACTGGCGAACCAGCAGAGTGGAGCCAGGGACGCAACAAACGGAAACAGGTACTCTGGGAGAAATTGCCAGACAAAGGTCGCTCCGAATAGGATCCAGAATCCCTAACCAGCGTTAGCCGAGTGGGGGGTGGGGTTGTGGAGCGGGTAGGCACCAAGTACCTTCATCTGCTGTCGCGCCCTTGTCTTTGCCGATGTATTCTGTGCATCCATGCTTCTATAGAGTGTCACTTGTTGCAGTGACAGAGGGAATATGAATTCGGGGTCGTCGATGAGAATGGTGCGGACTGATTTGTTAGCTCATGTCAGTGTTCGAACTGCAGTACGCACCCATCGCGGCGAACGAGAATCCGAGTAACGAGGCGCCCTGGATCTTGATTAGCATCTCACTTCGCGTGGGGCCACCCCACATACCCATCCAAAGAACAGTGCGACGGCAGGATTCATGGTAATCCCATAGTACAATGCCGCATTGGTCGGCAAGAAAGCTGAACCCTTAGCAGAGTTCTTTAATCATTATAGGTTGACCTACTAGCCCATTGCCCCTGGCTACCGGCATTGGCAGCAATACCAACAATCGCGTGTTCCTTGATTGACCAAGGGCCCGGGTTGAGGGAGAAGGAGAACCGGCCCAGAGGCACCTTGTAGTGCGGCAGAAACCGCGCGAGAAGGCGCCCAAGTGGATCAGAAGCGAGGATTACGAAGAAGACGGGAAACGGTGCGTATGTTGTGCGAAAACTGCAAGTTGCTTGTAAAAATGACACTTGACAGCAATGCAGTGGACCTACTAGGATAGTTGCGAGACGACACTGCCGAGTATGCAGAAAATACAGGAAAGAAGAATAGCACGCAGGGTCAAGACGGGAGTGGATGGATCGTCCTCAAAGCCGACGACTGTCCGTACTAGCTCGGGAATGCTCTTGAACTCGTCCGAGGTAAAGTCGTACTCGAGCTCGGTAGAGGAGAGCGGGAGGCTTGCCTCGCTGTCCAAGTTAGGAAGGGGGGTTATGTCGACGGTTGTGGCCACGCCCTTGACCTCAGCGGGTTGCTCCTTGCCAGGAGAACGCTTGCTTGTATTCGCCATGATACTTGCCGTGCTATTGATTGAATGTCGCCTGCAACCTATGTGCATATTTATAGCGCTCGATTTGACTTCCAATGGCAGATTGTGCAATACTATGTTCGGATGATATTCTCCACTTGAGGTAGTATAGACCAGAAATTTTCCTCCGCTTGGATCGAAAGACTTTCTTCACATTCCTTACTGATTAGGACGTGCATCTTGATAGGAGAATTCGGAGGGTTTATCAAACTAGTGCGAGACCAGCCGGGGATCTCGCAATAATTGGAGATCATGTTGTTTGTAGGCCGAGTGTCCCACGTACATTAATGGTATGCCTTGGCAACCTTGGCCACGGCAAGGATGTAAGTGGCCATTTCAGCAGTGACACGGGTCAAAGGGACAGTTTAGTGGATGCAGTTGGTTACTGTATACTACCCAGGTAACGCCCAAAGATCGGGATAACAATCTACCATGGCGGAGCAAGTACAGACAACGTAACCATAGAGGGAACAAAGTAGTTGATGATACCATTTCAGCAGCTCGGGGGGTTCTGGTAGCATTAGGGCTAAGGCATGGACCATGAAACCAAGCATCCGGAGCACGGGCGGCTTTACACGCCTCTCCCGCTGCTTATTCGGGCTTCTCCACAACCATGACTCGTACACCGGTCCCTCGCAAACACAGCTCTCCAGGCGAAAAGTATTTCAGTCGTGTCATATAGTACACAAGACATCAATCCGAATAAAGAATGGTTGTTGTTGGTCGAATATCCTGCCCTGCCTCCTCGCTTCGCCGGGCAGAACCACGAGCAAAGCCGGATATATATCAGGGCAAGCGGGTTCGAGCTGACTCAAGAGAAACGCCAGGACACTCGCAGACAGCAACTATACCGAGCAACTTGAGTGAAAAGATATAATCATGGCGCAATGGCTGCAAGCAGGACGTGATCTCTTTGCAGACAAAAGCAAACACCATCTTAGAGGCGATGACCTAATGCCGATAGCCGGGCGATCCCCACAAGCTGGCGGCGACTCCAACTCTTGATCTTTTGCCAACGCTCTTCCCCCATTTTCAATCTCCAGCTATCCCGACGATACCAAAGAGCCCCTGAATATGGTCAGTACAAGATACCTGCTCTTAGCATGCGGCATAACCGCCTCAGCTTCGATCCTTCCATGGTTCGAGCAGGTTCCGCTAGGACAGTTAAAGTCCAGTTTTCAATGCGATCTTCCGCCCGTTCTCGACCCCGCACGCGATGGACTCCCCTCCGCAGAGAGCCTCTTCACCTCCCACGAGGCATTGGAAAAACAGGTGAAACGGCACCAAGCGATCGTTCAAGTCCCCTCGGTCTGCTGGGATGACCTCGGTGAGATCGGCACCGATGAGCGATGGGCCCCATTCTATAGACTGTTCGGCGTTCTGAAGAAATCATACCCTGCCGTGTAAGTCAGCCATCCTTACCCATGATTCATCGATTAACAAAAAAGAAAAGCCACACTCACGCAAAAATCGACAAAATCAATACCTTCGGCCTCCTCTACACATTCGAGGGCTCGGATCCCACCCTAAAACCAACCCTGCTAACCGCACACCAAGACGTCGTCCCCGTCGCAGACGAGTCAACATGGCGATACCCGCCCTTCGAAGCCCACTTCGACGGTGAATACATCTGGGGTCGCGGAGCGTCCGACGACAAGAATAGTCTTACGGCGATTCTCTCTGCCGTTGAGGGCCTTCTCACCGAAGCAAAGTGGAAGCCGCGCAGAACGTTGTTGCTCGCGTTTGGATTTGATGAGGAGTGCTCGAGTAACCGGGGCGCGGGACCCATTGGGAAAGTTATCACGGAGCGGTATGGGGATGATAGCATCGCTGTTATCCTTGATGAAGGTGGGTTTGGTGCTGAGCCGCTTGATGATAAGACGCTTTATGTGCTCCCCGCGGTCACTGAGAAGGGCCACGTGAATCTGAACTTTGAGCTTCGCGTCCGCGGTGGGCATAGCTCCGTTCCGTTGCCGCACACCGGAATTGGCATTGTCTCTGAGATCGTGGTTGCGCTCGAGAGGAACCCGTACGAGCCGGCGATTATCGAGGATAGTCCCGTGCACCGCGCGTTAACCTGCCAGGCACGGTATTCACCGGGTACGCAGCCGCGGATTGAACAGCTGCTGAAGGAGGGGAATCTGGAAGAGCTGGCGAGCGAGTTCGCGGCCACGAGTCCGCTTGCGCGGTTTGTTGTCCAGACAAGCCAGGCGGTCGATATCATCGGTGGTGGTGTCAAGATAAATGCTATGCCGGAGGTCGTGACGCTGGCTGTGAACTATCGGGTTGCACCGCATCAGCGGCCTGTTGAGGTCCAGCGGAGGGCCGTGGAGGTTATCTCGGATGTTGTAGAGAAGTACGGATTAAAGGTCCAGGCGTATGAAGGCGATGATGAGTATCACGACACCTATCCTGCCATCGTCAAGAAACGGGACGATCAATTCGAGGTCGACTATAATGGTACACTCACCATCACAGCAGAAGGCAAAGGGGAAGCCGCGCCTGTGTCTCCATCTACTGGACCCGTGTGGGAAGTCTTCTCCGGAACTATTCGGCATACGTTCGCCCTGAAAGACAAGACTGTTGTGCCGGTAGGGTATATCATGACGGGAAATACGGACACGGCCTATTACTTGAGTGAGTGCTGTATCTTGCAAGGAGCCGGGATTCTGCTAACGGTGGGTGTAGATCTGTCCCGGAATGTGTATCGATGGACGCCGAGTGTCACCGGATCGCAGGGGAATAATATCCACACGGTTGATGAGCGGATTAAAATTGACGACCATCTAAGGGCTGTGAGGTTTTATTATAATTTCGTGAGGAACTTCGACGCGGCTCACCTGTGAAGGAACGTACCGGACTCACCCACAAAATGGGAGTGGCAGCATTAATATCTGTGTCATTTGTCCATAGCATGCGTTTAGATCTAGGATATAGTGTACGTACATCTAACTGAGAAACGATGCGGCAGACTTTAGTCCCTCCAGCGTAGCACATAGGGAGCCTGAGCCTCCTCAGGATCCTCGGAATCCTCTATGTCATCAGCATCAACAGTATTCCCAGGGTTCTTTTTATCCTCGGCATTCCTCTCATCTCCGGGTTCCTTTCCGTCCTTGACGCCCTTTTCGTCGTTCATGTCCTTCTCATTCTTAGGATCCCGAGCATCGTTAGCCTTGTTGTGGTCTTTCGTGCCTGGGGGCTGAGACTCATGGAGAATTTCGTCGGAGATCTCGGTAAAAACCTGCACACCAACCTTCAAGTCTCCCAGTCGCACAACGACACCAGGAGTATCCACGTGGTCTGTGTATCCCGGCGGTAGCTCATCTAAGCTCTTTTCCTTTGACCTCGGGGCGGCGAATGGCGGAAATCCCTCCAGCCGCGTCTTGTCCCAGAAGACATAACCCTGCTCCCGCAGCGCATAATTACCCGGGAGTCCGTATAGCCTGTTGTAGCCGGTGGCTCCCCATGCCCAGAGCCAACCAAAATCATTGATACCGTCGCAGTCCTGGGTGGGTTCAGAGTGAGTAAATCGGGGCAGGGACTCCAGATGGAACAAAATCGAGGGTTTATTATATGCAGTTTGCCACGTGTAGACGAAGATTTTTCTCGCTGCTACATACGGGATATGTGTCAATCTCCACATGGCCAACGTGCCCCGCGAGACGACGTAGGCGTTGTGTTCCCTTCGGCGTAGGGTTCGATGCGAGTCATGGTACCACAATAGGCAGTGGTAGTCTAGAAACAGACCCACTGTATTCTGCCACACATCTCCCCCCTTACTGGGACGGTAGGCTAGTTGCTTTGCCCTCACAAGTGAAACCAACTCGTCATCCATCTGGTCACATATTTGTTCGACGAGTCTCTTGTAAAACTGCAGGACACAATAGACTTGCTCGATTTCCCAAGTGCGTAGCGTCTTGATATATGTGGATGCCGGATCAGTTGTTGGAGGTGGAAGATGGATGTTATGATGGGTCATTTGCGAGACTTGGAAAAGGCAGATGTAGATCTCACAGCGAAAGAAAGCCCGTTTGAGGCGGATCTCTTCCGAGATGGAAAGTGCGGGTATATTGGAGGAAGGGGACAATTCCTGCAGCGCGGAGGTGGCATATTTGACGATAAAGTATTCGAACCTCCGGTAGAACGTCCAGATCTTTGGAAGAGTCTCGTGGTTCGAGATGAGTATATGGAGATTGCTGGGGCTCTTGATGGTGGTCTCTTCGAAGATTGCCGCGGTCTTCTTTCTGAGGCCGTCGATATCGAGCTCAGGTGCGCTCGAGAACGGGTCATCACTGCCCTCCGGTATTGCCAGATATCCTGAGCGCTGTATGCTAAAACAAAATCGGCTTCAATCTCCGCAGGAATCGCCCGCAGGAGGATTGATGCAGTTATGGAGTGCTGGTAGGAAGCGAGAAGCCGGTAGAAGAGGGAGGAGGCTCCGATTGCTGCGTATAGATCCTTAGCAGAGCTAAGCAACCGGAGGATATTGAGGAAGAGTTCAGGTGACAAAGACAGTAAATTTGTAGTCATCTTGCTCTTCGGGGGTTGAGCGTCAGTTCCTCCGCACGAGGAACTCGGAATAGTCGCTGCGCAGGTTATCTGGGAAGCTCGTGGCTCGTGTATCGTAGCTGGAAAGATATTAGAGGCGTCCGGCACAATGCTGAACAGCTTTGATAGACATAAAGAGGGTGTGCTCATAATCTTGTGGGGATGTTGTGGTGGTGGAAGAGCGGTAACACTGAGAGTCCGTAACAACTCGCGGCAAACCTGCCGTGGACTGCGAAGCATTTATACCTCTAGAGGGTCCTGGGAAGGAACCCTTTTTTCGAGAGCCAGTCTCTTCTCTACAACAGATAAGTGCTTCTCAGAAACTGCTGTTTTAGACCAAGTCATCCGCTACGACTTTTCCATTGCTGTTCTCATTCTGTTCTTGCAAGCGAGTTTCTTCTCCGCGACTCCCACATTGCACTTGTCTCAACCTGCTGTTTGCAAACCAATTTCTCACGCTATAAACCCTGCAATTCTATATTCTCCCCTGTTCCCTTGACCTGCGAGGCTGTGTCAAGCCCTTTTCCCCCCAAGCCCTTCATATTACTCTCGTGATTCACGCAGATTCCGAAGATGAACCCCAACAATCAGCCCGCGTCAGGCATCTAGCATTTCCCTAGGTCTCGCAAAACACCGGCTCAATATTCCCGCGAGAGAAAGTCCGTGATGACAGATACCCTAGAGGGTCGGGCCCTGAAGGAGAAAGGGAAGGAAGCACATCCCGAGTACGAGGAACTCACGAAGCAGTCCAATGCTGAGAGCAATGCTTATACCAGGGACAAAGATGCCGAGCAGACGCAATTTGACAATGACTTCCTCTTGACGGAGCAGGACCTGGAGAAGCTGGAGATGGAGAATTTTTAGAGGACACACCGGGCCGCTCTCCGGCCCAAGCAGCATGCGAGATTGGTCCAGCCCGCGGCTGGCAAGGCTACGGCGACGCTGAGGTATGTAGACACTTGGTGTTGGAGCTTTTCAGTCGAGCGATACAGAGCACTAACCTTTCTGTTCTACAGAATGGCGAATCAGCGTGACATGATGCTGAAGGAAAACCCGTACCACTACCGCAACCTTCACCAAGTGCAGGTCCATGAAGGACCCAGGGTCAGCGCGTTCAACGATGCAAACGTAGCCAGCCAGCAGTTTGATACACATTATGATTTTGCGGGGTAAGTCTCATGGCGTTCGTATTATGCAGTGCTAACAGTCCTTGCAAAGGGACCCCACGAGTTCGAAACGTGACCAGTATGGTCAAACGACGCCGAAATCTTCTTGATACTTCTTCCGTGCTCTTTCGGCCTTTCCGCACCACTCAGATCCTTTGCTTGATTTTATTTCCTCCTATTGGACAGCGCCTTTTTGCAGACCTACTGGGGCTTTGAACATATCTGTGGTCTGAGCTCCTCAATCTGCATCATTCGTTGTTCTTTCTTAGCAATGTATGCTCTTCTTGGAGTGGTAAATAGCAGCTGAACTTCCGTTGTTTTCGAGATACCTACAGTTAATCGGTATTCTAAATACACATACATCTACATTCGGAGAGTTTCAGTATCGTAAATACATGGAATAGTACTCCTTAGGAGGTAAAAAGTGTAGAATTTATACTAGGCTGGATAAATCTTCTCAACAAATCCAACAAAACACGAACAAGACAATGGCCCTACAGGAAGCACACCCAAAGAGTTCAGTACCCGTCCGAATCAGAACCAGTATCGGAATAATCCTGATACCGCGGATCCCAAATGCTGTCCCGGATCTCATCTTTCAGCCCGTCCATAAGGAAGTAATCCGCCGCCGCCAGGAGGTCTTCCGTGAGCTCAGACCCCTTGTCCAGACGGCAGCGCTCACCGTACACAAGCTCCAGTAGCATTTCCAAGACGTGAGGAGCAATCTCCCCATCGTCGAACGTGACATGATCACGATCGGACCATGCACCGCGGAAGAGGGCGGCAAAGTACTCGGAGCGATATGCGAGGACGTCCTTATGCGCCGAGAAGGTCTTTCCCTCGACCGTCAGGCGAATGTCAGCTGGCTCGGACGTCGTGAGTCGCAGACCCCAAATGTCCTTCTACGTTTCGGATAGCCAACCTTGTTTTGAAACCCTAATTCCGAAGCCCTAATTTATTGAAAGGGTTAGCCTATATTTCCGGCCTGTATCTGCCGTGAATGGTACCACTTGCGACATAGACCTGAAAATAATCAAACCATACAATGACGGCCAAGAATACACTCCGCCTAAGTTTTATGCCGTCTCAATTTCCAAATTCCAACATGCGCTTTGATCTTGCAACCAACCGTCGAAATGGCACGGCACCTCGACTCTCGACAACATAGGAGTACCTGGCTGTGGTGCCAGGAAAAGAGAAGTGTATGTTGAAAGGTTTTGCTGTCCAATATTATTCATATGCTCTCAATCAATATCTCATCGAATCAAAAAGGAAATTCGTCCATTGTGATGGCCAAGGGCAAGAAAGCAACCTTTTAACGCCAGACATGTTCGCGTTGGCCGGTATTCCGCAGGAAGCCACAGCTCTCTTTCACCCTGAACACAGATCCACTGACCATGTAGTATGGATACGCCAATATGATTTTCGGCCCAACGCCACTCAGAAAAGCCCTCAAGAGTCTGATGCAGCTCTCCCGTGCTAGAATCCCAGAGCTCAACGGTCCTATCAAAGGAACTAGAAGCCAGCAGCTTGCCATCTGGGGAGAAAGCAACTAATGAAACTGCATAACAATGACAACTAAGGGTCTTGAGGAGCTCGCCTGTATTGGGCTTCCAGAGCTTGACGGTCTTATCTTCGGAGCCGGAAGCCAGTAGTTTGCCATCTTGAGAGAAAGCTACTGAAAAAACTGGACTAGAATGGCCCTCAAGTGTTCGGAGCACAGTTCCTGTGCTAAGATCCCAAAGTTTGATAGTTTTAGTAGCATATCCTGACGCCAGTAGCTTATTATCTGGGGAGAAAGCCGTGGATAGCACTAAATATTGATGATCCCTAAGGGTCTGCTGCAGCTTGCCAGTGCTAGGGTCCCAGAGCTTAATAGTCGTATCAGCGGAGCCAGATGCCAAAAGATTGCTGTTTGGCGAGAAAGTAACTGAGCAAATTGAGCCAGAATGACCCTTAAGTGTTTTAAGTCCCTTTCCCGTGCTGGTATTCCAAAGCTTAATGGTTGTATCATAGGAGCCAGAGGCTAGCAACTTGCCATCCGGGGAGAAATTAACTGACCGAACTGACTTGAGATGGCCATCAAAGGTTTGTTGCACGTCATCTGCACTAGGATCCCAGAGTTTGATGGTTTTATCCTCAGAGCCAGACGCCAGCAGCTTGCCATCTCGAGAGAAAGTAAGTGACAAAACTGACCCAGAATGGCCCTCAAGTGTCCGGAGCTCCTTTCCCGTACTGGGATCCCAGAGCTTGATGATGTGATCCTCAAAGCCGGATGCTATCAGCTTACTGTCTGGGGAAAATGCAACTGACCAAGCAAAACTAGAATGGCCCTTAAGGGTATGGAGCACATTTCTAGTGCTGGAATCCCAGAGCTTGATAGTTTTATCTTCAGAGCTAGATGCTAGCAGCTTGCCGTCGGCGGAGAAACTTACTGACACGACTGGTTCAGAATGGCTCTCAAGAGTCTGGTCCAGCTTGCCCGTACTGGGGTCCCAGAGCTTAATGGTTCGATCAGTTCCAGAGCAGAAGGCGAGCAGCTTACTGGCTGGGGAAAAAGTAACTGACGAAACGACACCAGAATAGCCAGTAAGGGTTTGGAGCAATTTGCCAGTGTTGGGATCCCAAAGCTTGATAGTTTTATCAAGGGAACCAGACGCCAGCAGCTCACCATTGGTGGAAAAGGCTACTGAGTAGACTGCACCAGAATGGCTGTTTAGGGTCTGGTATAGTTCGCCTGTACTGGGGTCCCAGAGCTTGATAGTCGTATCAGCGGAGCCAGATGCTAGTAGGTTGCTACCTGGGGAAAAGGTAACTGAACAAACTGAATCTGAATGACCTTTAAGTGTCTGGAGCACCTTGCTAGTGCTGGAATCCCAGATCTTGATAGTTTCATCATTACTGCCAGATGCCAGCAGTTTGCCATCTAGGGAGAATGCAACTGACAGGACTGATTCAGAATGACCTTCAAGGGCCTGTAGCTGAGCCCCCCATAGCTCCTCAACCCCCGGAAATCCATGCCAGTTTAGAAGCTCACTCTTGAATAAGCCTCTGATAGTTGAGCGACTTGGACAAAATAATAGAGCTGAGGTATAAAGTTGAAGGGGTGCAATCTCCGCTATCTGTTGGAATTTAAGGATAAATCGCCTAGCGTCGTATAAGAAGTCTGAGATTTCGGGATGATCTCTATTCTACCTTCCTCAGTAACTCATATCTCCACTTACTCTCAGGAGAAGTACTTACTTGCATAATGGATATAAATCTCAGTATTATTCCCACAACTTCGGACAAAGAGCCCATGATACTCATGGCTTCTAACCAATGAAGGAGGTGTATTTTGAGAAATGAGTAGGCTGTACTCAATTCACTAAATGGGTTTTGGCACAAGCTCAGGTGCCCAGCCCAGTAACGGCATGCATATTGTAATTCTGGAGGTAGATGACGTTCAATGCACTGCAGATCAATCTCACTGCGGTGTGTCCCGTTACTTGTCAGGTTGCAGATATTCCTCTTGAGACCATGACCCATGATCATAATGCAATGATCCATAAGGGCCTTATGTATTGCCTTTTGGTCTATCCAGAACTTCTCACTTTCCTTGGCCTGCCTCGTCCTAGGGTCTAGAAGAAAATCCCTAAATGACTGGTGCAAAATCCTGACTGGTGCATGTGTGTTATCAGGCAGGTTAAGCACTGAGCGAAGCTGACCCAAACGATACTTGATATCCTCTGGTTGTCTGAGTAGAAGCTTGCCGAGGGCATTGATTGAGAGTGGGGTCCCGAGGAGAATAATGGATCCAACTATTCTTCTAAAATCTTCGACCAGCTCCCTGGCCTCCCATTCATCCTGACCAAGAAGCAGCTGCTTGAGTACTGGCATATATGTCTCGGCCATTTTCGATACATAGATTGAATGGTCTGACATTATTTTTTCAAGTCGTTCTTGAGGATTCCAGTTCTTTTCACCAATAAATCGACATAATGTGGCAGCAGCAATGAATAATGGCACAGCCCTGTCGATCAAGCTTCTGATATGGTGCTGCCCAGGCCAGTGCGCCGGAAGTGAATGCTCCAGTCTTAACTGAGAAAGCTTATGATCAAAATAGAGCGCGATATCATGCTCAATCATTGGTTTTGAGATCTCATGAAGCTCGACGTCTTGCTGATCCCTGGTTATCTGCTTGAAACCTAAGCAGACTGGGAGTTCGGGTCTGCTTGTTAGGAAGAACCGGATTCGTAAGGATAATGACGTTTGTACCTGCGGCAATAATCGGATAATAGCTCTGATCTCGCCTTCAGTTTCACATTCATCCAATGCATCGACCACAATAGTTGTTGTCACAACTTCGTCAATATCCACATCCTGGAGCGGCTGCAGAAAAAGTTTGTTGAATTGTTCTCCAAGTGCCCTGTCTGAGATGTAAGGATCATCCCCAATTGCCCTCTGTACGCTATTCTTTAATTGAGGAAATCTAGCCGCCAACTGTAGCACAACAGTCGGAAAAAATCTTTTGGCATTCCCTCGGTCGCCTTCGCCTCTTTTGAAAAAGAAGCTTCCGCCTAGCGAATTTTTTTGTCTCAGACGGTATGCAATAGTTTTTGAAATTGTTGACTTCCCAGTTCCCGCCATGCCATTCAACCAGAATATACACCTTCCGTTTGGCGAGTCTATCCACGATTCGATCTGGTCAAGAAGATCAAGTCTAGTTCCAGGAAGACATGTTTCATGCTGGTTGTCGTACGAATCAAATGCCGCCCCGTCCGCAATTTTCAGACGGTCCATGTTGATTTTTTGCTCGATTTTATCCGTGGCGCTGTTCAAGCTTCGAAGCTGTTGACTGATTGTCACTATAAAATAGTGATGTCAGTTGAATTCATAGCTATAGCCTATCATAACGAATTTTCGCAAGTATCACGTACTAGAAATCTCCGCAACCAACTTCTCCTGTGACACCTGGCCATAGGGCACATAACTTAGTAACTCTTTTGCATAGGAGGCAGCCGCCAATGCCGCATATCCCTGCCACTTTTCGTTTTTATGCGAGTCTGCATAGTCACAAATACCCCGGATCACAAGACAAGGGAAGTCCTGCATCAAGCCTGCAGCCTCCATTTCAAAGCATAAAGCTTCTGTCTCCTTCCAGAGCTGTTCTCGTAATATACCATGCTTTATAACAACATTCCCTGAAGCAATAATACCGTAGTGTGGCTGTGGCTCGTTATCGTCTCGATTTTCTCTTTTCACCTCCCACTCATCCAAACAGCCATCACAAGTAGCGGCATTTAAAGGATGTTCATAACGGATTTGGAAGAGTCGGTCCATTTGCTGATTTGGTCGATCAAAGTTTCGGCGTGTTCGGGTATTTCTCTGGACTGCTTGCTGGATATAAGACGGATAAAGCGGGTCTTCTCCAAGTGCTTTTGCCCTCATTTGGTTGACCGCGGCTAACAATAATCTGGGAGGGCTATTCAACGACCCAGTGCGGACAAACTTTCCCCCTTCACCCACTTTCCCCAAGTCGTGCTGGACCACACCCCCACACGTGCCAGTAGGATAACTGATCACAATATCACCGAGCCGTACATCATGGGTCGCAGAAGGAATCCCTCCCCCAATACCAACCATTAATCCAACCCGAAGTGACTTTGAAAAGGTTCGCATCATGTTATTAGCCACGGTGGTGGCTGAAGTCATCCCATATTGCCCTCCAAGGCATGCGATCGCAACCAAATGTCTGCCGATTCTGCCTAGAGTATATATATTGGTGTCCGAGTTGTCTTGCTCTTCGGGCGCCCCAAAGTTCTCATCCAGCATCTCCTGAGCAGCGGCTAGTTCGATTGGAAGGGCACAAATCCAGCCAATCTGGTACTCGTCAAGTGTCGGAACAGCCATCGCGACTATATCTGCAAAGACTGGGTTCTCAGGTCAAGAACTGACAAATGTTATCTAACAGCTGATCGCCAAATAAGCTGGGACAAATAGCAGCTATATTGTGTAATATGAGAGCTGCGACATGGGAAACTCATATGTTGACGCTCGAGGTTGGCAGGCTGATGAGGGGTACTGCAAAGTGAGGCTGCGCGAGGATACATGTTTATTGGTGTTTGAGCTCACCAATCATCCTGCACACGGTCTGACTAATCTATTTCATAAGGCGGTGGTTACTGGCAAAATGGCCCCTCTCCCTCCCTGCTAACAAGCCAGGAACGCGTATCATCCTTTTACCACCAGTGACCTACTATGGCGCCTCGACTTGCTGCCTCACACCTCGAAATCATCCGCGATATAATACTCAGCAGATCACTGACCACATCCCAGATGGCTGAAGCTGCTGGCTGCAGCAAGCGTTCGACCATCAACATTTCTTAATAGCAGTGTTAGTAGTAAAATCCGATCCATCACAATGGCTCGCGATAACCTTTAACTCTTCCGGAACGTTCGAGCGCCTTCAAATAACCTCAACCTTGATGGTCGTACTCTCAGGCCGAACCCGTTGGTTGGGCTTCCTGTTCGTTTGTACCATATTGTCAAGATCCGCTTGCAGATACTCCTCCCAATACTGACTGGGAGCTACGACCAGGTGTTTCTCGGTCACATTACCCACCGGCTTATTATTGAGCAGCAGTTTCCACTTGACCGTGTAGCAAGCCCCTTCTCCTTCTCTCCCACTCAGCCAATGGGAGAAATCCGAGTCGATCCTCCGGCGGTTGTGGCAAGGTACGATGTGGGGAGGGGCTAAGGGATTATCCAGTGGAACGACCGAAATTCCCTGGGGTGGAGGCGTACCGAGAATCGTCGTCCTATGTTTCTCCGGACTGTGAGGCGTCATAGATAAAAAGGCTGTCTATCATCACCGAGAGATGCAGGCACTACAACCTAGAATTCTTTGGATGAAGACGTTAGCATTAAGCTTATTAACGCCTGACAAGGCGGCTAGCAACACGAAGCTAAGCATTATCAGAAGCAGGAAGGAGTTTATATAGCAAAAGAAGGGCACCGCGAATTGCCACTGATTCTATCGGATTGGAAGAGCCTCAGGTACCGTATGCAGCAGCGGCTCGTGAGATACAGAAGTCAAGATATTAACAGATTTCCAGTTCCGAAGCTAGTGGTAATGTTTGGTTTGTTTACACTAAATATTTGAGAAAAAGGGAACGGGCGAACTAGTTAAAAACTAAAGGCTATTAGGCTGTTATTTTTCCTTGTGACTCATACCCCACTTTAGGTTGATGGGATCTTAATTGAATGTCAGGAGCCTTGTTCTCACCCCTTTAAAGCTGCATTTGTAGCGTGGCTCCACACCAGCTCACGTACTGAGAACCCCCGCTAAATCCGTCCACGGCCAGCAGATGGCAGAACGGTCGCTGGCCTTCTGTGAGTGACATGTGTTGTATAGCGCGGTAGCAGCTAAGGGGCCTGTGCCAAGCGAATGCTAATATAATTAAATGTTAGGCAGCCTTCTGATTCTCTCTCTTTAATATTCGAAGCTTGTAATGAGTTCTCGATCTATAAACCACTTGTAATTTATAGCTGGCTAAAAGCATCTACTATACCTTAATATAGGCACTATTTGGCTTCCACCAGACTATCGGGCAACATGTGTGGCTGTGGATGGCAACAGTGTGGTTCTTGGACTTGGTTCAGGCCGCGTGAAATTTTTGTGGTTGAACTAACGTGTCTTATCTCTATGCTATTTGCTATATTTCTAGTTGTCTGGTGGTCGTCTTCCAACTCTCTTTAACTTCTAATCTCTTTATAGAAAGAGGGCCTCAGGGCCGTGATCTCTATATACTTGCTATTTTGTCATTCGAGATAGAACGACCTGCTCAGGCTCGAACGCCAATCATCATTCATTAGTCTGGACCAATATATGATTACTTAGGAAAGCGGTGTTCAGGGTCAACTGTCAGCGTGACTTTTGGAGTACCAAGAATTTCGTAACTTTTACGGGGTTGATACAAAGCGTTTATTTCGACCAGGTGCCCACTTTTGTAACCGCTAGCCATTCCGGTTTAGCGTCACCCTAAGGTTAGGGTTTAGGAAAGTCTTTGTCAGTGTGAAGGGTAGAAGGACATTTCGGTGAGTCTGTAACTCTCAACGTAGCCCCCATTTGCGCAATCTTCTAGGATAGTTCCGAGGTGTGTATATGTGTCTCGAGAGTCCAATATCTCCGGAAGCAGCTTTTCGAGTTCCTTGGCGTTGGGGAGCGAGCGTCTGATGGCGGGTCTGAGTGATGTGAGCATTTTGACTGTTACCGTGTAGGAGAATACTTGACAGAAGGATGATGATAAATACCCTCGAGACTAGCTGCTAGCCACTTCGGTGCTTATATATCTGTGCCTTTCCTTTATCCCATGATCTGCCAAAGAAGAAGGAACCTCGAAACCGAGTACAATGGCCTAGGGTTTCGGACAATATACAATGCAACAAAGATTCTTTCGGCGATAAACATGGGCATGAAAGAACACGTACAGCGCCTGTCAAGGAGGTTCAATGGGAATTTATGTGGTACAGCGGGTCCCATTATGCGCTCCCTTTGTAGCTCTCACAACGAAGACCAGATTGGCCAAAGACCGGTCCTCAAATTGCTTCTATTATGGTCTACTGCCATGACTACTCCAGAGGTCGCCGCTGAATGCAAGAGCGAGGAACAGCGAAGTGGTATAACGAACCTGAATGAGATAATTACCGAATTGAAATTAAGACATGATGCTGACGGTATAGACAAGATGAAAGGGTCCCTTGAGAAGCCCAGATTATATCGTGGGCCAAGATTCTTGTCGTTTGATAGAAAGGGAGACGGCAAGGGCGATCAGTCCTCATCGAGAGAGTCATCATCGCTTGCATCCCAGTCAATGCAGTCCGATTCTGGTCGACGGACACCTGCGGCGCGAATTCGTCTTATCTCCTCCTCATCGCCCTCGGGTGGAACAACTTCATCCATGCGCGGAAACCAGTGATTGAAGACGAACTCATATATTCCGACCTCGAGATCGGCGTAAGACCGGTTGAACTCCAGTACTAGGTTCTCGAGTTCCTCAATCAGCGAAGCCTCCTCATCCCGAATCTCATCTATCTCCTCTGGATCCATGTGATCCCCTCCTCGCCAAAGTATACCATGACAAGTATGCGTCAGCTCGAGCGCTTCGAATGTCAGGCAGCGGATTGTTTGCTGGGCAAGTCTAGTCCATTGGTCGTTTGTCAATGCATCGGGCGAGTTATTCTGGCATTCATCCAACAGCACAGCGAGAAGTGACTTATGGTTGCTGGATGGTTCTGGATCCCAGGCTCTCAGTATCCTTGTCCATGTAGTGCAGCCAGTCTCCGAGCACGCGCACAAGCACCCATCAATGCTATCATCAGCCAACAGAGTATACAATAAATCTCTGCTATCCGGATGCTGCCTATGAAGGTCTGACCTCACCTCGGCCTGGTCCATAGAAATTCCAGTCCTCCAACTACTGCATGAGAATGTGGAAGCGATCTCCTCCGCCAGGTACCATATTGCACGATAGTCATCTCCCGAGTATTGATGGAGATTAGCACCTTTGCTGACCATCCACGCGGCCAGGTATCCGAGTTTCCCCGAATGCTCATCACCTCGATTATCCCCTCGAGGATTGAAAGGTCCGTACGACCAGTCTAACGTATCAATACTCATGAGTGCGGTAAGCCCATCCTCGTTGCATTGGTTCAGGTCGACAAACCCAGCTTCGTAAAGGAGCTTCATAGCCGTGACGTTACCTTGGACAGAATTGTACACTGATCCTCCGTTGAAGGAAGGGTCCGGGATATCAGAATCGTAATCTGTGAGCTGATCGTATAACATGGAAGCATTCATATCTGGGAGGGCGCTGGGTGTCGCCAAAAGTGGGCGAAGTTCTTCATGGCCGATATGTCGAAGGGCCGCCTTTTTGAGGCGATGACGCGACGCAGCTAGCAACGAAATTACCTCTCTAACGATTCGTAAATTTCCGCATCCAGCGGCAGCATACAACTGCCATTGTCCTACCACGTCCATGTATTGGAGCACATTTAATGCGCACTCAGTCTCTCCCGCAAAACACGCTCGGGAGAAGCATTGCCCCAGTGCGTACCTTGATGTTGATAAAGGCCATTCCAACAAAGTCGACAAACCGGCTGGCCAGCCCACGCACATATATATCAGCTCCGAATCTCCTGGAATCGGCGGACTGGTGGCGGATTGCTGCCTATCCTTGAGCATCAAGCAACGACGAAGTGAATCCGTCGATTGAGCCAGAATTGTGACATCGATGTCCGATAGCTCAAATCCTACGTCGTGACAGTTAGGTTAACGCTGAGTACCTATCCGTTTAGGGACCCACCTTCAGGATAGAGGTGGAATAAGCGCCGGGTCGCTTGCATCGCAAAATTACTCCATAGCAGGCTATTAACATTATAATCTGGTGCGAATGAGCTTATTGAACCACCAGAGCTCAATATATGTTGCAAAAATGACATCTCGCCATCTGATATACTTCGTGGGTAAAACTGGGTTTGCCGGCGAATGAATATATCCAGAGCGGTCCGTCCTCCGATACTGCACCCATTAGAGGGCACGCCAGCATCGAGCAATGATTGTATCAGCTCTTTAAAGGAGTCAATAAATTTTTGATTACCATACTGAAGCCAGTGCCCCAGCCGCGAGTCCACCAATGCCTGCACGACGTTCAGATTTGTTCGGAATATCTCGCTCAGCGGGCACTCAAGAAGACAAGGATGAATAAAGGTCTCGACATACGTGTAAAATTGTACTGCCACATTCAAGGCAATCGGTTGGTGCAGCCTGGCCTTCGCGAAATAGTCGCAGAAGGCCCGTCCTCATATCGGACAATATGACCTTAACATCCCCTTCTAAGCATTCTTGTACTTTATCGCGGATTAGTTTGAACGCTGGCGAATCCCTCGAAACGAAGGCATGGAACCGGATTGATTGACTGATTGACAAAGCGCCTGCTCCTGTTGTCAAACTCATCATGACTTGGACAGACCGACTCAGGAATTTGTTGCAGAACGTATAACTTCCCGCGATCCCTATTGTATGTTTTCCCGTCGCATAAAATGGGCATGACTGCTCATGGAGGGTGAAAACCGAAAATGACAATCTTGAGGAAAGAAGTGGTCTTCGACGGCAAGTGCAATACTGCAAAACATGGTCAGCCGGGGACGAGCGTATCCTTTGCTGTCTTCGCCACCAGTAGTTTATCAACTGTTGTTGATCGCAGAGATCTCGCAATGTACTAGGTGCTGGCATCGTAAGCGAGTTGCGAGCACTTGCTCCAGTTGCTGACGTTGTGCGTTGTACGAGAGCCTGCGAACTGACCACAGTTGGATTTTGCCCCTCAACGACAGTTAGGATTCTTGTTGTTTGCACATTGATTGAGGATGCTTTCAAAATCAGATCTTGTATCTGCTTCTGCTGCTCGTTCGCCCGGGCACTGTAATGATAAATTAGAATAATTGAAACAACCATCAAAGAAGCAGGGAAGTGTTACAGATTTAAGACCTGGAGCGCAAGACTCAAGTTGTCCTGCAAGCCCGAGACCAGGTCAGAAAGCGTGACCAGCGTCTCTTTCTTGAACGGGTAAGCCGCCCTCTTCAGCCGCAGCCAATCGTGCTTTCGAATAAAAGGGACGCTCGAGATATTGCTTGACTTGCAATCATCGAGTATCTTTTGGAGGCGAAGGCATGCTGTTTCGCACGCTGTTAGGTTCTTGGATACCAGGCCACTGAACTGATCGGATGGAAATTGCGTTTCGTTTTGAGAGGTAAGTAAGCTTTCCAGCATCCGTAGCGTCTGCAGAAGGCCATCAACCTTTGTTGTGAACCCTTTGATTTCATCGTCGAAGTCTCTCCACGGGCCATAATATCGGAGAAAACCTTGACCCAGTGTAAGCCCGAGGGACACAACCCCTACCACGCCGGCGCTGATGGAAAATGGATCGCTCATGATGGCATAGTTTTCGAAGTCCGGCTCGCGATGGAGCGGCAAAAGATTGAGGAGCGAGGATGGGGGATCTTCTTCATTTCAGTGTCAGACGATTTTTCAGCCTTGTCTGCCAAGGCTCTTGAGTGACCTGAACACTGGATTTTATTGGCGCCACGACACAACGAGGTGGCTTGGAATCCCAAATTTGTGTCGCACTTGGCTGAGCTTGCAGGAGGCGATGCGCCGACCGAGTAAACAAACTGGACTGGCCCAGGTTAGCCTGGCTTTTTCTGCTTCAGGTGCAGATGAAGGGACTGCTCACTGACCAAAGCTGAGTCCATTCGTCATGAAGCGCCGAAACGGCTTGTTCCTTTGGACCACAACTTGGTCACTGAGCCAACGCAGGAGAAAGCACAGCATAACAGGTAAGAAATGCGGCACCAGAATTCTGACAGGATGTTGGACATCCGAAGGGCAGCCGTTACGGAGTTGACGGCCGGCGGCGGTCACGTGCCACTGCTTCCCTTGTGTTACTTCTGCTCCTGCAGCTTCCACATCCACCCACCAGGCTGCCTCATCGGCTTGATCACGACAGGTCAAGGCTGATATAGTGGTACGTCCATCCTTTCCCCCATTTGCGTGCTTTCCCCAGCGGAACTTATTGCAATCGCTCAGAAATCGCCGCGAGAAGCAATCATGTTGCGCACGCATACTTGCTTGTGGTCGCGCACTACGAGAAAACAAAACTCGGTCCAGCCAATGGCTCCCACCCAGTTCCACATCGTCCTCGGAGCTTTCCCCTGAATCCGGCGACTTCGGACGACATTAGGAGCCTGAAGCTTTCTGGGTACGACCACATATCCCGTCTGGCTCTCCTCTCATCGCAGCGAGAACGCGCGAGGATGCCGTACAGTGGATTGAAATCCCGAACGCGCGAGGTGTACGCACAGTAATGTGCAGTACGCGAGAGGGAGCGACTGAGGCGATTTTCCGGTCCATAACTGTGCTTGCCGGCGGAAATGTACATGGCATAACTTACTCCAGCGGCATCGTTTTCTTCGACGACCTCGCACACTGGCCGGTTGCACCCTATAGCGTGAGTGATGTCCACTCAGATGCCGTTGCAAAATGTGCCAGCATGCCACTGGCGGCCACGGAAGATGTGATCGGTGTGTTAGGGGTGTATGTGTGGGACAAACTCGATGAATTGATTGACGGAGTGGTACCTTTCGGGGAGATCGACCCTAAGGCATGGTAAGTGTTTTGGAAGCTCGTGGACAAGGGGGCCGCGAGGCAGGGATTGGGAGTTGGTGACCTGGGTACCCCACTCGAAGCGCAGGCTACGGAATTTGAGCATATCGTTCGCGTACTGGGCAGTTTCACCCATCCCAGACAGACCGACGATCCTTCCATCGACGAACGGCCCGTTCGCAAGATGTCTAAACCGTTGTGGAATAGGGAAAACACCACATGCGCAGACACTACTTCGATATTGGTTGCCTTTTGGCCGTCACCATACGAGAATGGCGCAAGAACCCCCTCGGTGATGAGTTCAAACACAGCGCGCAAGACTTGCTCTGGGCTATGTGCTCGGCGGAAATGCGTCACAAACGGATCTATCTCACTCTGTTTTGGATTTTGTGTTCCCCCTACTGGCGTCTCGCAACATTCGTACTCTCGACAAACATGCTCTACCTCGACGACGAGGGCTGGTGTTTGGCTTGCAAGGAGATAATAGATCAGCAGCTGGTTTCCCTGGAACCAACATACACTCCATTTCCTCCGCCTACTTTATTAATGTCGAGGATCTCCTCGGTTATCCGGATTCGAATCATTGCGCCGGTGCTGTTTCAGTGGACATCCTCGAGGTTGCGGCTGGTAATCTCGACCATTCCATCCCATATGTCGAGGATTGTACATTCGAGGCGTACTTGCGTCAAGTCTCTGCCACGGCTGAGTCGCTTCTAGAGCCCATTGCATTTCCCCGGTAAAGCACTTACGTATAAAGAAGCCTTGGATCTTTGTCTTGCGTTCGCGACCGCCAGCTTATCGACCACGAGACCCATGTCGGCGACCGGTATGGCTGATCAACTGCCGGACGAGGCTGCGTTAGCGCCATTTTACAACTGCTCCCTCGTTGTCGGACTCAAGATAGGCACAACCCCAAATCAGGCAATCACCGAGCATCTTGAGCGGCTGGCAACCTCGTGCGGCCCCGACAGCAACCAGCACAATGGGAAGACCCTCCTGTGCTGGGACTGTCGCGCTTAGGATTATTACTTGTGTTGTGCGGAGAAGCGCCTCATATTGGACGCAATGGAGCGTTTGACTGATCGCTACGTCAAAGGCCCTGCTAGGGTCGATATCCTGGACGAATTGATAGACATCAAAGCCGACACTGATGAACTGATTCTTCAATCTCAGTCTTTCGCGAATGAATGCTACAAGACCGAAGTTTATCGCATAATTAACGGATCGGGCGGTCGCGACAAAGCGCTGGGGCGATGTACTGGTAAATTTGAGACCTCAGCGAGACTTCCAGGTGGGCAGGACCTTGGCCTAAGCGACGATTCTCTGGAGGACACTGCTACCCATCTGACAGTCCGAGATACCGAGCCCATACCCAACCAACCCACTGTCTACCAGCGGACCTATTTATTCGCCTGCAACCGCGCTGATGACGGGACTGAGGTTCTCGCCTCAATGCAGGCTGCGCATACCGCGGTGGATAACCACACTCAATCATAAACGCCGCGCTAACCCTAGCAGGCAAGTAGCGCAGTCCGGATCTATGGCATACCTACGCAAACTTCGGGCGAACGGCTCGATCCACGTCTTCCCCATCAGCTCAATCTTCGCCGCTGCTATAAGCCCTCCAAACACGCGATTGCGTAAACAACCTTCATCCATCAATAAGTTACGCGCCCTCTCCAAGGGCCTGGACACTTGGGCACGTCATGTCGGGTGGTTTTCGCTCGCGCGCGAGCCTTACGAGGATGCCTTGGCGTTCTTCTCAAATACGAGGCTTCGGTTACCCAAGAAAGAAAGCAACGCCACTTCAAACGTGCGCGTGTCTCTCGCGAGGTCATCGAGGTTGCACCGGAAAATGGCGGGCTTGGCATCTCGCCTCTGGGCGTTTATGAGTACGACTACAAGGTGAAGTGTTCGACACAGCAGTATTGGAAGGATGTGGCGAACAGCTGGAATAGGTGTTTAAAAATGGATGTATCGCACCTGACTTTGAACGAGCCTGATGGCGATAATGATACCACCCATACAGACGGTGGGCCCCACTATGAGGCAGCTGAAATATTGCCGAACACTGCCACTTTGGTACAGCAAAGCTCTGAGGATGGGACGAGGTTTTATAGAGCGTCAGGTGCAGACAGCGGCGGCAAATAGGCGTTGGCATGTCGACCTCAAAGGCCACCACTGAGACAATTTCTCGGATGACATGACTGCCAGGTATCCCATCCTTGCCACTCATGTTACTCAAAACTTTACCCCGTCGTCTGATGATTGTGTGTGTATAATATTCAAGATTCTTTGATGATAAATCCAAATCCGACCGGTTTTGCGGCGTGTCCCTCCGTGAGTAATCAAGATATCATCAGCTCGTTGCAATGCTGCGTGGCAAGTTCAAATGAGCCGCACAAAATGGTGTGGTTTGCAGTGCCTAACACCGGCGTAGCCTACCACGCATCGATCGGCGAATATCGTCCTCCAGTCACATACCCATCGTCAGCTTGTCAGATCGCCATGAGTGACCAGCACCACGCAACACTGAACGACCGTTGGCTCTTCGGAAAATTAGAGAGCCGCATGCCTTCGCTATACTTTCGAACCGCCTGACCAAATGATATCCACCGGAGCTATATTCAGACAGGCGTATGCGTGTTCCAGTTGATAGCTACAACGGCCCAGGTAGTAGTCCGTGCTCGCTCACCCATTAGGCGACCCGGAGTCCCGAAACGGGATCGATGATTAGTCGCAGTGTGAGACCAAGCTCAAGCACACCAACCAGAACAAGCAACGTCCTGCGCTCTGCTGACCAGGATCCCCCCCGCAGTATCCAAGCGGATCACTCGGCACGTATTGTTGCTGGCGAGAGGCGCAGCAACGAGCCCTAAATAGCCCGCACTAGCCCGCCAGGGGTGGATGATCGGCACGCACGATGACGCTAGCCAATCCTTATTTGCGAGACAAGGCCAATCGGGATCGCAGAGGGCGTTCTGCAACGCTGACGATCGGGTATTGCTTAGTTAGGCGGGCTGTTGTTACCGTCGGATTTGGTAGGCTAAAGGAAGGGGGTTGCGAGAGGGAGATGAGACATACAGACATACGAATCCTTTAGGATGGTGAGATGGGGATAAGAATAGATTAATGCAAGGAGGGAGGACATATAAAAGGCCTTGCGATTCCTCGAGTTGGGATCTCTATCAACAGAATCAACATCAGCGTTCAATCAATTCCTACACTTGGTCAAGCCTCACTCGAGTCAATCGCTCAAACTCGCATCCAATAACCACATTCGCTTCAACAAAACAACCCAATACAAAACCACCAAGATGAAGACCTCCCTCATTGCCCTCGTCACCTCCCTCGCCGGCGCGGCCTTCGCCGCCCCCTCCGCTCAGCCCGTGGAGCGCCAATCAACCCACTACCCCTACAGCATCGACACGCTCTGGCTCCGTCGCTACACAGACAACACCTTCCGCATAAACTTCAGCCTCACACACCGCACCGACAGCGGCGAAGCCCTCTCGTCCACAACTTGCACAACAACCTGGAACCCGTCGGTGCCCGCGGGCCCTGAGAACCCCGTGGCATGCGCGGATCCGACCTACACGTTCTGGTTCCCGAGTGGAATCTTGAGTCTGCTTGATTATGAGATTGCCACGAAGGGGCCGGATGGGGTAGCCTCTGCGGAGATTGTCGAGGGGCCCAAGTATGCTTGTGGTGGGTATGAGGGGGATCTTGAGGGGATTATCTACGAGTGTCGGACTACGAATGGGGGGGCGTTCTACTTGGCGCTCGAGTAAAGGCCCAGAATCCCCTCGGATCTCTCTGTGCGAGAGAGAAAGGAAGGAGATGGGATGAATAAGGCCGGTCGCTTGCATCGAGATGGAACCTGGCAGTGAAGCAGAAGCGGTGGACAGGAACGACGTGCCACTGGTTAGATCTTTCTGAATGTATTTAGTTACTAAATTGTACTCTTATTGCATCATTCCCTACGACTATGGCTACGTACCTTTGACGTAGAAATACCCTTTCCCTCTGTTGTTCTTGTAGACCGGGATATGTCTTTAAGATGCTCGCGTATTATACCACTCCAAACTACCCATCTTGCCCCACCCAGGTAGTAACTATGGACAGATCCAACTAAGCCTTGGGCAGGATTACGGTGGGAGCCGCGGACTCAACCAGGATTCAGGCTATGCAGTGGATTGGATTTGGTTCAAGAGCCTGGGTCCAGTTCCCGCTGGAGCCGTCGGCCGAACCATGGATCCAGGTCGCGGCTCAGAGGCTTGGACCACCCCGCTTACGAGCCAGTGTTGCTCTCTCCGAATACCCGAGTCCATATTTATGGCTGGGCGTTGCTATCGCAGCCACACCAGGACTTTATTTACCAATCTTGTTCTGCCTTGCCAGGCGCGGCCCTTTGTTCCTTGTCCGTTGTGGGGTACTCCATGCCTGAGGTAAATGCAAGGCAAGAGGGGCGAACTTCATATCCCTTTAGTAGCATGACTGTGGCCGTGTCTCTGACCACTGTTCCTACGATGTCAAATCTGGATTATTAAAGCATGGTAGCATGAGGTATGGTGGCTTTCTTCGGATGTCCTTGGACCGGACTGGAAAAGAAATACCACCATGACCGACAACCGTACAACGAGGTCTACAAGCTGGGGTATTCAGAGAAGGAAGTGGGCATGAACGAAAGGGACTATAGTAATGCACATTTGATAGTACGTCGTGAGGCGGATGGGACTCACATACGGCTGTATGAAGATAGGAACACGGCTGCGTGGCCGACGGGATATACTCCGCCTTGAACGTACTGCGTAAAGCACATGTACTCGACGACACCTGAAGGTTGTTTGGAATGCTGCTTGTGGCAGTCCTCGACGAACAGGTCGATTCGCTTAACCGTTATAACTATATTTCTACGGCCGCGCGAGGTGCGAGTGGGCCATTTATCTAAAGAGCCCCAGATCGCTTCGTCGGAGGATTCTCACCTCCTCTGCATCTAGAAGGTGCCACCCTACCTAGACCCTGCCATTCACTGGGCCTTTCCTCTATGGACCATCTATATCAGGTGCCCCCGCACACGAAAGGCCGTTCCGGGCCAATTATCTAATCCTGGCCAAGCGCAGCGAGATTGCCCAAGAGGCATCTTCTCGTTGCATCTACCTACAAGTATCCTGTAACCCTCTGAGCAAGCCGTATCCGCTCGCCTCGTGCTTCAGCCACCACAATGCAATGGAACCAGCGGCTTCCGCGGGAACGAAGCCACCACGGTGTGTCCAAACGTTCGGGCAAGCTAGACTCCAGCCCAGGCTAACTGCTGCAACTCTAGAGATCCAGAAGACAATCGACTGACCTCAAAGTCTCAACCATAAATCATCTCGGCTCGTGTACCCGTGTGCATCTATGAATCCTGTGTGCGGCGGGAACTTGAATAGATAATGCAAGGGAACGTTTATCACTCCTACCCTGTACAGTGTAGAGCCCAGTTCGGCATTGGAGGAAGGTGCAACCTAGCGCCGATAGAACAGGAAAGAACGACCCGTGGTTCTTGGGTTGTTCCTTCCTTGTGCAGAGCGAGGGACTTGAGGAAGGCGCCACCAAGGGTGCGCCTTCCAGTTACAGAATAGGAAGGAGCATTCATCGCCGGACGCTGGTTGCAACTTCCTTGTATACTTCCTTTAGCCCGCAGAGAAGGCGCGACGAAGGGGTTGGTTATCGCGTACCTTCCTACTACAGAACAGGCAGGGACGTGGCCTATTGGCGGTCGCTCCTTCAGTGTATAGTTGGTCTTCCATGTGAGGAAGAACGACAAACAGATCGTCGGTCGTTCCTTCCTCCCCAGTGTAGCAGTTACAAGGAAGGAGCAGATCAAGACCAGGCGCCCGCGACATCGCATACCGATTCTGAAAACGGTATGTTGGCCATTAGGGTATAGGATAGGCTCTGTGAATAGACGCCATCACCACTTGTTCCTTCTCAAATAATAAGGTGCCGGGTGATGGCATGTATAAGGATGCTGTTGGAGAGTACTGCGGGTCTTCGGGAAGGAGGCCAGTGCTATCATTGCATGTAAGGAAATACGAGGCGAGGTCAACTGATGGTTCTGCAGATGCCATGAGCTGGTCGGGCCTCCAAACCTGCCAAGACATGACAGTTTAATGTGTTTAGCCGTGTTCATGCATCGACCGTAACCCTAAACGCAATGCAGGAACCACTTCAAGGAAGGCAGTCTAGAAAAATTATATGGAAGAGAGAGAAAAGTTAAACGAACGATAGAATTCAATACTCTACCATCAAACCGTCTTGAATTACTACACCAAAAGTGAGTGTGCCTGCTGGTTCAACTTCCCAGCCACCAGAATAACGACCATGCAACCCCATTGGCGTCTCGCCCGGAGCCTAGCCAGCAACCTCGCTAAAAAGCAGTCTAAAAAGCGACGAACTCCTCAAAGCAGCTAGAGGATGATTTGTTTTTCCTAGCGGACGGAGTGGGGTAAATCTGGGAGTCGCGATGTGAAAGTGCGGTCAAGCAAGCGCCTGCCACCGCCGATGCCAGCAGCGCAACATCGCCCAATTCCACCCCCTCACTCGGACTCATGCGGTCTCCTCCCCTTACTTTGACCGTTGCGTTGCGAGAATAAATGTCTTTGTTTGATCATGCAGATGACGATACGGAGCCGTCGTTCGCATTACCGAATATCGGCTCGGAGGCGGTGCCCTCGGCTAAGGAGAGCGTCGCCGAGCAGATTCGCGATATAATCGAGGCGCTCAAGGAGATTCGGTCTCAGCTTGCCGATCAGAACAAATACCTGGATGTTCTTGCTGAAAAGTATATCAAGCCGGCCACCCCGCAGCTGCCGCGTATCGTTTACATTGATGATGAGGAGTGGATCGACCGATTACAGCCACTCCAAGAGGAGTGGCATCGCTCATTGATACCAGACGAAGAGCGGATGGAGTTCCTCAAAGATCGATTCATTGAGCAGCTTCGTGAACCAGAGGGGCTTGATGCGCTGCTAGAAATTTCTGTTCCTTTATCCACAGACCGCGCTCGAGACCCTGCCAGTCAAGGCTCGCTCGAGACTCTGGCTGCAGCATGGCCAGTCTACCAGGAGCCACCGCCGGAAATTGGCTTGAGAATCATGTTTGAGAATAATGATGCTTGGGCTGACTTTGACACCTTCTTTGCCTGTTGCCTGCGCCAGCACCGCCAGAGTGACCACGATTCAGTTCACCTACAGCACCCTTTCCTCCGCTCTGTTGAGATGCACGAGTTTGGGTACGATAACGAGGCTTCCACTGTGGTTGGTTCATATTCCGTCTTGGTAGGTCGAAAACATGGTACTGGGACTCTTGAATGGTTTAACTGAACAGGCTTGTAGCAAAGCGACAACTCCTTGGTGAGGAAACAGGAATGCTGGGATCTGCCAACCCCCTCCCTTCGACGACCTTGGAGCGGAAGAATCTGTGGCCGTATCATGTAAGTGGAAGAACTTTGTGGACATGCAATTGCCAACAAACGCTGCAGAATAATCGATCTCTATCGACTCCGCTTCATTCCGGTGCAAACCGTGGCATTTGTTTTGTGGCAGCTTGATAGCTTTGGTGCTCAACATCGATTGTATTATAACATGCAACCCGGACAACTGTGTCTCTCAGCATTCATGTCATCATGGGAGAGACAGGAGTCGCCAAGATGTTTTGTTCTCCCTGAGGTCGCGGTGCTGTGTCTCTGTTTCCAGGTGCGCTGGATGAAGTCTGGCACATGCGATCTCTCCGACAACCGGATTACACACGGAGTATTCCTCGAGCGAGATAAAGGAGACATCCCAAGTGCACAAGGCACTGGGTCTCGTGACATGAACATTCGCGAGGACCGTCTGGGCTTTGCAATGATCACAACAGTCGACAGGCCCCTGCCACTTTACACGCTGATAAACTTGACGGGCGATGTGACGTTTCAATACCTAAAGACGCCTCGCGACTGTCTGGATCGCATTATCCAGAGTAGGCCTGCGCGGTCTTACCTCACTGACAACCTCACAGGACTGGGCATGTTCCTCATCTTCCTCTCTTCAACATTAGCCTGGCTTGCCGGCGATTGGGTGCGCTTTCTAGATGAGGTCGATCGAACAGTGCATACTAGCGTGAGCCCGCCAATTGAGTGAGTGCCATGAGCCAAGCTGATGAGAGTATAGCTTGCCCAGATGACCCGCGAGAAACGCCAGGCCCTAATGTTCGATGACGATTTTTCAAAGTCGGATCAGTATTTTGCCGTCCTGCAGACACTGCACATGTGCACTGACTGGATCACGGGGACCCTTCGAGACTTCAGAGAGCTGTGCCAGAGACTCGAACCGGTCTTCGAACATGCGCCGGACCATGTCCGCGTGGATAAAGAAGCTCTAGCTGCACTGTGTGATGCTGTCGTTGCTGACAGCGAGCTCCATCTCCAGCCATTGCTGGATCGCATTGAGCGAAAAGTCGAAGAAGTCAAGGGTCTTCGAGACGGGGTATGCTATTCGTTCTGCTGCCGACAGATACACAATCTGACCCTGATTTACTTAGCTGTTCAACGCGACCTCCGTCAAAGAAGCCTCAAAGGGAACGCGTCTGGCCGAAAACAGTCGTCGACAGAACCGATACGTCCTCGTCTTTACCGTCGCCACTGTGTTTTTCCTGCCGATGGGCTTCGTGACTGTAACTGTTCTCTTCACCACTTGGTTGTCTTGCAGGCTTGCTAACCATCCCATCACAGTCGTTCTTTGGAATGCACCTATTCGACCCTGACAACGACGACCCTTCTTCCTCCCAGATACCCTTCATCATTACCTTTGTCGTCCTATCCATCGCTACATATGTCATTGCAACAGGGGCACTGTTTGCTGTTCGAGAGGACCAATGGGTCAAAACGACCCTCGCGTCTTGGAAGTTGGTGGCAGCCTCGCTGGGTTTTCAGGCGCCCTCAGGGTCAAAGATCCTTGACATACTGAACAGGAAGAAGGCCACGAACGAGGCGAGCGTATAAGGTCCAGCTGCGGACTATGGCTCGGACCTCCAGCGGCTTCAAGCTTTTCGCCGCTTTTATGACCATCTACGATACGATGTACGACTCACGACTCACGGCTAGATGAGACGAGACTTACGATCTTTGTACATATTTCCTATGTTTGCAACGTGTGTGTACTCTACCGAAAGAAAATGCAGAGGACAAAACAAGCCGTATCACACAGACCAGCAGCCGCGTTTGAGATATCTTATTTGGGTCAATTGCCCAACCCCTGGGACTCACGCAGATGGCTGCTCGTGTCTATGTATGTATAGTGCCATTGTGTGTTACCAGTAGCTTTCTTGTAGTTGCACTTTCTTTTCACTGCATACCGATCTCGCTGCTATGGTACAAGTAGTCTAACCCGATATTCCGCTGCTGAAAATAAATAGACAGCTCACTGGGCAATAGGCTCTGCTGGCATTCACCCTGTTCTTGAAGATTGAGATATATGTCAGCCAGACCTTTTGCTCCCAATTCACCCAAACGCCTGGTCAGATTCATCGAAACAACTCCAGAAACGGGCCTGGCCAGGAACAAGCAAAACCGGTTTCTGGGTAATCAAGGGATTCAGTAGCAGCAGCGACAGAAATCCGAGGTATATAAAAGATTAGACAGGAAAGTTCCTCCCAGGTAGTATCTAACCCACCCTGACTCGGGGCCCCCCAACTCAATCCCAGGAATTAACATGGCAGGCACATTGCACTTGGGTATCATTGGAATCCCGCGCTTCATTCTATGGGCTAGCGCCACGTGCTCCAGGTCCTTGATGTAGCCCGCTCGGTCCTAGATGGCTTTATTCAACCCGCACAACCCCCTGCATGCATTTAGGTACCATGCCTGAGCTCCCTCGTGCTTGTCAGAAGGTACAGACCATTCATAAGAATGTCATGTTTCCCCCCGACGGCAAGGATCCGGCCCTGGTTTACGCCTACTACAGACTGGGACAAAACACCAAGGAATGGTGTACTGTAATCACTGCAGTGTCAGTTCTCGTAGGCGGAGGAAAAGCCCCTTTTCTTTCCCCGATCGATTATCCAGTCTTGGTCGGAAAAAAATCTACCAAAAAAGGGAAGTGGACATCCTCGAACTTGATTAGGCCGGGTGCGGGTTCTTCCAACAAGAGATATCGAATCATTCATCCGGGACGTTTGATTAGCATAGAACCTAGTACCCCCAGCTAGCCAGCCCACGTGCGTAGATACACAAGAGGGCCCCCAGAACCCCTAATTCAAGGTGCGGCTACCTCGCCAAAACTGTGTCGGGGCTAACCTTGCAAGTCCTCAGGCAATTCCGCCCCAAACGTCATATGGTACCCACTGCACCCCCGGAATAAACGCATCCCTCACCACCCCCGCCTGCATCACGCCACTGCCTCTATTCCAAAACGGATTCGCGCCGTCCGCATACAAGAACTCCCCGACCTCCTTGTCGAGCCAGATAGCGTGTCCCAGCTGGATATACTCTGTTGGTAGGGCTATAGTCACGACCGGACGGTCCGAGGATGGACGGCTGCGCCAGTCGAGCTTGTCGCGCATGTCCTCGAGCAACGTGCCGTAGGTACCGCCGTGGTCGACAAAGTAGGGGAATCCGAGGTGGACGGAGCGGAGGGTGTCGGGGAGGGAAGAGAGGAAGGAGACGATGTCGTCTTTGTCAACAAGAAACTTGGAGAGGCCGAAGTGCTGGAGCGACCGCCAGGTTTCAGCGGGGAAGATGGTGTGGAGTGGGACGAGTTGCTCGCGCGATTCAGCACTCCCCGGCACGCTCGAGTCGGAACCAAGGCTCGAGTCGACGTTTGTGGTCAGGCCGATGTGCTGGATGTCCGGTGCACCGGCGAGTGTGCGACGAAGGCATCCACTGCGGAAACAGCGCCAGCCCGTGCGTTCCTGACCACGCGCCAGGAGGGATAGGTCAAGACGGGCGAAATCCGGTTTGTTGAGAATGGCTGCAAAGTCGTTTTATTGCTTATTTGGCTCCTCGAACATGCGGCAGTTGAGCCCTGTTTCCAGGGTATGGGCGTCGAGTCGTAGCTCAGTCATCTGGTGGTGCTGGGAATGCGCGGCAAGCGCGTGCATTGCGATACACACGCCGCGGTAGTGTTCCCTGGTTGCTTCGTCCTCCCATGGCTCTGCTTCCAGTGTATGAGTTCCATCAGGAACATTTGGCCAGCCACGCGGAATGTAGTAGTTGAACCCCCTTGGAAACGCGCGGATCATGGGAGTTTCATATAATGGGGAAAAGATCCACCCATGTGCTGCTGCTGTGACCGTCACTCTCCTTAATGCTGGGAACCGCTGGAGCGCATAGACAAATGCTTCAGCATCCTTGTTAAACACAATGGCGTCTTCCTGTTGCTGGAGGAGGTTCTGGTAGTACTGCCAGCAGATGCGCATGGGCAGGTGGTCGGACGCGATCTGGTCAGCGAGGAGGACGGGCTCCGGTGGGGTGCGCCGGCAATAGACGTGTAATATCTTGCGCATTTCCACATCCTCGATGTTCTCTTTGCACGCGTCGACGAACCACAAGGGAGTTCCGCTCTCCTCATCAGCCCAAACATCTTCGCGCGGATCGGCAATATGGAACTCGCCCCACGGGTCTTTGATGAGCCGGGCATCATCCCAGATGAGTTCTCTAACCCCGTGTCGGAACGTTTCGCTGTCCGCGATGGCGCGGAACACAGTGATGTTGAGCGGGTTTGCGGACAGAAAAGCGCGATCCAGACGGAGGCGCACGGTGTTGCAGAGGGTCTTGCATGTTAGTCGAAGGGTCTTGATGCCACTGTTGGGAAGACAGCTCGCGATGATAATGATGATCTCCGCAGGGAGATGTGCGAGGCTCCGTGCCATATTACGGGTTCTCTTGGCGAGTGATGTCTCGAGAGGATGTTCCCTTGCTTGGCTCACGGCAATCCCCCTTGTGCCACAAACACCAGGGTGCGAGTCCTAGCGGGGTTGTTCCTGGAGGCGGACCAGTGAGAGGATCGCCGTCGTCCAAGAGGGGTATAGTTGGCGCTGGTCAGCTTTGCCAAGACGAGTTAGGGTTCACCAGTCTCCTTTGGCAGGGTCCATCCCAGCGCCTGTGAATGTTGGCGTCACAGCCTCATCCCCATCCTGCTCCTACGAACCCCCAAACCGTCATTGACTTTGCATTGGCTTCAACGCTTTGCTCATGTTCCGCGCAACACGAAGCTTTCTCGCATGGATCAACCTACTCGAAGGGAATAGTCGAGTGGCATGCAATCCTAACTGACAAGGTGGACAGGAGGTTCCTGGCACATATTCTGAATTTCTAGACAAGCGTTTAGGAAGAAACTCTCAGGAGCCATGACAATCATATCCAGGGAAAGCAGTAAAAGTAGGGACAGAGAGGGTTTACTCGTCGCGAGGCTCACCAACCACACATAACCAAGCACCAGCATTCACCAGCGCAAGCACTCATTCCCCTCTGCGCAGGATAATATTGGCGCCATCAAATGCTTCTGATATTCCAGGGGTAACTATACTTGTCTTGCATTGGACAGGCTGTACTGCAGGGGCTTGGCTAGAATTTCAGGCATTATCTTCTGGTATTTAGAAAGATGTTGCCATTCTAGAGTTGCTAATATCGATAGTCTAGTATGTATCATGTACTTGCACGTCAATCTCCGATGAATAAAACTAACGCACAAGTCAATGCTAGATTCAGGGGAGGGGAAACTGCAGGGTTACGTCGCTACGCCAGGGGACTCCGTCCGGTGTTCAATGGCTATTCTATTCTATTCTCTAAGCTGTGAATATACCTGTTGACTGCCTAGCCATTATATTCGGAGTGGTAGCGAGGCGGCTTCGCTCGGCACTAGTAGCATAGAGCTGAGCCGTTGTAACAATGCGATCCAATCCAATCCATTCAGTCAGACAGCTCAGTTCCGAGGGAATACCTTCTCCGTACGGGAGCTGATACAAGGACGCATTATGTACATTATGAAGCGGCTCATGATAGGAAGAGTTGGTACAGGGTTATTTGATACACATTAATACAGTACAGCACTGGGAAGGGCTCGGCTCCCGCTGACACCCTATTATCCCAGACCCAGACCCGCCTCGTGCAGGCGCTCGCTTAGAGTCCGCTGCAACACCCCCAGTGACGGACTCGCCTCCGTGCCCCTCCAGTCCACAGTCGCAGCAGACGAAAGACACTGGTGGAGTGCTTCTCGGCTGGCACCAGCTAGGCTCGGGGCCTCTAGCACTTTGAGGGCGGCCATGGTTGTCGTGAAGAAGCTGTTTTAGAATTAATAACAGAAGTAGACAAAATGGAGTACGAAAGGGACAGTCCTGCGTCTTACCTGACAGAGAGAGTCCACTTGTACACCATACAATCATCCACGGCAAAAGTTATGCGTGGTAGAAGCTGTACGTACGAGTCGATGAAGCGCTGGCAGTGGTCGAGGAGCTGGGCGCTTGGCACGCCACTGTCCTGCATAGCCTGGAAAACCGCGGGCCAGTAGATGGACAGTTTGCAGCAGTAGTACTGGACGTTGAGGAAGTTGGACAGCGACCCGACGACGCCTCCGCCTCGGTCAGCACACAGCTGTTCGGGGCTACTACTTACCTGCTCCTGCTGGTGCTGCCGCTCTGGCCGCTCCCGCTCCCTGGTAAATTGGATATTCGGGGGGAGGTATCCGTACCACTCGTCGAGCTGGCGCTCGAGCTCGAGAGCGATTCCCGGCGCGTAGCGGTGTGTACCGTCCTCGGGCGACTGCGTGATGGCCCAGTTGCAGCGGTGCAGCATGCGGCGCATGGCGATTTCCGCGAGGAAGAAGGACTGCGCTTGGTCGGCTGTTGTGCTTGTGCTGGTGATGCTGTCGGCTGAGTGGGCGCTTGCGGGGGAGACGGCGGCGGCCAGGGCGAGACTGGCACTAGTAATTGTACTGCTACTAGTTGTGCTCTGTTGGGGAGGAAAGTGCCATGTGCGTCGGCAGTTGGGGAGAGGCGTGTACTCGTCCAGGGACCAGATGTCGCTCTTGGCAACGTCGAGCTGCACGCTTAGTTCGCTATTTGGGTTCCCTCTCTGTCAGCTTGGGTTGTCTTTATCATGGAATGTCGCGGTGGGCTTGGGGTGTTGGGTGGGCTTGCCTCTCCAGCAATAGAATCGCCCAGTATGCTCGGTGGGTCAGTTCAAGGCTGTCATTATCTGTGCTTTGGAGTCCACTATCAGGGTTAGTCTGGGAAATTACTTTTCTATGTAAACAGTGAGGTGTAGTGCCCACCTCTTGAAAAGATTCTGAATCTTGAATGAGGCGATCAAACAATAGTCGTGGGCCTGGCATGGTTTCAAGAGGCAACAGTAGTAGATGCTCAGAAAGATCAGGCATTGGATGCTCGTCAGTGTACACTCGGCAAGAACCACAGGCAGAGACTGAAGCGCCGCGTCAAAGTACGGACCCCGCGTCTCGGGGTCATGCGCAACGCAGCCGATGGCTGCGACGAGAAGCACGAGACATGTACGAGACGAGGGAGCCAGGGGCGCCGACAAGGTGGCAAAGTAGGCCTCGGAAAAGTCCAGAGGAAGGATAGGATAGTAGCCATGGATGCGGTCGGAGAAGGCAGCCAGGGCGTCGGTGACCTGCTGCTGGGAAAAGAAAAACATGCCCGGAGGTGTCGTTGCCCCGATGAGCAGGTTTGCGCGCTCGAGCCGGATGAGACCGTGGGCAAATCCGTCGTCTAGCCCTAGCACGCGCATGATGGAGTCGGTCGCCAGCAGGCAAAAGGGCGAGTCCTCGTGGGAGCCGAGCACGGTGCGGGATGCGGATCCCTGGTGGGACTGGACGAGGGGTGTGGGCTGCTTGGATAGCAGCATCGTTAGGTAGTCGAGGCGCAGGTTGACATTGGCCAGTTCTGTTTCTACTCTGCACTATCTTAGCTCAGGTTGCGTCATTAGTCTCTATTGGGTGAAGCGCACTTGGTCGCCGGGCTCTCGGGCAGCTGCTGGTAGAAGCAGTCTAGCCCCCGGATCCGACAGGGGGCGCAGTATGGTCGCTGTCCATCGCACTTGACCCTGCGTGATCTGCAGGTATCGCAGGCGAGCGTCAGTCGTTTCCGCGGCCTGGCCATTTTGATGCTGTTGGAGATGTGTGGAGGGTGCGGCCGGGCAGAGTGCGGAGTGGGCTTGAAATACCGCGCGGGGTCACAAGCGAACCCCGCGTTCCACGTTTTGGCAAGTTTTGGCTCGGGGCGCGGAGTCCATCTCCAACTCCGCGTGTCTCCAATTCGGGAACGGGGGATATACCTTGCAGTTCTATGCTCATGGACAATGTTATAAACGCTCTAGGCTGCTCATCCTTCCAAGGACGCCACACATCCTTCACCTGTTCCAGTTCCAGACCACCAATATGGCTTCATCCATCGAAAACCATCTCCTCGCAGACATCACCAAGCAACGGGTCGCTCGCAGCGCCCGCGTCGCCAGCTGGGATCAAAGCGGACTCAACGAGGACGCCTTTGTCGTCCTACCCGGCGAGACCGCTGTGCTGGCCGACCTGCAGGGCCCTGGCGCAATCACCCATCTATGGTTCGTCCAGACATGCCGAAAGATCCTGGGACCCGGCCTGATCCCATACTCCAAATCGGGAGTCGCCATGATGGAAATTCACAACGCGTTGGGCCTTAACTACGAAGTCAGCGACCCAGACTACTACCGCAAGGTCCTGATCAAGATGTACTGGGACGACTCCGAGACCCCCAACGTCCTGGCTCCGATCGGCGACTTCTTCTGCCTGGGCCACTCGATGGCCGCCAATTTCCAGTCGCTGCCCTTTACCGTCTCTGTCAAGCCGTCGGAAGAGAAGCAGTTTGGCGGAGCCGCGGCATTCAACTGCTACCTCACCATGCCGTTCAACAAGCGCGCCCGCATCGAGATTGAGAACCAAAACGACGAGGCCTACATCCAGTACTTCTACATCGACTACGAGCTCTACCCGGAGCCCCTCCCCAAGGACACGCTGTACTTCCACGCGTACTGGCGCCGCGAGAACCCGACCAACGGCTGGGCCCCGTCGGCGATCCAGACCAACAGCCTGGAAACGCAGGTGAAGAACCTCGACGGCGCGGGCAACTACGTCATCCTCGAAACTGAGGGGGCAGGCCACTACATTGGCTGCAACCACTCGGTCTGGCACGAACAGGGGACATGGTGGGGCGAAGGCGACGACATGATCTTCATCGACGACGACACCTGGCCGCCCAGCATGCACGGCACGGGCGGCGAAGACTACTTTTCGCAGGGCTGGGGCATGCAAAAGAACGCGTACCCGTTCTGCGGCACGATTATCCACGAGGACGACGTCCCCAACACGCAGATTAGCTACCGCTGGCACCTCGCCGACCCCGTCCGCTTCAGCAAGCGCATCAAGGTCACCCTGGAAACGGGCCATGCGAACCACCTGCGTGATGACTGGTCGAGCACCGCGTACTGGTACCAGACCCTGCCGGGTCCGAAGCTGGAGATTTTGCCAGTTGAGAAGCGGCTGCCGAGGCGGCCCGAGGTCGCCCCGATTCCGGAGCCGACGGAGGAGGAGATTGCGGCGTTGAGTGCGGACAGGAAGGAGAAGCTGGCGCAGCACCGCGAGCGGTATGCGGCGTTTGTCAAGGATCGGAATGAGTGGTTGGAGCGACGGGCGAAGGACTCCAAGGAGCGGGCGTTGAACAATGTCAAGATCTGTGAGGATATCCGCCAGCGGTTCTTGAGCAGCCTGAAGCAGTAGATGGACGACTCCAAAACGTGGTACCCAGGCCCACAACAGTGCATACTCAAGGAAGGGATGGAGATTCATAGGAAGCTAGCATATTACTTTGAATCAATAAATGTGCGCCCATCAATCTTGAACATTCCAGCTTTAGTAATTCAGGCGCATCACTGACGGTGTCATGTCACTCTAATAAACTTCTCACTAGGCCAGGGATGTTCCAACAACTAAAACAGGGTCATGAATATTAGATCAATACACGTTTCGCAGGGAAGCATTGGGGTGACTTTGACAATGATTCGCTCGAAAGGGTTCGGCCTCGTAGCGTTATTTTTTACGAGCGTTGCCCCTACCGTTAGACTCCACCCCCCGCCCAATCGTGCTTAAAAGTGAGAATGAAATGCTTCCCACTTTTAGGAATGGTTTGAAGAAGGGAAGGATTCTAAAAGGTGAGATAATTTAAATATTATATGTAAAGATATATTAGAAATTTAGATATAGATAGTAGATACCTCCTAGATACTCAAAAATCGCTTATTATATCAAAAAAGGGTGTCTTAAAACCATAGTTTTCTAAAATTTTAGACCTAGGTACTCTATTACGCAGGTTTTCATGCATCCAAAGCTACTTCCAATATAGCAAGCGGGGAGTGTTTTCTAGCGTCTCATGCTTGGATAAGTGGTAAGAGAATTTCATGGAGGATTCCTAGTGTAGAGCTACAGTTGTTAATCGTTCCCAGTCCTAATCCTTCCCTGCGAAACGTCTCTACATGGCCAAAGAGGGGTTACATCATCTATTTTGAACAGGGTAATGAATATTCCGTCAATCATCAGAGGGGACTATTTCCGAAACCTTGCGCCGGTCAGACATGCGGGTTAGAGCCTGGTCTCGAAGCTTAGCGATCCAGTCATGGCTTGAGTCCTCGGTCCACTCGTGAGCTCCCACTGACTGCCCACAGTTGCCAGCCTCGGCCCGGGCTTCCAATGGCCTTGCGACTTGCTGTGGGGACGTCCCGAGATTCATGCCGACCGGGATTCCTCGCGGAGAAATGCCAGACTCCGCGGCAGAGTTTCGCCACCGACAGAATCAGTCAAGTCCAGACTCCGCGGTCTGTCACGTCACGCCAGACTGTCCGGACTCTGGAATCAGACCTCGTCTAGGACACGGGGGCCGCCCTGTGCACGTTCCATACCCCATGGTGCCCCGCTTGCACGACATAAAAGCACTCCACACACCACTGGAGTCCGGGGCAATTGATATGATATGTATTACCGCATGATTATCTACTCACCCTGGTGGATTCAACATGAACAATAACTCAGCCTGGATCGACGGGTAAGCCCCTATACCTGCAAGCCCCTTGTTGGGCTCCGGCTGACTGACCGCAGGGTCGACTACTCGATCATCGACGCAAGCCAGCGATGGCGCATGCTCAAGTCGCAGAAGCGCTTCTTCTTCTGGTGTGAGTGCGCCCTGCACCAGACAATCAATCCTTTCCGAGAAGCCGCCGCTGACAGGTAGGAAACTAGGCCTCTGGGTCTCCAGCGGAGTCGTCATGCAGGGCTTCGACATCGTGGCCGGAGGCCAACTCGCCGCACTACCGGAATTCCAAAAACAATTCGGACGTCTGCAGCCGGACGGCTCGCACGTTATCCCCGCTCGCTACCTCTCTGCGTGGAACTCCATTGCGCCAGCGTGCGAGATCGCGTCGACCTTTATCTATGCCCCGTTGCTGGAGAAATATGGGCGAAAGCCGGGTATCTTGGCTGCGTCGGCGATCTCGGTTGCGGGCGTGCTTCTCCAGCAGTTGGCGACGGATTGGCGGGTTCATCTAGCTGGAAGGGGCGTTAATGGTTTGGCTGACGCTGTACGTGTGGATGTGTCCGGCAATGCTGATACGGTTTAGGAATTGCGATCGGAATCATGTTTACCATCTCGCCGCTGTGGATTGGCGAGACGTGTCGGCCGGAGCTGAGAGGGTTCTTTCTCTGCTTCTTCAACACGAGTATTGTCTTTGGGCAGTTTGCCATGTGAGTGTCTCTTTGGTCAGGCAAGGTACTGGTGCTGATCGCTTTCTCAGCGCCGCGGTGTCTAGGGGAAGCAGCTATCTCGATGGGAAATGGTAAGTCTAGCCGACATTGAGTAACCGAAGACACCCGTTTAACAATCGCACCAGGCAATGGTGGCTCCCAGTAGTCGGCATGTACATCTTCCCCGCAATCCTGACAGCGGGCTGGTTCTTCTTCCCCGAGTCCCCTTACTGGCTCGTCCGCCACGGCAAGACCACCGCCGCCCGCAAAGCCCTAAAGCGCGTCTACGGCTTCCAAAACGACGCCTTTTACAGCGTCGAGGTCCGCCGGATGGAATCCGAAAACGAGCAGGCCATGGCCATCCAGGGCAGTCTCGCGCAAGAGGATACCACCGGACGCCGACGCACGTTCGCGGGGCTCAACCTCGCCGCCGAAGCCGAGTGCTTCAACCGCATGAACCGCAAGCGCACGCTGACGGCCATCTTCGCCGCGAGCGGGCAGCAGATGATCGGCGCGACCTTTGTCATCGGGTACGCGACCTACTTCCTCGACCTGATCGGGGTCAAGGATTACTTTGACGCGTCGATCGTCCTGTACGTGGTGATGCTGCTCGCGAGCATCGCGGCCTTCCCGCTGACGGAGATCATCGGACGCCGCACGATGATCGTCAAGCCGCAGTTTGTTCTCTGCGTCATGCTCCTGCTGATCGGCATCCTGGGATGCGTTCCGGATCAGGGGAAAGCGAGTTGGGCGATTATTGTCTTCATTTATGTGTGGGCGATTATTTACCAGCTGTCCATTGGCGCTGTGGGATTTGTGCTCGCGTCGGAGATTGCGACAGTCAGGCTGCGGAGTACTACGCAGGGGCTGGTCACCATCACCAATGCGGCCTGGGGGCTTGTCATGCAGTTTACCATTCCGTACATGGTACTTGTTCCTCACTCAGCTACCCCGCACTTTGTGAGGCGGCATATTGCTAACACGATATTCTTCTCCAGATCAATCCCGACGCAGGCAATCTCGGCGGCAAGGTCGGGTTCATCTTCCTGGGGACGGGGCTAATCGCAGCCATTGGAGGGTGGTTCCTGTATCCAGAGACCAAGGTATGTGATGGAGATCAGATGGGCTTCGGAGTGGTAAACCAACTGACCTTTCGCGTAGGGCGTCTCCTTTGAGACAATGGACGAGCTGTACGCGAGCGGTGCTTCTCCTCGACATTTTAGGGCAGCGAGTGAGCAGGTACGAGCAAATCTCCAGACCCCCAAGACAGAGGCACCGATCCATTTGGAGGAGGTGGCCGTTTGAGGCGCTGAAGTTGGTGGATGTCTCGATGGCTGCCTTTGCTTGGGTTCTCTTGGGGTCGAGTTTGATTTGACTAGGGTGTGCAGCTGTGAGGCGCTGAAGTTCTGGTTATCGAGGGGTGGCTGTGGCAATATTGAGGGCAGATAAATGATGCAAGGTCCGCACAGGTAGAAATCATTGAAGAAGAACGAATTGCTGGGCATAATTAGGCTGTACGCAGAACAGGCCGGGTTATAGTCGTGCTGGCCGTAGATCAAGTACCTTGCGTAACGTATACTTTTCTGGTCAGTGCAAACGAGATCTTTTCACTGGCTTAGTACGAATATTGGAACTCTATAGTAACGTTTGATATATGGCATAGTGGCCCAGTTTTCCGGTTGTCTCTTTTTTTCCTTCAACTGCGCGATGTTCTATTGCATTTTTAACATTGAGACCCAACTGATGCGCCAGCTCCCGTGGCAGTTTGATGTGATCCATTAGCTGGAGGTTTCTACTAATAAGCTATCAACCTTCCAGTCGGCCAAAAATGTGTTATAACAACCAATCTAGTGATGGATTGTATGATACCTCCAGTGTTGGCACATTTCAGCTCGACATAAGCTGCCTGGACCGTTTTCTAATTGTGAAACAACAGGACACGAGATACCTCAATTTGTTCATTAAAATAAAGCATAAGAGATTGGTTCCCAGGACAAGTCACGACATTGGAGAATCCAGTATGGTCTTCAAGACCTCCGCCTATTACAAAACCACTACAACCGAGGCAACGGTGATAAGCAGAAGAAGACCCATCCCCGCCGTAAGCGACATGTCCCGATGTGCAGAATTCGAGTCCGTAGATTCACCGCTAGAGCCGCCACTCGTAGTGTCACCAGAGTCTAAGCCCGAACTACTCGTGCTCGCAGTCGAGGTCTCGGTAGCCGCCTCCTCGTCAGACGAGTCCGTCGTCGGGGAGGACGCCGCACTCTCCTCCACATCCCCAGCATCGTACGCCGCAGCCGTGAGCGTGTAAACAGCATCCAAAACCGTTACAGTCATGGTCTCTCCCCCGGAGGCGAGGTCAGGGGCCCGGGACCTTCGGTTGTAGTCGGCGCTTTGGTGCCTGGATCAGGGAGATTGGCGGGATCGGGATAGGCGCCGCCGTCGTCGAAGGACTCGATGCCGAATTTCCCCTGGCAGACGGATGAGGTCAGGTCGGGGCAGGTGCCTGTCATCTGTTCGGTGGTTGCGGCCGTGCTGGCGATGGCGGAGAGGCCGTAGTTTGTCAGGTCGTAGCCGGGGCATGTTCCGTAGAATCTGTGGGTCGTTTAGCACGTTCCATTGTCAGCCATGGGTCGATGTCTTCTGGTTGGATAGGGCTCGGGTTGGGATGGATGCAACGGCAAACTTACGCGGACAGGGCAGCGCTCCACGCACAGCACTGGCACGTCTGCAAGGACGAAACCGAGGTCATGTATTGGTTGCAGGTGGATTGCAGCAGATCCAGTGATGAGAGAAGGCCATCGTATATTTTACCAAAGTTACAGACGCAGCCTCCTGGTGCGTTGTCGGGCAGGCGGCCAGAATGGAAGGGGGTCCTCTGGGGGTGGATATTGTCGCGAGAGGAAGTCGACGGCCACGAGCTGGTACTCGCAGGAGTATACCTACAGAAAGGCGCACACTGGTCAGGACTGAAGAGAGGAACAAGAGGAAGAAGCAGTGTGCTAGTGACCAACCTTATTCCAACAGCTCTCGATATAACAGCCAAGGAGAGTAATGTCGTAGGTTAGCATACAGGCTTGCAGCTGAAGATCTCCTTAGGCATCTTGACCACAATCCCCCAGTTAGCTTTCGGCGGTGGTCAGGCATTTGTCCATACCAGACCTGTCCACACAGCCATCGGAGCTGGCGGTGATCGCATCAAAAGCGCCAACAGTCGATATCCAGAGCCCGACAAGGGCGGAAAGGGTTGCAAGACGACAAAACATATTCTTAGAGTCAATTAAACGAGCCTACACGGTAAAGATAAGAGGGAACCTGTTGTTCAGCAGGGGGTCCACGAAGGGCGGCGGCTGCGGCTCAATTTATGGCTGGACCCTTTGACAGCAGCATTCGCGTCGCCTAACTTTACCGCAAAAACAAATCCATCCAGGTCAGGCTGGTTAGCTGAAGCCATCGCACACGTTCCCCTCGACGGGGCTCTCTGCGATTGGGCCGGCAGGCGCTCAAATCTCCGGGAGCCAATCGCTTTTGTGTCCCTGCAGCATCCCCCAAGCCTCTGGGCCGCAGCTTAACCACAACAAGCTTAGCCAAGCTGAGTACATGCAGATAGTTCGCTGCAATGCGATACGATGATTCGCGCGGCATCCGAGGCGTAGCCTACTGTTATCACAACCGGGAAAAGGGAGACTGCCGGCAAGGCAGAATCACATGCAGGAGTTGGGATACCAACTGGGCTCTTTAATCGAATCAAACAGCGCCAGACTGGTTTATTTAGTTCGGTGAAGGTTTGGAGTTCGTGGCTCTAAGCACCACTGCATCTGTTGCGGCGTGTGGACCCTACTATATATAATTGAACTACACACGCGAAATAAGGTACGAGACAAGTACACCATCACAAAAGCTCTTAAAAGATAATATTAACAGTGGCCAGTGGAACCCGTGGAATGTAAAAGGGGTTACTTGTGTGGTATAATATAAATTGGGCGATTGACTGCGAATATCACCAGAGGGGTGGTCAAATGAGATCTGTTTGGCAATCGCTGGCACCATCATACAAAAATGTTTGTCCTCTATAGGACCTCTAAATGCATGTGACATTCTATCGCAGTGATTAGGTCAGGGCCGTTGTAGACTTGTGAGAATTTTCTATGATTTATGCACTTACCGAACCTGCCGTGGTTCGTATAGTATAAGTAGTATAACGCCTTTCTGGTAAAGAGCTGACTGCAGGACGAAAGGAGGCATATTACTAGCACGAATTGATACATTCACAGATCATGAACGGCAGAGGAACGGTAAAGATGGACTGTTCATCTGAACACCGGGGGAATTACTTTATCAAGAAATAAGCATTGGATTCCGTCGGAAGTCCCTTGGAACTCCAGGTGCGGCCAAGCTGCTCCACCGCCCTGTTCAGAATGTAGCAGCTATGGGTAACCGCCAGAAAAATTGACTTTCTTCCTTGGAGCCACTTCTGTTGTGAAACAAAGCCTGCAGTTGGCGAAGCACAGATACTTGGAGTGGATATAAAGGTGACCCGAAAACCATGTTATAGTAGATCCTTTTAGAACACCTTTTGGAGACAGGCTGACAGCCTACGCTAGAGCGTCTCTTACAGCAACTCCAAGACGACTTGAACCCCGGACCTAAGAGCAGATAAAATATCACCTAGCGCCTAGGAATGTTGATAAAGTCATAAATCTCCTCTTTCCACTCGACCGGACCAAATCCTTCCAGCCGCACGAGAAACCTCTGTTGAGCATACGGTGCATGCCTATACTCGGCCTTCTCTTTATCCCGCCAGAAGTGCGGCCAGAGTAGTAGCTGGACTTGTTCCCCACGCAAGGTTTCCGGCTTCGTAGCCCACTGCAAAGCAGGGAGATGGGTCTGGAAATGCTCCTTGAGCGGACCGCCAGGCCCAAAGGCTGGTGGGCTGATGCCAGCGAGTTGCGACACCTGGGACTGCAGGGATTCTGAGACGGGCGCGGGGAAGTAGACCCAGAATATCTCTACGAAGGAGTACTTCAAGCGCTGGAACCAGTGTGTGGAGCCGTAGATTGTTTCATGGGTGGATACAGGGGTTATTTCTTCACGCTGGAGAGTCTCCCAGTAGAGTTGGGCGGAGGGGGAGGCCTCGAACGAGCGGAGTTCGGATGTAGTCCACCACACTGCGGTGGTGGTTAGATTGTATTTAACTGGGAGTAGAAGGATTCTGACATGTTCCAAGGAGGACTACGTTTGGACTGTCAGGGACTCTGGCCCAGACTGTTTCTTTGTGGCCGACAGCGTGAATGTCAGCCGGAAATTTGAGCTGACATTCAACATCAGTCACTAGATTGATGTCATGGCACCTTTTTAGTCGACTGGTAAAGTTGTTAGTGGACTAGCGGCTGGAGAAGGTCGTTCTAGTAGTCCGAATTGAATCCATTCGCCCGATTGGTTTGGAGCTTTGTCCAGACGGCAATTCGAGGATGCTGCAGGTGAGGGCGGTACTCGATTGATTTCGCCATGTCAATATTATTTTCTGCCATGGTGGAGTCGTCGAATTGTTATGGGTCAGGGAATGAAACACCTGAGCAAGCGGCATCTTTTTCCGCCACAGTTCCATGGGTCCAGAGTGGTCACCTGATAGTCGAGTCATTGTGGGGCCACTGCAGACGCCACTCCTGCCTGCATCCAAGGTAGCGTCCTCTTTGACAAGGGCTAGAATGATCTAGGAGCAAGCAGGCTAAAAAAAGCCAGGATCACGTGGTGGTAGCCATACACGGAACAAAGGGGACGAGTAGGTTGTTTGCGATTATCACTGTAGTAATCAAGTAAAGCCAAGAAATATTCCAAACTCCTATAGTCAGATCATGGATAAGACAATTATCTCGAAAGAATATCTAAATGCACGCTTAGCAGTGTAGCAGTGAACAAGAGCTCTATGTACCAAGTATGCCCTTGACAGCATCACCCTTGGCCCCTTAGAGAAACTTTGTTTAACTCCGTACCATGATGGCTTTCCAACACTATGAGTGTAATCCTCTACTAACAACACCACACTCCCTACAGTTGCCCGCCCTCTGAATCAAACCCCTAACACATTCCTCCACCCATACATCTCACTTCCCAATCCATCAAGCGCCGTCTTACTCCTAGACGGACACACCATCCCCCTCCTTGACCTCAAGATGCTCACCAACGCCAACACCCCCCTTATCCTGCGCGCCGATCATGCCCGCCTCCTTGGCGCGTCTCTCCATAAAGGTGACACGGGGCTTCCACCCCACACTCTCCCTCGCACTCCCGACCTCATTGTACAGCTCATCGACCTCCTCGAGCGTGAGGCCCTTGGTCTCGTAGATCATAAAGTACACGAACCCAATGCAGATGAAGCAGCACCCGAACCAGATGAAGAAGATCTTGGACTGCAGGTTTGCGTTGCCGTCGCCGTAGTTGACCAGGTACGGGGTCGAGAAGCTGAGCGCCCAGTTCAGCAGCCAGTTTGTGGCGGTGGTCATGGAGAGGGACTTGGCGCGGGTCTTGAGCGGGAAGATTTCGCCAGTTACCACCCTGGAGAATTATGATTGTTAGCAAGGAGGCGCTTGGAAAGGGAAGATGGAGGAGAGATGCTTACCAGGCAATAGGTCCCCACGAGGCGGCGAAGAAGAAGATGTAGATGCAGATAAAGGCAATAGCCGCCTTTTGCGCCGCGTCGTTGTGCACGATGACATTGCCCTCGGCGTCCTGGCCGGTGGTCGTGGTTCCCACGACAGCAACGATGAGCTGGGAGACAGCCATGCCGATAGCACCGAGAAGCAAGACCGGGCGACGACCCCACTTGTCAATCGCGTACAGGCCCGGGATGGTCGAGCCGACATTGACGCAGTTGGTGATGAGCGTGATGACAAACTCGTTCTTGAAGCCCGAGTTCTTGAAGAATTGCGTCCCGTAGTAGAAGATGAAGTTGATGCCCGTCAGCTGCTGCAGCCCCTGCAGCGCACAGCCCGTGATCAATCGCTTAAGCAGGTTCCCGCGGAAACAGTCGAGATACCCGGACTGCCCGAGGCTCATCTCGTACTGGTGGTTGGCCTGGATCTCGGCGAGTTCCTGGCGGACAGCCTCGTGGTCCTCGGGGAGACGACGGAGCTTGGAGAGACTGCGCGCGGCGGCTTGCGTGTTGTCGCGCTTGACGAGGTAGCGCGGGGTTTCGGGGAGGATGAGCATGCCGCCGACGAGGATGATGGACCAGGCGAATTGCACGGCGATGGGGATGCGGTAGGATCCCGAGTCGTCGCGCTTGTGGGTTGCGTTGTTGACGACGGAGGCGAGGAGGAGGCCGACAGTGATGGCGAATTGGTACGAGCCGACGATGAAGCCGCGGATCCATTTGGGGGCTGTTTCGGATTGGTAGAGGGGAACTGCACATGTTAGCATCTGCCCCGCTCGAATCGACATAAGAAGTAACCTACCCAGCGCAGAAATCAAGCCAACACCCAACCCAGCAAAGAAACGACCGGCAAGAAACGGAGGGATCGAGGTTGCGATGGTCTGGAGGACGACTCCAAGGACAAAGACTCCGTTCGAGGCAATCAGACCCCAGCGGCGCCCGATGATGTCGCCCATGGGGGCGGCACCGAGCGCACCGAAGAAAGTGCCCGCGGAGAGGATCGAGACGATGGCCGAGGACTGGCTGGAGGTGACGTTGAGCTGGCCGGTGCTGTCGCGGTAGCCGGTTGAGAAGGTCTCGGCCCAGTGGCGCATGGCGAGGATGCCGCTGATGGTGCCAGTGTCATAGCTAAAAGTTGACGTGAGATTGGAGACGTGGAGAGGGGGCAGCGTAGCGGTACTCACCCGAACAGAATGCCACCAAAAGCAACAAACCCAGAGATGACAATGGCGGGCCATGCCTTGCCCTCGGTGCCCGCCGGCTTCTCAAACAAAAGACCCATTGTATGTACGATTCGCAGCGTGGCAGATTCGGATGCGTTGGTGGATTTCTGGAATCTGTGCCCTGATGCTGTTCGATGGGATGGACATCAGGGCCCTTTATGTAGTTCGCGGGACAACTGCGGAGAGAGGTGTCTTCCCCGTGTATTCACCCATTCATTTCGGTTTCTGCGCCCGATTCCGACCCGATGTCGCCATTGGCCTGCTAATCCCCGGTCGTGCAGTGGGCCGGGTCGAGTCTAGCGGAGAGGTGGGGATTCCTCCGCGATGGTGTGTCTCTCTCCGACCGGGGCTCCTCGTCGGGCGCAGACACATGTACAGACCAATCATAGCGTGAGGATAAATTGTTCGACGCGGGCAAAGTGCGTACCCCCTGGGCACCAACAGGTCCGGGGAATCCCCCAAGGGGATGGATTGGCTCTGAATGCAACACTAGGAACGCTTAACCGAGTCGTCGTTATCATGTCTATAATATCTATCTCTAATTACATCGATATAGGTGTATCCTCTCCTTTAGTATCGCGCCCATCTCATCTAACGACGGGCTGACCTCCGCGACGCCGTCAAAGACTCGAATTGCCAGGTCCAGACCCGTGACGGCCTCTGGCGGGATGATTCCCAACAGACATGGCTCCATCATCCCCGCAAGTGCCGCCATTGATATCGTAAACACACTATAGTTCGGATTTCAGTCAGCCCATCGGGATCCAGCTCGGGATGCTGCCTACGACTCGAAATGTGATTGGACGCTTGGGGTCTTACCTCGTGCAGAGAGTCCAGAGATTCGGCTTGCACACGGCCACGGCGGCCGACGCACTCGGAATAAACGCCGCATAGCTTGTAAAAAAATTCGAGCAGTGGCGAAGGAGCTCCATGTTTGCATGTCCTGCGTTAATCGCCTCGTAGACGGCCGGCCAATATATGGACGCCTTGAAGGCATAGTACTGCGCTCCGAGGAAATCCGCCTGCGCCGAGTTCGAGTTCCAGCGCGGGCTAGACCCGATGATGCCAGGGACAGGGGGCGCAGAGAACAGGAGGTGTTCTGGGAGGAACTGCACCCACTCGTCCAGCTGCCGCTCGAGCTCGGCCGCGACGATGGGCGCGTAGACGTGGCTCCCGTGCGCCAGGGTGCTTGTGGACCACGTACAGCGCTGGAGCATTTTGCGCATTGCAATTTCCGCAACAAAATATGAAAAGTCCCTGGTGGGTATACGGGGCTCGGGTGGTGGAGATGAATTCCGAGACCAGATGGGCGAGCTCGTTGGGGCCGGGGCGACCGAAGTCATGCTCCAAATTCCACTATCGAGTAGGTCCAGCTGCACAGTAATCTCACTATAAGAGGGTCAGTTCCGCGTATCTGCTTGTCTGGAGCTTGGTAGGAGGGCGAACCTTTCCATCAAGAGCGCTGACCAGAAACAGTTGGCTACAATCGACCTCTGCACGGGGTCGCTCTCGACATCCAGCTCACTGGGTGAATCGAGTGTCAGCCCTCGTATCCACCTCGCTCCGATACCCGGACTTACTTTGCAAGACAGTTCTGGACTTTGTACGAGGCCATTGCGACGAAATCATGCGCCTGGCAGGGCCGTGCATAGCACAAATGATATAGAGCGATCAACAGTAGGCACTGCGCACTCGACGGACTACTATCTGCAAGAACGCATGGAAGCATCCCCATAGCCGCGTCGATGTATACCGACTCCGGCCCTCTGTGTCTGGCATCCGCGATGGATTCGCATCCCACAACGCAGCCAATGGCCAAAACAAGCAGAGCAAGGCAGGATGACACAGAGGGGAGGAAACATGCACTTGTCGCTTGGATGAACTCGTCGGTGTAATCTGTTGGCAAGATCGGGTACCAAATGTGAATGTGGTCCATGTATGCGTTCAGAAGCCTATTAAAAGGTGATGCTAATGTCAGTCTCCCTTCAAACAAGACCACAGCCAGTATCCACCTACATTCCTGCGTCCTCCAAATTGACCACCACAATATTCGCCCCGCTCGAATGAGCGGGGATTGCTTCTCGTCCGCGCTCCACATGCTCGAACATCACTGACAGCGATTGCTCAAGCCCAGTCATGTTCATAAAGGCTTGACTCCGGAGGATCATGAATGGAAAGCCGCTCGAGGCGACGGAGGGATCGGATGGGCCAGGTTCGTGTCCCGCGGATTCAGAGGGCGAGTTCAATGAAGGCTGGCCCTGCAACACCGCCGTAATGTGGTCTAGTTGCTCCCAGAGCCTCGAGAGCTCCGTCTTGAGTCTGGATAAGTTAGAGACAGGCCTGTCTTTTGTTGAACGGGTAGAGCACTCACGGAGACGGGGTGAGGTCCTGAGCCTCCTGGTAGACGCATTCCTTGCCTCGTTCAACACAGAACGAGCACTTTGGCCGCCTCCCATCGCATTTCGTCCGCCGTCCCCGACATGTGTTGCAAGCGAGAGCGCTCCGTCGTCTCTTCGTCTCGTGGGCCCAGAGAGAGTCGGAATCCATTGCCTCTGTGAACGGTTCCGTTCTGATTCTGTCAAAGGCGTGCGCCGGCCATGATACGAGCATATTTCGCAAGTTAGAGCCAAGGAGTGTATGTGTGTGTGTGTGTGTTGGTGTTCAGGATTCAGGATTCGCAATACAAATCCGCACTCCCCTTTTACAAGCACCGGCATCGCCTGGTCAGCCGCGGGGGATCCAATGAGAGTCAGCACATGCGTCCCTGACTGCTTTGCCCCGTGGCGCCATCCTTCTAGAACACACCAAGAACATCTTTATCTCACACACTGCGGGGAAGGTCAGCGGGGGGAGGAAGAATAGCCGACGAATGGGCAGGCCGGACTTGCCCAATGACGGCTTCGGGCACAGCTAGACTTTGACTTGTTTCGCTGCGTGGAGCATCTGCAGCCAGTGAGAGAGCAGCCTCTAGGGATCGTCGTGTGATAGGGACGAGTGAGGGGAGTGTGACGTGACAGTCGGCGCTCGGGCTCAACCTCCCTCACTCGGTTACAGCAAGGACCCGCCCGAGGATGTCCCGGTGAGTGGTCAGGCAGCGTACCCCTCCTTCTAGTCCGGAGAGGAGGAGTCCGAGGCGGGTCGCCGGCCGCCGGTTGTTCTTTCCCAGAACCTGTCGGGACCCCGGTCAGCGTCTCTGACTTTGCGGGATCGGGCCCGAGGGCGAGAATTTCCCTCCACCGGGGCCCCGGGTGTCTGTTGAATGGATTGAAAAAATGTCTCTCCTCGCAGATTACGCCTGCGAACACGGTATGACCCTTTATTTCTATATACAGGATGTCGTGATTATCTACTAAGCAAACGGGACTATCCGCGTGGAAATAGCGCACTCTCGTCACGGAATATGTACCGCGCTGATTTGAGGCTTTGGATAATCATCCCCTCCGTCCAACTGGATTCCATGCTCCTCGTTGAATGTCGGGTGATCTCTCAAGGCTAGAAGCGCGACAATGAGAAGATGAACAGGAAAAACGGACAATCGAGGATCACAAACCTAGTGTATGTACAGTGTTCATCCCATTTCTCGCCAGCCACCTGACACTGAGCTTGTCAAGCGCAGTCTTGAAGTCGTCTAGGATAATCGTGTCGCAGAGGCACTTGAACATGAAGCAAAGCTGAAGACACAGGGACCAGTCAGCTCCATAAAAAGAGTGGTTTCGGGATAGGAGTTCACCTTCCAAAAGGGATTGATACCCAGTGGCATGGCCTCTCTGAGCGCCCCCGTCACACTAATCACATCGAGAGCGATGAATACGATGGACAGACACATTGAGCCGAGCATGAGCCCGAAGCGGGGACACTCGCGCACCAGCTCGATGAGGCCAAAGTTGTAGTGGGTCTTGACGACCCAGAAGAGATTGCATGTTGTATAGATCCACCACGGATCGCTGAATCAACCATTGGTCAGCCAACGCCGCTACAAGATAAGACGATCGGCCCGGGTGACAGTGCCTACCGGAATAATGCTTCCCACGGGCGAATCTTCTGGTAGACGGTGGGATTGATGTTGTTAAAGTAGGCAAAGTTGGCATAGATCTCGGTCGCCCAGTACGGCTGTGCCAGGATAATTGTGCCGATATAGAAGAGAGAAAGCTTGCGACCCATGAAGGGCCGATTCTTCATCCACGCAATGACATTGTGCAGCGACCACGAGATGATCAGTCCGATCGCGCTCGAGGCCAGGTACCATCCGTATACGGGGTCTGGAGTAAATATAAATGTTCCGTGGGCTAAGGCTAGGATCAACTATGCGAGGGTGCTCCAAGTTAGTGGTGTCCACGCAGCAATTGTGGCAGGACTACCTCGAGTAAAATCAGTTTATGCAGCAGGACACCGGGACGCATGTTTGCAAAGGTCACTGCAGCCATGATGACGAGTGAGCCAGTCATCAGGCCCTGCGACCATGCTTCTAAGATTAGAGCAGCGGGGTCCTCGGGGCGCTGAACGGTCCTCTTTGCATGGCGATACTGCTCCACCAAACGCGCAGGCGAAACGAAACTCTGCAAGCCCGGCATGGTGAGTCGCAATCACATTGTCGAGAGCAGTGTCAATTTTTGCGGAGAATCAGAAAAGCAAGAAGACGAGCCCGCATTTTCCGCGGTTTGGCGGGGATTTATGTAACAGATCCCCGCTTAACCCAGAGGGGAAAGAGGAGGGGGGGTCAAACTCTCTCCGCAAGACCGAGTGTGGAGAAGCTGGAGAAACTTCGAGAAGGAATCGGCTATGACAATAGACTTTTGGCCTATGGGGGCTGGAGGTAAATGATAGGCCAGGAGAGACTCGATCGAGGGTCTCGCGGAGCGGAGGAGCTGCTCCGCGATGCTGTGGCGGATTCTGATGCCTCTGGTTGGACACTTTCGCCACTGTCGCCCATCAGCCAATGACTTTGCAGCTGAGGGTCTGATCACCTCATCAATAATTCTACTCGGAGAAAACTCGGAGAAACTACACACTCCAGAGGCACGCGACGCTTCCTGAAACCGGGAGTCACCTCCATCCTTCCAGCCAGTGGGTGGCTTGACCCTGGTGGCTCAATGAGTCCATCATAAGATCGCATCCCCAGATCATCTCCACACAAATGGGTTGTACCCATTCCGCATTCCCAAGACAATGCTCCCATCTAGAACAGCATCGGCCTGCGACCACTGTCGCCTCCGCAGACGACGGTGCGACCGTGCCAGACCAAAATGCTCGTTCTGTGTGTCTCAGGGTGCCGACTGCATCTATGGGCAGGCTACCAACCCTCAGCCCTCGCAGTAGGTGTCTAATATCGTGCAAGAAGAACTTGGTGGCTGAGTGCCTGTTGCAGGTTGGTCCAGGAGCTCATGAGCATACGAGAAAGACTCGAATTCATCACCCCACTGCTGGGGTCCCGATCGCAGCCGTCCTCACAGGGTGACAAGACGCCTCCTGTGGTTGCCTTGCAGGATTGTCCTCCACTCGCCCTGAAATCGCCTTATTCCATGCAGGTCCTCGGCCTGCCGTCAAATCTAGCAGCTATTCTCTATCGCTTGGAGACTAGCACTTCGCGGTTGCCGGTGTCTCCGGCCAACTCGGGCTGGATCGAGGACCCTGATCCGGAGCTGTAGGTTTCGCACAGTGAGCCATTCAAACCGGAGACTCGGCTTACACAGGTGACAGTGTTCTCCGTTGTTTCCAAGAGTGCATCCAGCCATGGTACCCCATTCTACAATATGATTTCGCACTCGACTTCTCTCCTTACTCTACAGTATCGTGTCTCTCGCATCTCGTCGCCGCGATTTCCAGTCTCGTCGAGGATCGCCCCCATGCGTCACATTACGAGATCGCCCTCTCCACAATGGCCAAAGTGTTCCACGAATGCAGTGTGACCAGTGCCCAGTGTTTGGTTTTGTTCAGTATATACCACGCCTGCCTCCTGCAGCCCAGGCAGTCATTTGAATATGCTCAAGTTGCCAGTCTGAAACTGCAGCCGTTCCTAAAAGGGTACGTTTTACAGCCTCCTCCACTACCCTGTGATCAGTAGTCTAACCGTCTTGATGAGAGTAGTCCGTATTTTCCCGAGGGGTCGCCGGAGTCGCACCTCGTCTCGAGGTTGGAATGCACGATCTACCTAATAATGAGGTCCGTTCATCCCTACTCTACAACCCGTCCTGGCCTAACAGATACCCAGTGAGATATCGATGCATCTGAATCTTTCCTGCTCGGGAAAAAAGATACGCAGCCGGTCAGCCACGGCCCCAACAACAAGAGGCATGGATACTAGGAATTACCCCGTGGACTGGGATACTACCTCAAATTCGACCATGTCCAGCATCTTCCCCCACAGCGAAGCTCATTCCCCGGATGCGGCGCTGTCGGAGCCATCCAGCCTTGGGGTAGAGGTAAATCTGCAGCAGGCTCTGGACACGTACGCTACTTCCGCAACTGACATGTCGACGACATCCAAGGATGCCTTTTCCTATGCGGACAATGCTCCGATCGTAAACGGTGGCTTGCGGGATATGTCCGCGCTGGGTCTTACTCTGCAATTCCCGGCTCTGGCCGAGAGTATGCACGGTGCAATCCATCGGGTCAAGTACCACATGTATGAAGTAACAACCTACTGGCCGGCGCTCTATCGCATCATTTTGAATGGGTCGGCAGACCCGGAGCTTCTGCCCTACGCGCCTCTCTTCTTCGAGTCGGTATCCAGCTTCCTATGCGCAGGTACGGTTGCCCTCGCGTTATGTCGGCCCAAGGCCTGGTTTCTATGTGCAAGGTCTGTGCCCACATTCCTGTTCCCCGAGACTGAACCGTCCGCTCACATGGCGCCCCCAGTATATACACAGTATTGATTGCCACCCTCGGAGCGTTGGAGGTCCCGACCCTCAGATTACTCGCGCAGTCGCCGCTTTGGGAGCAGCTCGAGGGATCGGTGGACGCGTTGCAGGGACCCGGTGAGTTTAGTACATCGGTGCAGTATATGCACCGGTCGATAAGGGATCGTTTAGACATAGTCAGGGGTCAGAAAACTAGTTAGCAGTTTACCACGCAACTCAAGGACATGTCTATTTCACTTTCTCCTATTGTATCCGTTTTATTCTGCCTTGTCGACTGTTTGAAGAGGCTCGGAGGCTCGGGCCGATTTCGTTCGGGGACTTTTGTGTACCTGACACGTAACTGCCAATGATCATGGTCAGCCCTTTTGTATGCAAGCAATATAGGCCTGCAAGGGTCATACGAGCAAATTGGCGTCTTTCTACCTGTGGAGGACGTACACTACGTTTAGTAATCAGAAGAATCGTCATTTGAAATCTTTTCCGAAGCAGTCTCAATTATTGATAGTTCTCTGCTACGCATTCCACTCAAACACAGCTCCGGTCCTAAACTAACCGACCCCACCAGTTCTCTCTCGCCTGCAAAGCCACTGCTACTCTACCGCCACGCCGAGCGCACCTCCTTTACGCCCACCTTGACGTTGCCAGTTTCTCCGCCAGTAGAAAAGAGTCGACTATACACCGCGTCCTTGGACGGGAAAATCTGGCTCGTGATCGTTGCCTCCCCATCACCCCCAAAGACCTCAACACTGGACCAGTCAAGCATAATCCGCAAAGAGACACGCCCATCAGCGCCCAAGGATAGCGGCGCATAGTACCTGCTCGCAAACGTGCCATCAAAGCCGACTTCGCCCGAGCGAGATCGATCAACAAAGACCTGCCCCGCGGCAAAGTCGTATCCAACGCGGGTTTCCTGGCTATAATCCTTCGTGGCAGCGAGGGCAATTCCAAACTCGCCCTCCGTAGCCTTTCTCGAGAAGGAAAGCTCAATCTCCAGCGCCTTGCCCAGCCGGCCAAGCTCGCGCTCACCGTCCAGCCGACGGAAGGTAAATGTCCGCCCACCCTGTGTCTTCAGACGTGCCGCGGGCTCGCTCACAATCGTCGCCTTTCCGTCGATCGTCTTGAGCTCAAGGTGTCGCGGGGCCGACATCGCACTGCGCCACGGATCCGTCGGAATGACGCCGCCGTACTGCCAGTTGTTCATCCACGCGATGACCGTGCGCTTGTCTTGGGGGAGACCGTTGAATCCGAGGGCCGCGTAGAAATCCGGGCCGTGGTCGAGCCAGTTCGCGACCTGGGAGTCCTGATCCTCCGGGGTATAGATGCTCTCCGGATCCGCGGTGAAGGTGGTTCCGTTGAAGTTGCCGACGATGTACTGCGATCCGGAGCCGACTGTCCCTGGAGGCCCACCGGGGTTCAAACCGAGCATGAGGATCCATTTGAGGTCGTCGCCTCCGTCAAGCGAGAGTGGGAAGATGCTGGGACATTCCCAGACGCCGCCGACGGCATTCACTGGTCCGAACTCGCTCGCCAGCTTCCAGTCCTTTAGGTTGTTCGATGTGTAGATGAGGATCTTGTGGAGTTTTGCCAGACTGACTACTGCAATCCACTGGCGGGTCTCGTCGTGCCAGAAGACGTTGGGGTCACGGAACTCCAGGACTTGGTCTTGGTAGGGGGCTGGTGGTTCGGCGATGATGGGGTTTGCTGCGTCGTACGTTGTCCAGGTCATGCCTTGATCGAGACTATACGCGATGGACTGCGCCTGCTGGTCTTTGCGGACGTGTTTGCCACTGGGCAGCGTCTGTTCTAAGGGATACTGTGAAAAAAAAAAAAAAAAACCATTAGCCAAAGCCACCCCGCGAGCACAAGGACAATGCACATACATAAGACGTATACATCGCAACCCAGGGCACCTTTCCCTTTTTCCCAAACCCACTCGTATTCCGCTCATCAACAACAATAGAACCAGAGAAATACATCTCCGTAATATTATCCGGGAACCCGCGCGCCTGCAGCGCAACCGGGTGCTCCGTCCACTGCGTGAGATCCCTGCTCGTCGCGTGGCCCCACGACATGGCGCCCCACGTGGTCCCGCCGGGGTTGTACTGGTAGTACAGGTGGTAGACGCCGTCATGGTATATGAGGCCATTGGGGTCGTTCATCCAGTTTTTCGCCGGGCTGAAGTGGTACTGCGGGCGGTACAGCTCCGTGTAGGCCTTGTGGCCCGGCGGCGCGGCGCTGGCCACCTGCGGGGAGGCGAGCATTCCGTAGAGGAGGGCTGTGGCCCGGAGGGGGGTGCTGAGCTTCATCAGCGCGGGTCGTTCGCTGTGCTTGCTGGGGATGGAATGGGAAATGGAGAGGAAAGTTGAGCGTGGGTATACCTTGTTTGTGACGTGGGTTGGTGTCCCACCTTTTATAGTCTGCAGCACGAAGTAACCTGAGGTCCGTCTGGATACAGCCCGGGAATCGTCAGACAAGTGGAGGAAGATGGCACGGAGAATTTGCCCAGTCGAGTGTCGGATCGCGGAGCAAGGCGCTGAAGGCCTAAATAACTTCTCCACAGAATTAATCTATGAGCCTTTCTAGAAGGATGGAGACCCCGCAGCGGGCGGCAGAGACACAAAAATCGCGCACGGGGTCCGGAGTACGTCCTGCAAGGGCAGTTCAAGTTGTGGAGTCGGCGGAACTGCAGGAAATGAACCGCGAGGAAATCAGACGTTTCTCACCTTGAGGGGTTGATTGATCTCGCGGAATCCGCCAGCCTCTCCGCGAGGTGGAGTGCAGGCTCGCTTGGGGCGGGGCCGTGTCTGGGGTTACCCCAACGGTATCCCGAAATGATATACATACATAGGAATTGCTTCAACCCCGTGGGAAGGCCGGTTACTGTGCGGATGGATGTTGGATGGCGATCTCTATTTCCCTGAAGAATGAGACGCGTAGCCTATACTGCCGATCAGTCGCGGACGTCCGCGCAGACTGGGAATACCTCCGGGAGGGTAGAATGCGATCAGGTACATAAAGGCCTTGTAGTTGTAGTAGAGGAGTGTGTAGAACAGCACAGTCAATCTGAATCTATCACAGCACAGCTCTACAATCCATCGTTCCTCATGCTTCTCCCCGTCCTGGCTCTCCTGGCCGTTCCGGCCTTGGCCGACGACTACCGGCCAGTCTACCACTTCGTCCCCGAGCAAAACTGGATGAACGAGCCCAATGGCCTCATCAAAATCGACTCCACCTGGCACCTCTTCTACCAGCACAACCCCACCGCCAACATCTGGGGGAACCTTAATTGGGGCCACGCCACCAGCAACGACCTCGTCCACTGGACGCACCAGCCCCTCGCAATCACCGCGGAGAACGGCGTCGAAGCGTTCACGGGCACGGCCTACTATGATTCCGAGAATACATCTGGTCTCGGTACCGCGGGGAGCCCACCCTATCTCGCTTACTTTACGGGCTATTTCCCGTCCAATGGCACCCAGGACCAGCGGCTCGCCTATAGCGTGGATGCCGGCGACACCTGGACCAAGTACCCGGGAAACCCAATCATCTCCGCGGCGCAAGAGTCTCCGCACGACGAGACTGGGGGGCTGGAGACGCGTGATCCCAAGGTGTTCTTCCACGAGCCCTCTGGCAACTGGGTCATGGTCCTCGCGCACGGCGGGCAGGACAAGCTGACTTTCTGGACCTCGCCTGATGGCTTGAAGTGGAAGTGGGTGAGCGGTCTCACCGCAGACCAGGTCGCTGGTCTCCCATCGGGTGTTACGGGGTGGGAAGTGCCAGATATGTTCCAGCTGCCTATTGAGGGCACAGACGAGACAACCTGGGTGCTGATTGTTACGCCGGCCCAGGGGTCTCCGGCCGGTGGCAACGGTGTGTTTGCCTTGACGGGCTCTTTTGACGGGACGTCGTTCCAGCCTGATGATGTGGACACGTCCACGCTGTGGCTCGATCACGGCCGGGACTTTGACGGCGCCTTGAGCTGGGAGAACGTCGAGGCCTCCGACGGTCGACGCATCCTCGCTGCCATTGCCAACAGCTACGGCGCCAGCCCGCCGACCAACACGTGGAAGGGGATGCTTTCGTTCCCCCGGACTCTTGCACTCCACCAGAGCGGATCCAGGAAATACTTTGTCCAGCAGCCCGTCAGCGAATTGGGCACAGTCAGCTCTTCGCTGGCCACGATCCAGAACCAGACCATTACCCCGGGTCAGGTCCTCCTCTCGTCAGTGCATGGAACGGCGCTGGATATGCAGCTTACCTTCACGCCCAACACGGACTCCGTGCTAGAACTCGCGGTGCGCAAGGCCGGCTCGCAGGAAACCATTATTCGGTACGACAGCTCCAACGAGACCCTCGCCGTGGACCGGACAGCCAGTGGAGACACATCGTATGACCCGGCCGCAGGAGGTGTCCACACCGCGCCGCTTGTTCCAGATGCCTCGGGGGTGGTCCGGATCCGGGTTCTCGTCGATACTTGCTCGGTCGAGGTTTTTGGTGGGGACGGCGAGGTGGTCATCTCGGACTTGATCTTTCCGGACGAGGCGGCGGATGGCCTGGCACTGCAGGTCATCGGGGGGTCAGCGGCGTTGCGCTCTGTGCAGGTGAACGGGATCGCGCTGGACTAGCTGGGTGGGCGTGTTGTCATTGTTGGAACTCGTCCACTTGTCCTATCCGCTAGCACCGCGTGATACTGGCTTCATATAGCCTGATTGTTCCTTGATTGGTTCCTCGTTCCTATACGCATGCATCCATGTATCATGCTATGCTTTCTCCTTGTTTTCGCTCAATCTCCTGTCAATTATCGTCGGCCTGCAGGTGGGCCGGGGTTTGTCCTATTCCTCCTCTATTTTGTTTCCAGGCGATTATTGGAACTGTGGTATGAAGCTGTTCTTTCAGAGAATACCATCCATAGATTGCCTCGCATGTTTCCAGTAGCACATATATATATGCCGTTTATGAATATGCATTAGCACGCCGCTGTTCATGTGGTCAGCTCACTGATGGCGCAAAACCCACTAGCGATGCCTGTCTAGATTATACACCTATCCTTGAGCTTTAAAATAAGATTTAACCTCCTAGAAAGCCTATTACCTAATTTTATAATATCCATGGCAGGCATCCCTCTACGCGCTTTAGTAGCCTAGCTAACCTTAATAACATCTATAAGTACTAGTAGTATTAGGATTAAGCTAAAGATAGCTAGAGGAGTATTTTTAGGATTATTAAGGATTATATAGATATTAAGAGCTATATTACCTATAGTACCTAGGAGCGAGATAATTGTCACAGCGGATGTGGCAGATCGCCTGATTACGCGAATTAGGACCTGGCTGAGCAAGCTCAGCAGTGATAGCCTTTTTGGTTGTAGCTTCGTGCCTTGCCTAATTCGGACGTCTGTTACACTCTCCTATTTTATACTTATAGTACTTATTATCAATATATAACCATAGGTTTACGGCCTAATTAATTATTCCTATAAAATTATAGCCTCCCTAGTGAATGCGCCTGGTCCGTTTTATTATTAGGGATATATATGCCACCTATTGAGTGTCTGAGCATTATTAGCGGAAGATCCGTTGTTACACACCGAGCCTGTGGGTACGTACCATTATACACCATGATATCCGAGTTCGGGGCCCCAGCTCCATGGTGAGTCACCCTCTACCGGAGATTCCGTCCGGCAACTGACGTCAGAAAGGCCAATGGGATGCTGGTAACCAGTATGCAATGGAAGGTTGCCTGACAGGAAATGTCTGTAAAGTCATGGTGGGCCATCTCATTGTTTCCAAAGCTACCAGTGCGTGTGACTGACATGCTAGCTATACATAGTTAATCTTACTGAGACAACCTACGCTCTGTCTATGAGTAAGCTGCCCTACCTAACTATCACTTCCCTTTCCCACGCTTAATTATACTTGCGGGGCCGCTTATCCGCATGCAAGATTAATATTTCTGCTAACGCGAGGCGTAGTTACAAAAGCGGGAGTTTATACAAATAAAATCTATGTGGGGGAGTCTAGCTATGGGTGGTCGTTCCTAATGAGCGAGGAAGGATACACGGGGCCTGACTGCTTCTTCAAAGGGGACCGGCTCAACTCTCCAGCAGCCAAGGGCGTCTATACAGACACCGGTGGCTACATCTCCAACGCCGAGATTGACAATGATTGACCAGACAATTGCCTTAATACTCGGCTGGCTAATAGCGCTTGATAACAGCAAATGTTTGGTTGACCTTCCCAGGGAGGCCATATAAGAGGATAAGATGCTCCCATCCACGCGAATCTTTAGGGCTAATATAGCAGTAATCTTAAGGCTGCACTAGATCATCACATATAACGCCACGTCTAGCCACAAAACAAAGGACAAGACTATCTTAGAAGCTATTAATAATAATCTAAGCAAGTGTTGGCTAAACTATCCTAAGTAATTTAGTAATGCCTTGCTCCCCGGCGCATGTAAGCCACATGTTTAAAGATATTATTTATTTTGCAGCAAGCATGCCTTATACTAATGCGTTACTTTACTAACATTAGACTTACCAGCGACTTTAGAAGATGGTGTTTCACAAAGTTACTAATGGTTTCTAAAACAACAGCATAAATCCTTAACAATTTCTCTAATTACCCTGGACTAGACGCGTCTATTGCTTACAGGTGTAATGATTTGGTCTGTGCCCACACCTTCCAAGCTTTGGTCATCCTTCTCCTTGGATATGGACCTTGTGCACACCTATCCAACATCACGGTCCAGAAACTGGATCTTCTACCACTATGGGGGTTTTGCATGCATCATCAGATCGCCGCACATCGGCGCAAAAGTATCTGCAACTGCTTCATATTCTTTCAGGAGCTCTCGGCTTCAAATTCAATAACAATTTCCAAATTTTCCAAGCTCGACATACGCAAACAGACAGGAGCTACTTTGTCCGCTCCGGAACAATTCCCAACGACTGCGATGACTCCTTGTCTTGGAATCCACGAGATTAGCCTTGGCCACTTTCGATTCCCGATCCAGAAAGGACTTGAGATTCCAGCCACGGCAAAGATCCTGAGGAGACATGTTCGGAGCCTCATGGACTGAAGACTTCTGACGCCTGCTGCTCTCTCCCTCTCTTTCACACAAACTAAAGTAATAGAGGGGACTTGTCTTAGTTTCCTTGGCTTTTCCATCGTGTATATAGAGGCTCATTACTTCGCTCTTTATCAATTAGCTCCCTTATAATATCTTATAGGGAGGTGTATAATAGGATAAGACGCTGGATTAGTGGTATAACACTGCCGCACACGCAGAAAGAAAAACGTTATTTTATGCATTAAAGATTTCTATAGTAGCGGTAGAGGGCTATTAGGTTTATCAAGATAGAAGCTGGTGAAGACGTTGGTCCCGAATCCAGATATTCTCTATTATAGCCAAAGCTATACCTATGATTTAAGGGGAGAGAAATGCATCCAGCAAGCTGTTCATACTGAAACCCGCGAAACAGCCACTTTGTTTCAAGGCACTGGCCGCCTTCTCGTAAATCGAACAATCAAATCAGGAGCTGGCTTTGCATAGACCGATTCTACCGGCACATATGACTGTTCTGGGTTGTCCAGCGAAACCTCATACTGATGCACACACCCAGCGGTCAAGCAGGCCAACACCAACCGTGAGATGGACCGGCCAGGACAGGCGCGCGGGCCGTGAGAGAACGTCATGTTGGCACAAGGATACTGTCGGCTGTTGATCGGCCTCTCCGACAGCAACCACCGATCGGGATTAAAAAGCGCCGCGACCTCGCCCCAAACTCGGGGGTTCGAATTCGCAGCTAGAGGCGGGCATAGTAGTAGCGTCCCCTTTGGGATGGGCGTATCTAAGATCATGGTATCACGCGTTGCTTCGTGTTCAGTTAGGATGACAGTTGGATGGAGGCGGAGAACTTCGTCGATGACGGCGCGCAGATACGGCAGGGCTTTGAGCTGGTGGAATACTGATGATGATGATGTGGACGACAAGAGTGATGACCAGTGCGATTCGACTTCTTCGCGCAGGCGTGTCTGCACCTCTGGGTGTCTGCAGAGCTCAAGGATCATCCACTGGAAACTCGCCGACGTAGTCTCCGAGGCACCGACCAGGAATATGAGAATGTGGCCGATAAGTACTTCGTTATATTCATCTCTGGATTTACATGCAACATCATCATGCTCATTGTCGCCATCTTCGCCATCGTCCAGCAAGACGGAGATAATATTATGCGGATACGGACGACCAGAGTTACCCACGTCCTCTGTGAGGCCCTCCTTTTGCATATTGCTTGCGAACTGCTTTTCTTTCTCGATCCTTGCCAGATCCAACGCGACATCGCGTATGTACCGTAGATCCGCCAGCTCTCGCCTCCCGAATAGCGTCAGCATTAGCAACGAGCGAATGGACCGCGGGAAGATAGCAAGTACCATCTTCTGGATATGTCCAGTGGCCACGCGTCGCTCTAAGGTGTCTCGAAGCTTAGAATACCGGGCTAACCATCCAGGATCCTGTCCAAAGACACCGATGCCTGAGAGCTCGAGGACGGAGACCGATGACCACTGAGATATGTTTACCGCCGCTGCTTCATGCCCCTGTGGATCATAAAGTCTATCTAGCAGTCGCTGACAAGAGTCCCAGAGGGGGTTGCCTATCTTGGATAACGTCGCCGGACTGAATACAGGCGCGAAGAGCTTTCGGAGGCGCTGCAGCATATACCCATGAGCGAAAGAGCGAGGTTCCACAAGACATCAGTAAACACCAACCTTGTGCTCATGACCCCTCATTCCCATCAACCCCGCATACCCCAGTCCCGCCTCGGCGAGGAGCTTCATATTCGCCGAATGCGCAAAGTCGTCCGCGCGGGTGAAGACCAGCTCGGCGATGGCCTCGGGCCCGAGAACAAGGACCATTTCCGCGCTGAGAAAGCTGTAGTAGCGGATGATCTGGGCGTCGCGGAATTCATGGCAGAGCCGCGGCAGCTCCTGGCTGACTAGTTTCACAGGGCGCGAGTGGTTGCCCAGGAGGGGGGTTCGGTGCTGGAATATATTCGGTCAGCGCACGGCTCTAAGGCAGAGTTGTTGCAGTTGGATGAAGGAGGGGCGTGCTTCTGGCGTAGGTAGAGCCCGAAAGGGCGTCGTGTAGACTGGGTAGATGTAGCATTGGTACAGGAGAGCGATTGCCGCGGTGAGTAACAGGCTTAGTAGATACCACCACTTGTCATCTAATATTTTCAGCAGATAGATTAGGCTTATCCATGGGACGGTGCTGAGGAGCAAAGTTTGGTATATTGAGTGAACCATTGTTGTGGATATTGAGAGGAGAGAAATAGAGCTCAGACGGGCAAGGCGGATTGGAAATCTGGGAAGCGTTTTTTTTTTCTTCGCTTACAGTAGCCCTTGTAACACATTGCTCATGCAGCTCTGCAGGATCAATGCTGTGCTGACTGCAGATCAAATCAACATTTTTGGGTTTATGGCTGGTGACGATCTCATGTCGTGCAATAGTGACATGTCATCAATTGGATTCCTTTTCTTTTGTTCTTTCTTCCTTGCTTTCTTTTTCTTCGCCCTCGGCGTGTTTCTCCACAAGCTACAGAGTATTTAATGCGAAAACATTACCTGGTAAAGAATCCGTCTCTTTCATATCAAAGACTAAAAAGCCACAAGGGAAATCTCAGCCTCGTAAATGGCCCCTCCTCCTCATCTCTCCCCTCCGACCATCCAAATCGGTCTCGCATCCGCTCTGATCCACCTCATCCTCGGCACCACGACAGCCTTCACCCCGGCAAAGTCGCACCTACGACAGCCAGCATTTGCTGCGATCCTGGCCCTCGCCCTCTCCATCCAAGTCACTGCGCAGAATGATAGTCTTGCCACCAGAAGCAGCATCCCCACCCCGCTCCGCGGGATGCTTGCAGCGGACGCCTGGATCCAGGTATTCAACAGCTTCGATATGCTATTCCGCTCGCGCATTAGCTACGAGGAGCATATACGATGGAAGGAGAGGAAGATACGGGAACGAGCCATTCAACTGCGTTCGACAGAGGTTGATGATAGTGGTGGTGGCGGTGATAATGCGCTCTGGTTCGCGCTGACGATGCCGAATAACTTCCGGCGCATTAACACGAAATGGCAGATCCGACCATTGTACAGCTTTAGTGGGAATGCCGCTGAGAAGGGCTCAGACGAGGTTCCCTCGCGAGCGGCGTTCATCGCGGGGAGAATGAGGAGCGTCTTGGTCACTTTTGGTCTGGCGACCTGCCTTTCCCGTCTGTGTTCATATCTAGGCTGCATCCCCGGGCAGAGCGCGCTGCGAGCGACGCTGGAAAACCACGGCCGTCTCCTTTCCTTCTTTTCTTCTTCTTCTTCATATGCAACCTGGAATTCGCTCGTCGCTCAGGTCCATCCCACGGTATTTGCCATCGTCGACCTCTTCCTCGTCCACAGGACCGTCTACGCCCTCTCGTCCATTGCAGCGGTCTCTCTGCATCTCTCCTCGCCGTCGGACTGGCCGCCCGTCCAGGCATCCCCGCGTGAGGCATACTCGCTCCGCAGGTTCTGGGGGTAAGTGCATACATTGCCAAGCGCAAGCGCTAGGACTTGCTCTGACTACACCAGCAAGCAAGCAAGAAGCACTGGGCTAGAATTCAAATAGAACGAAATGGTATTAAGTAAAAAGATAATAATCGAATATGCTAACACAATGGTCATCCTACGATGTAGACATTTCTGGCACCAGTCCTTCCGCGCCTTCCTCTGCGGCACCGCCGACGCCCTCATCGCAGCATTCATCACCTCGGTCACACCGTCCAGCGAAAGGCAACAACCTAGAAAGCGGAAGCAAAAGGGAAACACACTTCTCGCTCTATATGCCCGCTATCTCATCGTCTTCCTCGTTTCGGGCCTCATCCACCTCTTCCTCGATCTCGCAGTCGGAATCTCCTTCCGTGCCTCTGGCGCTCTTCCCTTCCTCCTCGTGCAGGTAGTTGGCTTTGGGGTTGAAGACGCAGTCGCGTATTCGGCGAGGCGATTTCAGATGAGCACCAATCGGCAAATCCCAGTGTGGGCAACGCGAGCTGCGGGGTATACCTGGGTCGCGGCGTTTTGCGTCTGGAGCTGGAGGCCGTGGGTGTTTCCGTTGTTACTGAAGGCGCTGGAGGGTGGGGATCCGCTTACGTCGACTTGGTTTGGATACTGGGTGTAACTAGGTAACTAACTTGGTTGGGTAGCAATCATTTCCAGCCCCATTGGACGAAGAGAAGATAGGCAAGAGCGCGATACGCGGTTCCGATTAGGATGACGAATCTGTCCCGAAAAGAAGAAAGGGATTAGCCAGTCAGTGACAAAGCAAGCAAATCGTGCAATGACTCAAGATGTCAGCTTAGTCGCTATATGCGGTTACATACCCAACGTCCATTCCGTCCTCCCCCTCGTATACCCCGTATACCGCGCCGCAGCCTGGATATCGTACAGATAGCCGAGTGGGGATGTATTCGCGTGGTAGAAAGCCTCGGAGAACCAGGTCTGCAATAGAAGACATGAGAAGAAGCTCGGTAGATATACAACCAGGACACATGAAATGGGGTAGGAAGAAAGAAAGCCGAATAAGAGTAGTCGGTGGATAGGAAAATGACGAAGGAAGTCATACCGCAGGCCACGCATACCAGAACCAAGCAAGATGCCACGACCGCACGGTCGCCAGGCGCGGCGCGCACCCGCTCAGCGCAGAGATTATAAGGCACAGGAGCATACAGAGCAGCGGGCCGTCTTCGCGGCGTGTGACGGCAGCGGCCAGGAAGCCGAGGCCGTAGATACCTGCAATATTAGCAAGAAACAAGATATTAGCAGGCGGGTGGGTGTGCCAGGGATAGGATGTGATGAAAAATGGAGCAACCTACAATAAAAATACAAAAAGCTCAGCGCAAGCTGCATGGCGAAGGAGATCATCGGCGCCGCGAGGAGCAGGTAGAATGCGGTGAAGTGCAGCGAGGCCAGCAGCATGCGCGCGGACGTGGAGAGGTTCTTGCCGATAAAGTAGGCTGTCCTCGAATGGCCCGATTGCCATTCGCGATGGAAGGTGGGCTTTTCTTCGCCGGACGGTGTGCAATACTCTGCTTAGTATTGCTCATCGCCGTGGGGTGGGCCTTGAAAAGTTGTTATCCACTGCTATGCGATTGGGATTAAACTTCAAGGTGTAGGGAACATACAGTAGAAGCCGTCCAGACATGAGGGTGTGGAGGACAGCAGGATCGGCTGCCCGCCAGATGGACATGTGGTGTTGGAGGTGATTTCCATCTGAGGTCTTGGATTTTACGTCACCGCATGCGCCGGCCTGCTATTTATCAAGTACTAGATCGCAAAAGTGAGAAATGGGCGGTTTTTGTTTTTAAAACGGAGCGCCACATACCGCAAGGGGGTTGACGATCCCTGTCGGCTTCGTCACAAAAACACAAGAAGAGGGAAAAGCAAATACAATAACCATGATTTTATAAGCTCATTGTCTCATGATGAGAGGAGAGCGTCTCAATAATGGTGGGGAAACTGTTCAAAATGCCGCCCACCACACTGTCGGTGGCAATTATGCTAATCGAGTATTTAGTGTCTTCCACGGCGCTCGCCTTCACGACACGCCAGGGCGCTGAGGCTCCCCGTGGAAACAACGCGGCGATGCCGTTTAGTTTTGTCGAGGCCTTTGGGCTGCGCGTAATGGCGGGTGTTGTGTGTTTAAGCTGGCTTGCATGGAATTTTGGGCAGGTGTGCAGACGCGAGCTCAGAAAAAGACGAAGACAACGAAAGTGGGCTGAATTTTTTTGGGGGGATATAGATGTCAATCTTCCGGCCAGAATTTGCGCCGGGGGTGTGGTTGGACATGCTAGGATGGGATGGGATGGGATGGGATTGGAAGCTTGCATTCTGCTGATCTCTAGTATCAGATGGACACTTGTGCGACGTAAGGTGCTCCTGCACCTGCAATGTGACTCTGTGATAGCCTCGATATGGATCCAGTTGCATTCATCCAATACCGTGAGACGATACCGCCTGTTCTGGCAAACCCTAACTTACCTCGCGAATCAAAACCTGAACGTTTACTCGACGGTTTGATCTAGTCCCAATCTGTCTTATCTCCGGGGAGATTTATAGTGGTGTGAGCCTTGCAGATACCATACCTAGAATATCCACCAAGCTCGCAATATCTCTCAAACAGAGCGAGATCTGTGGCGAACGATGCTGGCAAATAGGCCTAATTCAGGCGAGCTGCTGAGCAGATTTGAAGACATTGCGGACTGGAAGCCGCGATGGTCAAAGCGAGGCTGGACGTTGCAGGAGCTGGTGCTCAGCAAAATGGCGTACTATGCTGGCCCAGAGGTTGGAATTCAGATGGTTTTCCATGGGAGGTTATACCAACAGACTGCATCGTCGTCAAAGCTTCGTTGTAGAGAAATTGGAAGGATCGGTGCGGATGCAAGCGGGTCGAGTTTATATGGACGGGAATGGCTTGCAGACCCCCGCCATGGATTAAGAAACGTGGTTCTCGCCATCATTGGCCCGGACAGTCTCTTGTTCCCGCCCCGCAGCTGGGCCAATCCATTCTCCGTAGCAAGATCTACGACGGTTCTAGAAGGTTGTTCGGGTGCCAAGGTTCGAAATTAGATCCTCGATACAGTTTCCGGTCGCAGTGTCCTGAAGGTAGAGCGGTGCCAGGCCAGGCCCCAGCCTTCAAGCAGCTGATATGCCCTTATCTCGCGTTCAATGCGAAGGATTTCCCACTCGAAACGGGCTATTTTGGCGACCATGGTCGTCGTCGACGATTGAGGAGTGTTTAGAGAAGTCTAAATCCACAAAGCCTCGAATGCCATTGCTGTGAGCGTTTTGGTTTTCTTCAACTCGAGGCAGTTGAGCCAAGATGGGATGCCACTGGCGCTTGACGCCAGCGAGTGTTCGGTTCGTGAATGAGGTCTTCAGCTCGCCGCTGGTTCCGTCGCGCGAAATGTGGGCTACCGTCTATTCATCGGACCAGGGGAGATTCAGTAGGGGTGGTACCGGGACCAAATTTCTGACGCGCAATCGATATTCGCTTTCGAAGTTGTCGTCATCGTCCACTTGCATGGAGATGACAGTCGGATGCATTGGGTGCTCTGAAAGCTCGTCGGCAGGTATAATTGTGGACGGTTCACTCACGGGCATTGAAGGCTGGTTTTTTGAGGAAATATTTGTTGGAATCATCTTTACCGCTACCGTTTTGCCTTTTCTGAACAGGCTTGTGAGACAGAGACTGTGTTGACCCGCGGTCACGATAGGTGTTAGTAAAGCCACGATAAGTGTTACCTGCATTTATCCAATCATTTCAGCCACAGAACACGGTTGGGTGTGGCGTGTATGCATGTGTTTCGTTTGCCAATTGGTCAATTTTCAGTAACACTGAGAGTCTGCCTGGTTCCGTTGGCTGTGGGTTGGCTTTCAATTAGCATAGATTGAGAGACCCTCTAGTTTCCTTTTCTTCTTCTTTTTTTTTTTTGTGTTGCTGACCAAAGGGTCGAGTATCTCTATAGTAGTAAACAAAGTGGGCTAGGCGATCCAGGCACAAAGGTGGTAGTTGGACTTAGGAACAGTGTTGAGAAACGTGTGGAGGCTGGTGTGTCTGCAGCACGTCGCTGAGGCATAGCACGGCTGACTCTCGCAACTGCTCTTGAGGCAGATATAGGAATTCAAGTTCAAGGCTGACATTGCTAAGCACTGCGGCACGGCTAGCGCGGAGCGTTATCCCTGCCCACTTGCGGCACGGCTGGATTGATTGGATTGGAAAGGATGAGCAGATTGCAGAGCTGACAGTGACCGAAATCTTTTTTATTTAAGGAAGGCACTATCCCTCACCTGCACCCAGTCTTTGAGAATGCTAGGAACTCACTATTGCTGCTACACCTCGGCTAATCCTGCTTCTATTTTACTTCTACCTGACGCTGGTCACCGATTAAAACATGAACGCCCCGCCGCAAGCTGACGTCCTCTGGTGGAACGCTAGTGATTACTACATCCTCTGTCCACATTGCGAGGAGACCCATCGATACAGCGTGAACCGGAACGGCCCAAAAACACGCACACCTCACTGTGGCGCCGAGAAGGACTACCCCTGCTGTTTCCCCTTTACCTCCACCGACAAGGCGGCTTACGGGATTGACAAGAAGCGAGGGCGATATGTAAACATCTGTGCCGAAGCGAGCCTGGTTCGCGATGCCGACTCGGATGTCGAGCAGATAGACGTCGATATACTGGCCGAGGAATTTGCTAGAAGGGAAAGTCACGTTGATTCTAGATAATCAAGTCTGTACAACAACATATATCAAGTATTTATTGCCAAGGGAAAGTTGAACTACCAATTATTTACTCCTCCGGAACATACGGTGTCTCATACGGCCTCTCCGCCTGTGGTGTAATGCGCGCCAAGTGTCGGCGCTCCCCTGTCGTCCAGTCCACAATAGCCGAGTGTGCCGTGACGCGGTTCTAGACGATTGTCAGCTAAACTTTCACCTCCCAAGGCTGAGAACAGAGGCGAACTTACATCCCAGACGACAACTGTCCCAGGCGCCCATTTGACTCGGGCCTGGTAGTCGATCCCACGGCCGATGTGGTTGAGTAGGAACTGGAGCAGCGCGTCGCTTTCTTCTTTCTTCAGGCCGACGATGCTTCGGGTGACTGCGGGTGATTGTTAGTATACTTGCTTGACCGGCCGATGAGGCCGCGGGAAACTAAAAGAGAATTGGATGGGGGAAAAAAAAAAGGAAAAATAAAAGAATGGTAAACTTACACCCCCCATTAACAAACAAGGCCTTCTCCCCCGTGGCGGGATGCGTCCTAACAAGCGGATGCTCATTCTTAACGGGCTCCCTGCGCACCACACCTCCCCTTTGTCGACTAAACTCCGCCTGTTCAAACCCACTATGCACAGCCTTGAGCCCATGAAGCCGCTCCTTGATCGCGGGAGACAACCGATTATACGCCTCGACCTGATTCACAAACGCCGTATCCCCGCCGACTTCCGGTGTATCCAGGATATACAAGAAGGTTGTCCCGGGCGGTTGCTGCTCATATGTTACATCAGAGTGCCATCCAACAGTGCTATTCCGCTCCGCGAAGATGGCGTCAAAGGCACCCTTGTTCCCGTTTCGGTGGACCAGGTGGATCTCAGGATATCCCTCGGGAGCCCCAGATGTAGGATGGATATGATGGCGGCCAAAATATCCCCCGAAATTGAGTGCGTCTTGTATGGGCAGGGAGGCGAGGTCCTGGTCGCGGAAGGCGACGACCTTGCGCTGTGCGACGAGGAGGGCGAGTTGGTCTTTGCCTTTATCGGAGAGTTTCGAGAGCTGCACGCCGGAGACCTCGGAGCCCGTGGACGGGGTGAGTTTTTGGATCTTCGAGCCGGGGAGGAGCAGGTCGGGGAAGGTCGGGTCTGCGTTGAGGCCGTGCTCGGTGTGTGTGAAGGGCTCGAGGGGTGGGTATTTCTCGCTGTGGTCCCAGACGGGGAGGTAGTGGGGGAACTGGGGTCGTTGAGTAAGCAGCTATGGAGGGCTTGGGTGAGGGAGATGTAAGCATACTGTAGCGGTGGTGGTTCCTCCTTCTTCATCGATGATGCGCCGGATCTTGGGCTTTGTTTCGGTGGAGGCGACATCGGCCTTGACGGGCACGACGACCTCGGATTTGGGTGCTTCGGCAATAGATGGGGCCATTTCGGATTATCTCTCTTGGAATGGGTATATCGCTGCGTATCGAGTACCCCTCGAGCATCTTGAATACTCATATATATAAACCCCTCACCCCCTCTCACACCATCACGCACCGCAATCGCGCGAAGAAGTCATGCAACGTTCATCGGCGATAAGCTCCATCACTCATAAGCAATCGCATTTCGGAGTCGTCGCGGTCCATCGGTGTTAGGATCTGACAGTCCCTGATTGCCATTCATTGGCAGAATCACGGCGGTTCTTAAATGACACCATATACTCCAACAATTGCGGGGGGCCAAGTCCGGCACGCGAACCATTGACAGACGGAGGGAATGCAGCCACGTGGATCTTGCGTGCTATCGGTCATTTTAGCGTCATATTAGGCGGGTTGACAGCTAGAAATACGATGTACGAAGGTCGCGGTTTCTTCAGGGTTCGAGCGTTGGCTTGGCGAATGTGCGTACTACCTAGGGTTGGGCAATGCTTGAACATAACTTCCTGCAATATCCCTCAACGGCGGTTTCATGAGGAGTGTAAGAGCTCGCAGTCTCACTCTGACACGCTTCCAGCGGCTTTCTGTGTAGAGAAATTGTTGACGGTTTCTGTTTCCACGTGCCCTGTGCGGATGAGAATATCAGGCAGCCAAAGCACTGGCCATGGGTGCCTTGAGTGCGCCGCAGGCTCGTCATGAGCTTACGTCTAGCCTCTAGGTATTATAATATCGAACTTGCATGAGAGGAACTCGGGATGCAAGTTCGATGTGCTGAGTTCCGACCGACGATCAAACCAATGTCGGCCCAGTGTGCTTGGTCGATTACATAGCCGCCCCCCAGTCGTGCATATAGCAAAACAGCGATGGAATTATACAAACGTCGGCAAAAGCGAACAGACACTAACAATCGCGTTCATCTTCTCCCGATAATCCAGCTCTCGCTCCCCGGCAAGGTCGTCCTGCACCCAGACGGCCTTGGTCAGCGCCTTGACGATGAACGTTGACCGTGAGGACGCCGCGGCCTCTGTCCGGTCTATAAGTTCGAGGATAATGCACCGCTCTTCATCCGTACGCGCCTCGCAACCGATGATAAATAGCGGGAGTTGGCGCGGACAGGACTTGAGTGTGGTGAAGATGGTGAAGGCGCGGGTGATGCGGGCTTGGGTGGCGAGGTTGGGTTCGAGGGCCGAGTTTGTCATTCGGTTGAGGTAGACGAGGATAGATAGTTGGAAGAGCTCGAGGGTCGGGTCTGGACTGTCAAGGAGGGTGGTGTCTTGTATTTCTCGAGCCAGGGCGCGAAGGGGCTCGATACATTCAGCGGGATCCGTGGATGACGCGAGGTGATAGCAGCCCTGCTTGAATAGCCATAGCAGCGTGTTTGACGGCGATGGTACTAATTTGTCGACCTGGCATTGTTAGCACTGTCCACAGCCGACCTCGACGAGTCACATACAAATATACATAGACCCGAGTCCACAGCCGATTGGGGCTCTTCCTCCACGTGCAGGGTCGGCCGCCAATGCAAGAGACTAAACCGCCCCAACGTCTCGTGGTAGAATACCCAATCCAACAACGCAGAAAAGGTACCGTCCTGGCGGAACTGCAGCCAACAGGAAGCATTGAGGACCTGCCTCACGCCGGTGACGAAGCACCACCACTGCGACGAGGTGCACGACGCCTTGTGGATTTCGAATGAGCACAGGAGAATTCCAGCGGCGACATGCTGGAGGGCCTCCGCAGGACCGATGGCGGAATGCGAGGCTTCACCGAGGGCCTTTATTGCGGATATCTTGAGCTCGAAACCCTGGGGTTGGAGGCCGTAGCGGTGAATGGAGGCGAGGGCGAGCAGGCCGCGGAGGACGGCGGTGGAGGAGGGGGAGTTGTTGATTAAAGCCATGCGGAGGAGAGTGCGGCCTAGGTCTTTTGGGCTGTGGCTGAGGATGGCGAGGGATTTCGACGCGGTGGATTCGACTGGGGCAGTTAGCTTGGTTCAGTGCTCGGGGAATGGTACTTGCAGTATTCGAGTAGCTGGGCATCTGTATCGGTATATGTCAACGCAGTGAATGGAACGGGGATTTTGAGAGAAAGTGAGCCGCCGTCTGCTGTCGGTAAGCGTCTGTTTCCAAAGAGCAAGGAGAACCACCTACGGGACGGGCATCCATGGGAGAGCAAGTAGTGCATTTTGATGTCAAAGTCGGACACATTGACCAGAGTAGAATAGGCCAGCGGGCGGGCTGTCCTTCGGCCATGAGACACCCTCCCCACCAAAGCTCGTCTCGCATCGTTTGATTTCGGCCATGATAGACGGATGCCGTACCCCTTGCAGACCCGGTTCGACCGAGCGCATTGCGTACAGGTGGGCGCCGCACGATCGCACAAGATCCGGCGGTCTGCAGTATTGGTCAGCAGAGAACAGTTTCGTCGCAGTTCCAGAAGATACCTCTACAAGTCCCACAGCTCCGAGCCATATTTATCAACGATGAAGTTGAATCTCGCGCAAAGTTGCCCGTCCTCGAAATGCGGAGGCCTGGGCTTATTTAACCTTAGATCAGCGCTAATTTAGGGCGCCGCAAGGTGGCCGATTTGTAAGATGAGCAGCCAATAAACTAGTAGACAAGATACTTGGCGCCCCACGCTCGAGAGCTGCGGTTGTGGGTTTGGGCAAAGCAAGCAACTTTTCGCGGCGCTAGCCCGAATCAGAGCACCTGTTTCCACGATGGGAGTATGGTCGGGATGCACATGGTCTGCGCTTGCGAGCGTATCTGAAGCTTTGAAATCGAGATTGGAAATCAAGTATCTATCAAACAGACATACACTATGTAAAAGAGTATGGCCGGTCTCTGCTATAAATACTCGACCGTTGTAGGTCTCATCGTTCAACAGCAGCAGCAACAGAACAACACAGCACAGCAATCAACAGCAACCACTCTCCTCAACATGTCTTCCTACGCTATTACAGGAGCCTCGCGCGGAATTGGAGTAAGCAACAAGTAATCCATCGCTAATACACGAACCACGCTGACACTGCACAGTGGGCATTCCTCTCCAACCTCTCCAGCAACCCCGACAACACCGTCATCGCCCTTGTCCGCAACAAGGCAGGGACTGAGAAGCGCATCTCCGAAGAACTCTCCGGACGGACCAACATCCATGTGGTTTATGCTGACCTGGACGACTACAACTCCCTCGAGGCCGCAGCCGCCGAGACCGCAAAGATCACCGGCGGCAGCCTCGACTACCTCATTGCCAACGCCGCATACCTCACGACGTATGACCAGTTTGATCCTATCGGTGTTCTGTAAGTCCGCATCCGTTCTTCTCCTCTACTGAACCCCCGAGTCTCCTTTCCGGATCTAACAGATGAATCACAGCGGCAAAGATCCCAAAGGCCTCGAGGAGAACCTCGTCGCAAACTTCAAAACCAACACCGTTGCGCAGATCCACCTCTTCAACCTCTTCACTCCCTTGATCCTCAAGGGAACCGCGAAGAAGGTCATTGCGATTTCCAGCGGCCACGCGGACGTCGACATGGTCACGAGCCTGCCCCTCCCGACCGCGACCTCGTACGCGATCAGCAAGGTCGCGCTCAACATGGCCGTTGCCAAATTCAGCGCGCAGTATGCCGAGCAAGGAGTCTTGTTTTTGAGTGTCTGTCCCGGGATGGTTGATACGGGGCTTTTTGAGAACTGTACGTTGCCACTTCCCGTCTTGTGTGGATGAATGGATGGCGATGTTGGTGTGCCGAGGACTAACTTTGATCAACCCGACAGTGACGGAGGAACAGCTCGCTGGCGCAGGGGCCGTGTTTGCCAAGTTCAAGGAGTACTCGCCTACCTTTAATGGGGCGAGGCAGCCCGCGGACTCGGTCAAGGATATTCTAAACGTTATTGAGAATGCGACTGTGGAGAAGAATGCGGGTGGGTTCTTGTCTCACAAAGGGAACCGCACTTGGCTCTGAGCTCTACTTGACTAAATTGAGGGTAGGGTTCGAGTGTTTAACATTGTTTCAGTGTGTGATTTGATATGATATATTGTTGACAAGACATGACAAAGGGAATGGAATAAGTGTCTATTGAGCTATCCCGCAATATATAGCTGATGATACAGAGATTTAGTTGAGAAGGAAACTCAGATGAAGACGCTGGTTAGTGGGTAGCCAGGAGCCCATGGCTCTTTCCAACCATATTAGGAAATATGATCTGGATTGTAGCAATCAAATCCCTGAATACTTACGATCCTCAAGGGCCCTCATGACATAACCATCACTAGGCAATATACCTATCATCTCAGACCCATCGGGTCAACCAAGCGCAATGTTTACTTCAGAGAAACAGTAAGACTCCCCTCACCCCCCTTCACCCACCGCCCCTTCGCCCCCGGAACCTCCACCCAGCCCTTGGTCCCATTGGGCGTATTCCAATAAACCTTGGCCCTCTTCAAGTTCTTCTTAACCTCAAACGCCGCACTAAATTTGCCAAGCTCAGTGGTGAACCCCGCACTCGCACTCCCCAACCCATCCACCTTGAAAGACGCCGGGTTCAACCTCCACTCCGCACCCCGCGGCTCCGTAATCCTCAATCCCACCGCATACTCGGTCAACGCACTCGTCGGCCCCGAACTCCACCCATGCGCATGCGACATGTACCGCGGATCATTCCTGTACCCTCTATCCCCGCGATACGTCCACCTCCCATCAACAAGGAACCCCTCGGGGACGGTCGACTCGGTCCCATTCGGATGGTTGAGATACCACCCCCAAAGCCGGCGGATCAACTCGATAGCGCGCTCCGGGTGTCCGGCGGCAAAATGGCCCTCGAGTTCAATCGACGAGATAAACGGGGAGATGTTGTTCGGTAGTTCGGGGACCTCGGGACCGGTGGGCGTCCAGTTTGATTCGAGGTAGGTGCCTATCGCTTCGGATTCGGCACTCCCGGGTTCGAACAGGGTGTAGGCGAGCGCCATGCTGTTTGCGTCTTGCGGGTAGAGGGTTGCGTTGGGGGAGTCGCGCAGGGCACCGACTGACGAATCGTAGAGGTGCGTTGTTATTGCGGTGCGGAGGCCCGAGGCGAGCGAGGTGTAGTCGGTATCGTCGGAGGCGAAGGGAGCCAGGAAGGCGGCTGTTGTCAGGGCGCGGTAGAGGCTGTATCTTGTTAGTCTCATCGTAGTAAGATAGATAGATAGATAGGGAGGGGAACGCACAGCATATTCGCCGAAGCAGCCACAGTCCCATAATTCCACCTCCCCCAATCCGCCGTCTGCGTCGCATTGAGCAGCCCATCACTCGTGATCTTCCCAAGGCTATAGCTGAGGGCCCTTGTATACTTTGGCCACAAGTCGAGCAGAAACTCCGTATCCCCACTAAACAGAAAATAGTTGTACGTCCCGATAATCGTCCACAGGTGATACGTATCGCTATCGGCCTTTAGATACGGCGGGCCCGCCTTGGGTAACAGTCCGCTCGACGTCTGGTAATTCCAAATCGCCAGCAGTGCATTCTTCGTACTCTCAAGATCCCCCGTGCTTACAGAGGCAGAGGGCACGGCGACACCCATGTCGCCGATCCAGACCCACCGGTCGCGCTTTGCGCCGTCGAGGAGGAGGCTGTCTCCCGGACCGCAGTAGGCATTATTATTCCAGCCTGTTGAGGAGCTTGGGTTGACGCGGCAGGTGTTTCCGGGGACGGAGTTTGTCTGGAGTGTGTAGGCGCCTGCGTACCAGATTTTGTTGAGTAGAGTATCCGAAGAGTGGAAGTAGCCCTGGTAGGCGCGGAGGTTCGACCAGGTGGGTTGAAAGGCGAGTTCCAGGGTAATGTCTTTGATTTCGAGAGTTGCGTCTGCATCCGAGTCGAGGAAGACGGTTAGATATCGGAAGCCGCCGCGGAGTTTGGCGTCGGGCATTGTGTAGGAGCCTTCAGTTTCGGAGAGAGTTGTGAGTAAGGCAAGATCAGCCCCGGAGCCGCCGTTGGAGTTGTCAGACTTTCGACCGATAAAGTCCTTTGCTTCGGTGAATGCGAGGCCGAGGGTTGTATTCGCTGCGGAGAGGACATAGTCGATTGTGACAATTCCGCCGACCTCGATGCCAAAGTCAAAGACGAGGCCTTCATCGCTGCTATTGATAGAGGGTATGGTATTGGACGGATAATCAGAGATGGATTCGCCGGCCGGAAGAGAGAGGATGGACTTGGGCTGCACAGTCCGTGATGCAGGCGCAAAGTTGTTCTCGTCCCAGGGTCCAGAGAAGGCTGCCGCTGTAGGGCCTGTACAGGTCGTATTGCGCCAGCACGAGGCCAGCGCCCCAGATGCAAAGGCCAGGGTGCTGGGGATAAGCATGCTGAGCCAAGTGTGTCCTGCTTCGGGGTGGGAGAGTTGTGGATGGTAACCAGGTTTTATGTACGCACCTGAGACTACGCTTCGGTGGCGGCTACGGTTGAACTAATTCTGCCGATCTCCAATTCCCCGTCTTAGCTGGGCCTACTCCAAAGCATACGTATTCGTGGAGGACTGGGGTCACTCCACACTCGGTGGATCTTACCCCGACCTCCCTCTGCCACCTTGGTACCACGCCTGAAGGTTTGCCCGATGTACCGTCCGTGTGGGGTAACCTGGCCCTGGTCAAGATTTCAGTCCGAGATTACTCACGGATGTTGTGCGCTTTGCTCTCGAAGATAATTAATCGACTAGGCGTGGCCCATAGAGGCACACTTTGTCACATGGTTACATTTGCCTAATGTCCAAGTTGCGATGCCAATTGTCATTGGGTCTATAGTACCACAGTGCACTATCCATCTTAAGGCTCGACACTTCTTCCAGCTCTGTCCAAGCCAGCCAAAAACAATCTAGCACTCCCCCGTCGCACTCCCACCCACACAAACCTCCCCGGTACACTCAAATCCCCTCGGATCCTTGACATTCCCACAAAGATACTCCTCAGCAGCAGTCCCATTCGCAAACTCCAAATCAATTCCAAACATGCCGATATTCGTGCAGGGTGCTACAGCACTACACTGGAAGCTGGTAACACGCTCCGACTTTGTCGTCCCCTTTAGGTTTGCGATTGTGATATCTCGGATCTGGAACTGCGAGTTTGTGCAGTTGCCCTGTCCCGGGGCGCCGCTGAAGCGTGTGCATTGCGAGATTGCCACTGCGGAGCCGCGCATGTCGGTTGTGTGGAGGTTTTTGAAGAGCATATCCGAGGCGTCTGCCATACGTTAGTTTACCTATTATTTGGAGTAAGGATGTCCGCGTCTGGCGAGAGACTCACATCCAAGCCCACCACCACCGCCATTAGGCGGATACCCATTCTGGTCGTCCGTCCAGGTTTTAAAGTAGACCTGTTCACGTTAACCCTGTCCTCGATATCTATAGTACGTCTATATGTGGACTCACCGCGTGTAGCGTATTCTCAAACTTGACATTCTCCACCCTGATCCGCTCAACGGTCTCGTACTGGTCGTTTAGCTGGCCAATGCTACCGATTGCCACGCCGAGCCCGTTGTAAAAGTGCGAGTTCCGCAGAGTAATGTCCGTGCTGTTTGCTTTGAACGAGATGCTGTCGTCGCCGTTGTAGACGGTTAGGTTGTTAAAGGTAAGGTGCGAGGAGCGGATCGTGTCGGCGCCGTCGGTGTTTGCTGATATCGTTAGCAACCACAGCGAATGTGAGCCTGGGAAGGCGAAGAATAGGGCATACAGCTATCAACCCTGTTCCCGGTATTGTTCACAAAGATATTCTCAAAGTCGACGTGGTGCGAGTAGATGATCGCCAGCGTCCTACCAAGACACCGTTAGCCCTCCTTCTACCCCAAGCATCACCACATGGAGAAATAATGACAAGGAAAAGCTGAACGTACCACATCTGACTGCGCAAAAAATTCACCCCCCGCACAACCGAATTCGTCAACCCGTTAAACGTCAACGCGATCGGCCTACCGGGGTAATTCGACGTATTCTCCTGCTCCCGAATCCACTCGTACCAATAGTCCCCGTTCCCGTCGAGGGTACCGACTCCATGACCGTTGAAGCGCACATTATTCCCGCCGAGGATCCACGCCGTCGATTGGTTCTGGTACCCGACCTCCAGCGAGTTGTTGAGCCAGTAGGGGATGTCGGTGCTCCACTGCGCGCTTGTCAGAAACGGTGGATTCCATGTTCTATTTCCAACCGGAGTGGACAGACCAGTAGGTTTCCTCGAAAGTCAATCTCGACGTCCTCGAGCCAGCGGATGTCCATGACCGAGTTGACATGGTATGTCGTGGGTTTGAAGACGACCTTTCCACGGCGACCGCAGCGCTTGAAGGCTTGGATGATTGCCGGTGCATCGTCGGTGGTGTTTGTTCCTGAAGCCGGGACGACGCATGTTTTTCGGGACCAGGGGATGGTCCCTGCGGAGACGGAGATCGCTGCTGCGAGGAACGTGAGGAGTTTGGACAAATGCATTTCAACTAATCGAAAGAGCTTGGTCTAGCTCTGGGAAACATCTTGAGCGCATTGAGGAATAAGTACAATCTCCACAGTCCTGTACTGACTCGGGATGCACTGTCGTATGGTCCAGCCATCGCAACAATCCAACACCTAATTTTTGCACGAATGGAGTCGTTGCGTTCAAAGTTACTTGCATAGTCCCCGCACATCATTTCCCGAATGCGACGATCAACGGGCTCCTTCCTAGATTTGTGGGGAAATGCGGGGTTGCGCTAGGGGAATTCAGCCGAAGCTTCGGGTGAATTGCCAGCGAAGGGTCTTGGTTATGCAGGGTCATGTCATTCTTTATGAATCCTGATGAAATGTAGCTCAATTCTCGCAGGGCAAGACGGTGCTCAGTTAGTTGAGTTCCACCTATTAGATGCTGTCTCTGTCTCTATACGAATACCTACTACCAGCTGCGCAAGAACAGGAATTGTGGCGTCAGGGACGTGGGGTCCAGCGCCAACCGATCCCGGGTTCGGCGGAGCCTGTGAATACAGTTTATACTCTTCGAGCAGGATGTTTCGTTTGCCTGAAATATTATCTTTCTATAAAGTAATCCAAAGGTTTCTTTTCAGCTCTTTTACGGTTGCGTACAATGGAGCCAATAAAGTCCCACTGACGCACTGCTATTTCCGTGCATATCAAAGTAACGTTGCCGTGGGGAAGGGAGACTTGGAACCCTGAGTACCCTGAATACACCCCTTTTTTTTTATCAGAGAAGGAGCAAGCCATATCTGAGTTCATCAGATACAGAACGTACGGGTAAATTACCAGTCGCGCCTTCCCTGAATTGCTTCTACCGTAAAAGGAAGGCACGATAAAAGTCCCCCCTGGCCGCACCTTCCTCCCTAGTGCAACCCATCCTCGAGAAATGAAGGAGCGACCCATATCCGAATCAAACGCATACAGAAGGCACGATGGGTCGCTCTCTCCCTAGCTGTAGTATCAATCCCGTGAGGCAGGTGCGGCTCTGACAAGCGCTAGGTCGCACCTTCCTTGCCGGGTACATTGTTACTGGGAGGAAAGAGCGACCAAGTACCGTACCTTGTACCTTCCGTCTCTGTCAGGTCACCCAGTCACACCTTTCCTGCGATGCACCTTGCCATAAGGGAGAATCGATCAGTATGCCTTCTCCTATGCCCACTGACAATCTGTCCCTATCATTCGTTTGAGAGTCCGACCAGAATCTTATTCAAGCAAGCAACGGGCAGCACCGCACGACTTGGACCTTCCGAGAAGTATCATATTCAATTACGCATTCGCTTTCAGCAATCGGGCGCTGCGGGTTGTTGATTCACTGTTCGCTTTGGCTCCGCGTGTTTGGGCTTATGTGCCCTTTATCCGTAGACCAGGCACATGCTGCCGATGGTTCTGTACAGCCAAAGTTATGGATCAGATGGGCTGGACCTCCGAGGAACAGACTTTCCAAAGCCTGACGTCGGGGAGTGGTGCTTGTTTCTCATCGAGATGTTCTAGTCTCTATTTATTATTTGTCAGCGGCTCGGCCTCGCGCTTCGGCATCTTGCATCTTAAGACCGAGGGCGCGACATTTGTCATCGCTGGTAGATCCACTAACTATACCATACTAAGCGCGATATATATACTTCGAAGAGTTAGATAGATAGACCTAGTCAAGCGTCCAGTATCTTTCTAGAAAACAGCACTCTCAGTTCTCGTCCGACTTACACATCCAACATGGAAACCGTCCTCGTCATCGGCGCAACAGGCAACATTGGCGTCTCCGCCGTGAAAGGTGCCCTAAACTCCGGACGAAACGTTCTCGCTGTCGTCCGCAACCAGGCTTCGGCTGATAAGCTCGTTCGGCATATCGGATCGGATGAGGGGATCACCTTTGTCGAGGCGAGCGTTACCGCCGACGATGGGGTACAGGGTGTTGTGGATAGAGTCCGGGCAGGCGAATTGCCGGGGTTTCAGCATGTTTATTCATGTGGTAAGGAACCTTGCGTATTTGGATTCCGAGTCGAAGATTTTACTCCCATGGCTCAAGCTGACCGACCTATTTCAATGCTAGTCGGCGGCGAGTACATCACTCTCCCGATGACGGACATCACAACCGAACGGCTGCGCGCCAATATGACCGCCATGTTCGAGGCTGCGTTCTGTAAGTCCCGCCTCCCCATCACCGTCTCTACTCTCCCACAGCTTCCCTATCTAACCAACATTCAATCGCCAGTCGCCTACCGCGCCACCCTCCCCTACCTCTTATCCCAACAAAACCCCACAACATGGACCCTCTGTACAGGCGCGCAGGGCGACATCGGCACGCACGCTCTTCCAGCCATGTCTCAAGGCGCCCTCTTCTCCTTCGCGACAGCCGCCTGTCGCGAGACCGCCGAGACGAATGTGCGCTTCAACGAGGTATACCTCGCGCTACGGGTTGAGGTGGATGAGGATGCAAAGGCGCATGGGGTGACGAGTGCGTCGGAGTTTGCGGGTGTGTACGAGGCAGTTCTGGGCAGGGAGGAAATTCGCAGTTCGAGGGTTTGGGTCGAGAAGGTGGAGGATTTGAGAAACGTTAGGTTTACGAGGAAGTTCTGAGCTTGATGGTCGTGGTTGTACTGCGGACCAGCGCGTCAGTACCGTGGGATTGTCAGAATAGAGTCTTATGCATATTTTGCTTCGCCCATGCAAGCCAAGTACGAGTGCAAAGGGAGCGAAACCCGGTCGTGCCTTGCTCAATAGCCTTACATAGTCCTCGACAATAACGGAAAGAACGGGCGACCAATCGCGCCTTGCTCATTTAGCTCAATCTCATGGGTCGTTCCTTGCTCACTTGATCCTTGACTTTCACTATCCGAATCTGGCAGGTACACTCATAAAAACTGGGTCGCACCTTCTTTCGCTGTCCACAGTCTTTGTCCAAATATGGCAAGTACCCTCCCGGGTCGCACCTTCCTCAACAGTGCAATATAGATTTTCTCCCCAGAAGGAAGGAGCGACCTCACCTGGCCGTCCATCGTATCTTCCATATGAGGCAGCTTGACGCATATACGAGGCAGGTGCGCTCCTGACGAAGGGAGGATCGTACCTTCCTTATTTGCCGTATACACCATAAACTGCGCATCAGATCGCGAATCGTAAATGGGGTCTCTAAGAGGTATCAGATACGATACCCTAACGCGGAGTCTTATCAATATAGCCGACGGCACTGAATAGCACCCTCACAGGGCACACGACAGATAATGCTATCGATCCGAATCAGAGGGTGCCTGATCAATGAAATATCTGTTAAAGAGAACAGGGCCCATATATTTATATTTCCGGACATTCTATGGGCTATCTTTATGGCGTATATCGGAAAATTGTGAATCGTTCCGAGTCATTGGCCCGGTATCCGAGTCTATGCTCCTATTCACTGATACAGAATACCCCGTCTCTATTTCGTCTTTCTTCCCTCTGCATCCGCTTGCCCCTTCTTGATGAGCACGCCCTGGATCCTTGGTAGAAGACTGACCAAATCCTCGGGCTCCTCGATATCCTCCGGATTCTCCCACTCTCCACCATTGAGAATATCGTCCAATACATTCCGCGTCAACCGACATCCGACAAATGTACTCCAAGCAGGGTTCCAAATAGCTTCTTCACGTTAGCCCGCAGTTCACCAACACGAACTCAGCCTTTCAAGTTGGGATCGGCCCACCGGAAAAGAGACTACAGAAAAGCACACATACCTTGCACAAGCCTCGTAACCACCCCCTTACTAGACCCATGCTCCCAAAAGATAAACTTCCCACCCGGCCTAAGCAGTTTCCAGACATCCCTCATGACAGCGGCGAGATCCTCAACCGCACAGAGAACCTGGATACACACCACGGCATCCAGACTTCCCTCGGTAATCCCCTCTTCCTTCAGCGCATCGCGATCTTCAACGCCGGAGAGGATAAGCTTATACCGACCCCGGAGACCGGCGTTCGCTTCGGCGTCTAATTTGGCATTTATCGTATCCGCGTAGTGCCGGTTGGGCTCGACGCCGTATATATACTTTACCCGGCCAGTGTCGAAGCGGTGGATTTGGTTTCCTGGGCCGGGGCCCAGGTCGAGGATTACGCCTTCAGCGGCGCGAACGAGGGTGGGGACGATTGTTGTGTCTTCGAAGGCGACGAAGTTGGCGGCTAGCGATTTTTGGTGAGTGGGTTGATCATGGGGGCAGGTAACATTCGAGGCTACTTACAGAGCATACTAAACATCTTCGCTGAAGCGGCATCCCGAATTTGTCTTGGGTGTGCGAGAGCTGCGAGGCCGTCTTGGCGAAGGGCGTCTTTGAGGGCTTGCCAGTGCACTGCGAGGAGTAAATGCGGGGTTAGTAGAGTGGTGGACGGGACGAGTCAGAAGCACATACGCCCGATAGATAGCCATATCAGACCCCATGGACGGAGAAGGGGGGTAAGGCGGTCTTTAAGGGACATGGTATCTCGGTGGGATGTTCTATAGTGTTGAACGTTCGAGATAAGGACAGAAGAGAGAGACCCAGGCTGAATATGCGCAGGAACACAGATTTTGGGTTGGGAGAAAATGAAAATCGTGGACGTTGGCAGGAGCAGCATTTTATATGCACGCGTGTTGCCCCAGGCCACGGAGAACCAGACGATCTAACCCTATGTCACGCCTCAAGGAGGGAAAGCCCTGCCATATGCAGTCTAGGGCTTATGGAGCGTACAAGTTCACCAATGAAATCGGTATAACCCCACCTGGATCCTGTTCAGATCGCGTCATTTTGGGGCTAGTGTTCGAATGCCTACTCAGTACTATTTCCCCAAGGATATCATACGCGGATTCAGTGTGGTGACTTCAGCGGTATAAGAAATTGGGATTCAAGGACGATTGATATGATAATGAGAATGGATGTACGCAGGATCAGCAGATGCTGGGGGCTTTCCCCTTTGATAACAAAGCCGCGTGGCATATGTGTTGGTGGTGAGACCCCCGCACGTATTTGTTGTGAAGTCTTCATGGTCCGCAAGTAGAAGAGCAGAGCGTCAAGCTTGGTGCTGAGATTGGAGGCAGACGAGCATGCCACATGGCACGCAGCTGCTAGGGGACCGCTTGACTACCGCTCGATATCCGGCCAGATTCGGCCTGACCCCTTTGGGCCAAATCCCAAATGGCGCCTTCAACACTGCTGTGTATATATGACCTCTAGGAATCGCTGGTTTTCCTGATCTCCAACAATTCATTTCTGAATCCCTTAGCATACAGCTTCTCCCTCCTCTTTCATACATCCTTCGTGGCTCTGGAAAGCGAGAGATAACCAAAATACTGATGGATTTAAATGCTCCCCATGACGCGGAAGACAAGGACGGAAACACTGCCCTCCCCACTGCTATTAAAAGTTCGAATAAGGGAGCAGTCCAATTTCTCAGGGCTTCTGCGGAGCGGACCAGGCATTTCCAGAGCGAATCAAGCTGGCTATACAGCCTTGGGTAATAATCTCCATTACTTCGCGCTTATAGTGGCGCTTGGCGACATCCTGAGCAAGGTGGTTAAGCAATTAATTAGTCGTTTAACAGCAAAGTAAGTCCTAATACGATTTCAATTGACACGGCTTTATGAAACGCGCAAACTTTCCGGGCGGTTTCAAGAACGTCGTGAGAAAACGACCGTTCCTCAGCCTCCAAAAGTTCCGATAGATGTTAAGTAGACATCCTGCGCTTCCAGTGTGTGTCAGGGAAAACAAAGGAACAGGACTCAATCATCCCATGGCGAAAGGAACGAGAGTTACCCATCTACAAGCGAATACGGCCCTCCCGCGCTCTAAGCCCCAGAGCGACACATAGAACCAGCAACTGACAAACCGCGAGTGCTACCCACCCGGCTGCGAGCCCCGAAACGAGGAAAAAGTCCAGCCACCATTCCAAACTGATGATCTCCACTCCCTCAGGCCTCATCCTCCATCCCTGCGGAGCGCTCAACGCAATAAACATTGCAGCTTGTAACCCAAGGCTAAGCAGACTGAGGCTGCTGGGGTCAAAAGTATTCCCATTGTTGTAGTAACGCGTGACCATTAAATGGATCTGTGGTATCGCCGCCGTGAGGGAGGTAAGAATGCCGATCAAGCGGAGCAAACAGCCGTAGAGAAAGTTATTAAAGAAGGGCTGGACATAGTCGTCTTCGTCATGTAATAGAGGAATTAGAAGATATATGGCGAGTGGGAGGACAACAGCTGCATGCGTGAGTACTATGGCGAGGATTGTTATGTTGCGGGGCGAAGAAGTGGTGGTAGTGGTCAAAGCAGGACCCGCCCCCTTGGTATCATTTTGGGGGGCCAGAGTCTGCGTGCGGAAGGAGACGTAAAATGCTAGCAAGATAATTGCTGCCGCCCAATGCGTAAATGCCTGGAGGTGGACTACCAGCGCAGAAAAGAGGCCAAATCCCTTTAGTTCGCCATGGCAGGAGCAGGACCAGACAGTGCTGCTAGTTAAATTTCTTATTCGAGTGGCACAGTGTGAAGTGGTGCTAGTTGTGAGGAGAATTATATACCAACCGGAGATCCCTGCATCCCCAGTATTGCTCGTACGAATATGAATAAGCTGGGGGATGTAGGACGCGGCAACGAAGAGGTTAACTAGGCTAGGGATACCATATATCGAGATTAGTATTCGGACATCAATGAAAAAATGGTGGTGAACAAATACAGATGAATGCCGGTGTCAAGGGGGCTCTGGATTTGACTGACGCAGAGCTCAGACATGATGTTGAGGAGAAGGAGGAAGGGTGCAGGTGGAGATGAAATTATTGAGATGTTGGGCTGCCGGGCGGGGTTTTATATAATTAGCGCTAGGCAAGTAAGAAAAGTAAAGCTATAATATAAACTTAAAAAGCATAAATTCTATGTCTCCTATTGTCTTGGCGCCAGTATTTTTTTTGCTCAGTAGGTGCTGTCTTTTGGAGGACGGGACCTGGGGAACTTGTTGTTATCGAGATTTACCGCGCAGCCAAGCTAGACTTCAAATTGCCCCGTCATATCACGATGGAAGAGGCCGGGCATAAGAGCTATTCTACGCAATTAGCAGCAGCAGGGTGTGGTCAGTGTGATAAACTCAAAAGGCAGAAGCCATGTATTATCGCTATCATCGCCTCGCCTTCTTCCTATCCGGCTCCGGCTCGTCATCATCGCTCAAGTCCCGATATATCGGCGTGGGCTGCGTCTCCTGCCATGCTTTTGTAAAGATCGGATCCTTCTGCGCCTTCTCAGCGTACTTTAGCAACGCTTCGCGAGGATCTTCATCGCGCATCGAACTGAGCGGGATATTCTCCCGGATGTGCTTTTCATCAGGCTGCGACTTGGCGAATGGGGTTTGCGCAGGGAGATGCGGTCTCCGTGGGTCTCGTGACCGGCCTGAGGCTGTGAGACCGATTGTGGGATGGCGCGCGGACCAAGTGGCGGAGGTGTAGTGTGGGACGCCGTTTGAGCCGACGACCACCGAGTCGCCGGAGATTCCCTGTGAAAGGTTCATGGTGAGAGTCGGATCGTCGTCAATGTGCCGGCGTTTGGGTGCCTTGGACATGACGAGGGCAGCGCCCTTGGTTGAGATATTGGGGTTGTAGAGAACGTGGGTTTCGGCGTTGGCAGAGCCGGTGAGGATTTGGTTCAGCTTTTCGTGCCATTGCACTGTGATTAGAGGTGAGCCGGGTGTTACTGGTGTTACCAGCTCCGGCTTGAGTGTGGCCGGGTTCAGAATGTGCAGGTGGCCGGTTTCCGAGCCAGTCACGACATTTGCAGATGTCGGCGAGAAGATAATGTTCGAGGTCGGGAATCGAGACGAGCTCGAAGTATGGGCAACCGTGGTGATCGGCTGTTTGAACTTTCTCGTATCCCACAGTTTGATGGTGTCATCACCACCCTTCGTGATTACAAGCCTCCCATCACTGCTAATATCAATGCCGCTCGTCCAGGTATCTCGCGTGTGCGCGTCGCGAACCTCAGCCGCAGGCCGCGTAAACGGCCCGTTCCCACTCCACATCATCAAGCTGCCATCCAACGCAGCAGCAACAAGCACGTTCGAACCACCCTGTTTCGGAGAGCCCCATGCAACAGCAGTCATCTTGCTCCGACCAGCGGATCCCGCAGCTCTCGACTTGTGCATGATAACCTCCTTCTGCGACCTTCCAATGTTCGCATCCCATATCCGCACCGTGCTGTCCGTTCCCGCGGTCGCGCACAGGTTCTCATCAGTCGGGCACCATACGCCACTCGTCACTTCTGATATATGGCCTTTGGTGTTGTGGAGATCTCGTAGGTACATGTCGCCCTTGACGAACTCGGTGACTGTTTCGCCATCGCGGTCGAGGATTCTCGGTTGCGGTGTCGCGGAGACGACTAGGACGTATGACGGAGTGATCGGGTTGAAGGCGGCGTAGTGGACGGCGTGCGTTTCCTGCGCCGCAGACGTCTTCTTCGCCGAGGGATCGACCGACTTGAACGAGCGCACGGTCGAGGGGGTCATGGAGGAAAAATCGTGGAGCTTGAGGGTACAGTCCGTCGAGCCTGTAATCAATCGGGCCCCTGAAGGGTCCACGGTGATAGTTGTGACTGCGCGCTCATGCGTCTTCAGAACGAGTTCATGCGACACGGGGAATTCGTCCTCGTCATCGTCGTCCGAATCCGAGTCCGAGTCTGAATCGTTCGAGGCACCTGATCCATCGCTCTTGTTCCCACTGGGTACTTGTGGACCGACATCGTCGTCTTCGGAATCAGATTTCGCACCGGTATTGCCATCGCTGATCAATTTTGCCTTCGCATCGCTGCTCTCGGGCTTGGTGGTGCGTTTTGTAAGGTCGATTTGGGCGTTGACATCGGTTTTTTTCTGCTGCTTCCCAAAGCTGGACGGGAAGAATTGCTTGAAAGCCTCCTCGTCGAAACCCTCCATTGTTATGAACTGATTGAATAGTTTCTTGATGTTTGCGCGGCGATGATGAAGCTGTTGAAGTGCTCGGAGTTTGTCAAGTTTTGCATGTTTGCACCATTTGCCTACCCCCTGCTCTCTTATCTTATCGCCCTGTGGGTCTGCAATGGATGCCCTTCTCTTCGATCAAGACTGCCAAAGCCCAACCTCTCCTTCATAATATGGGGATAATTTGCATTTGTTACGGCTTCGACGTTATCCCTCGGCCAGATTTTGACAGGCCAAATGGGAGTATACACTACTCTCAAGCAACTGGATGACTGTGTCTGGCTTGCTACGTGTGCTTGTACTACTATTATCCGCGCGCACTACTAACATCAACACAGGAACGAGGACCAGGATGAACTATGTGAATACTAATTGCTATTCTAGCAAAGCTAGAACGGGGCGAAAGTGGTGTATAACCTCGTACTGGACAGGACTTCTCTTCCTCCCGATAGGTGTTACCTGGGCTGAAAACGGAGCCTTGACGAAAAGTATATAACGGTACCCGCAACCAACAATTAGCAAAGCGCGTCGAGAATTAGATAGTGCCTCTCTAGATATGTACCGATCATCTACTCAAGAATCGGAGCATCTTTACAAACGGGGCACATAGGTGATGGCTAAATGCATAAACTTGTCAGGTTAGAATACACTAGTCTATGGTCACGGGTGAGAGCGCCTGTAAGCGAAACACCAATACCCACGTGCATCTACAAGTACAGTCCCTCCACTGGTCCACCGTCCTGTTTCGTCTTCATGATCCGTTCACGAGCGGCACGGAAGTCCTCCATCTGGACCCTCATACGGCGTTCTCTCAGAGCCATCAGACCGGCCTCAGTACAGATGGCGCGGATATCGGCACCGGAGAGATCGTCCTTCTGGTTGATGAACTCATCGAGGTCGACGTCGTCTCCGAGGGACATCTTCGAGGTGTGGAGCGTGAAAATCTTCTTCTTGGTGTTTTCTGCATTTCATTAGTTCAGCGCTGATGTCTGTAGGAGAAAGCGAACTCACGATCAGGATTCTCAAACAGAATCTTTCGGTCAATACGTCCAGGACGAATCAAAGCCGGGTCGAGTGTTTCGATCTTGTTTGTGGCCATAATAACCTTGACATCTCCACGGTCATCGAATCCATCCAGCTGGTTAAGCAATTCAAGCATGGTTCGTTGAATTTCACGCTCACCACCAGACGTCGAGTCATAACGCTTGGTACCGATGGCATCGATTTCATCAATGAAGACAATAGAAGGAGCGTGTTCTGCCGCCACCTGGAAAATCTGGCGCACCAAACGTGGACCATCTCCAAGGTACTTCTGAATCAACTCACTTCCAACAATACGCAAGAAGGTAGCACTGGTCTGGTTGGCGACAGCCTTGGCAAGCAGCGTTTTGCCAGTTCCGGGAGCTCCGTAAAGAATGACACCCTTGGGCGGCTTGATACCCATTTCTTCGTACAACTCAGGATGCAGCAGCGGCAACTCGACCGACTCTCGGACCTCCTGAATCTGCGACTCTAGACCACCAATATCCGCGTACGACTCAGTCGGAGCCTTGTCGAGCTTCATCACCGAGACCAACGGATCCGACTCCTCCGTCAGCACACCAACCACCGAAACCGACTTGTGATGCAGAAGGATGCTAGCGCCGGGTTCAAGGAGGTCCTTGTCAACAAAGGACATGATGGACACGTAGTATTCCGGCCCAGTCGCGCTCGAGACAATCGCGTGGTCGTCGTCGATCAACTCCTCCAGGTTACCAACGCCCATGGGGCTTCCTCTCATATCATCGACACGGCTGCGCTCATCCGCATTTCGGTCTGTGATGTCCAGATCGCCTTGGCTAGCCGGCCCAGAGGAACCTTGTGCCTTGGCCTTTCGCAGCCGCTCCATGTTTTCGACGTACTCCTCCTCTAACAGTAGGTGGTCGTGGACGCGCTGCATTCGGAGATATCGTAGTTTGCATCGTGACGTAGGATAGATATCTGGAAGCTTGGAGGCGGTGCTGGGGCCGGCTGCCTTGCGCTTCTTGCGGCCGATGCGGGTGGTGGGTGGTGGAGGCGGCTCGTACTTGGGCTTGTCCTTCTGAGGAAGCTGTTAGTGACGGAGAATGAGGCTATTCAGCCTTAAAATGGTACCTTCTTATCTTTGTCGTCCCTTCCCTCTCCTCCGCCGATGTTGGACTGCTGGTTACCCTATGGTTGCAGGTTTGTCAGATGAAGCACGGTGAGGGCAGACAAGGAGTAACCAACCATTGTCCGGGCTTAAAACCAAGGTGTATTCAAAGAGCTTCAAGATCGGGACAATATTACTGGTGCAACAGAGTGGTTGAGCCTGAAAAGAGATGGAAATGGGGAGGAGGATGGTTGAACAGGAGCTTGATACGTAGCTTGGTCAGGTCTGGGAGCTGTTGCTGTTGCCATCCGCTCGGCTGGTCTTGGCATTGATTACGTGTGAGGCACCACGTGACTTGACTTGGGTTTGTCTACTACAAATGCACCGATGCAGAGTGGCTTGGAATCCAACAGAATCGAGCGAGGAACCAGTAGTTGGGTATTGCAGATTTCTACGATCAGGCATATGCGTTAGTGCTGCTGGCTGGTGGCAGGCGCAGGCGCTGCAGCGTGGTCGAGTCAAGGCTGGTTAGGCTGGAATAGACATTTGCTCAGCCTATTAAATAGTCCGGGCCAGCGTCAGTCACCAGCGAATGCGAGAGGGTGTCGTGCCTTTCGGAAAAGTAAGGAAAGAAAGGTTCGGTGACCAGCTGGGGATTGATTCTGCCTTCATAAACCTCTTTGCTTCTTCATCAAACTCACATCCTTACCAATATCCCCCCAGCCCATCTAGACAAGCGCACAGCTCCTTTGTCTTTACTGGTTTACGCCTCCCCATCCTCCGCCCCGGCCCCTCTGCTTCCCCTCCAACCCGCGTGAGGCTCTGTCGCAACCCAAGGCGGTTCCAGTCATATCTCCAGCGCAGCGCAGCTTCCACGTCACCCACCTGCGTGACTCGGTATCTCTATCCTGTTATCTCTAGTATCCTTTTCATCAACTCCAAGGTCTCCATATTGCTTCCGCAGGCCGTGCTAGAGCGTCACATACACAGACCGCTAGCTTCCCACCCCCACGCTCAGCTATCTCAGCTATCTTTTCCCTTAAAACCACCAGACCTTTGGTGAATATCCATACCCATGGCGTCCAACCGCACTCGCCGCATTGCAAAGGAGATCGCGGATATCCGCGCAGACACCCACTCCCAGATCACCGCCGAGCCGGTGGGCGACGAAGACGACATCACACATCTCCGGGGCTCGTTCCCAGGGCCGCCTGGGACTGCGTACGAGGGCGGTACATTCAAAGTCGACATTAGAATCCCCACCGAATATCCTTTCCGACCGCCAGTGATGAAGTTTGTGACCAAGGTGTGGCACCCGAACGTCAGCAGTCAAACGGTGAGTTCATTTCCAGCTTCCGATTCCGCTCTATGCTGATGGGTTGATCGACTAGGGTGCCATCTGCCTTGACACTTTATCGTCCGCCTGGTCACCTATCCTCACCATCAAAGCTGCCCTCCTCTCGCTGCAGTCGCTACTGAGCACACCCGAACCGAAAGACCCGCAAGACGCCGAAGTCGCTGGTATGCTGCTTCGGAATCCCAAAGAGTTCAACCGTGTGGCGCGGGAGTGGGCTGCTCAGTATGCGGGGGCTCCTAGGACATTTGCTGGTGAGGGTAGTGGTGGTGCGACGGACGAGTCGCTCAGACAGCTGGAGCAGAAGGAGAAGGCGGACCGCGAGAGGGAGGATCTTTCCAAGTAAGCTCCACCTTGATTGTGCTGGAGGGTTCCTCACTTACACCTGGCAGATATGACGGATATAATAAGCAGTTGATTGACCGGTTCTGCCACATGGGCTTCGACGTGGACCAGGTTGTGGCAGCCTTCAACTACTACGGCATCGACAGGAATAACGGCGAAGACTATGAACTGGAGGAGGCCTACATGGGCGATGTCACAGCACGGCTCCTCGGTGAGCCATAGACGCAGCTCTGCCATTTAGCAGGGGATGGATTTGTTTCGTATAAGTGGACTTGATGACGAGCACGGTGCCTGGCGAATATTTGACTTTATGCCCTCTTGGGCTTTGGCGTTCAACCAGAAATAATGCTGCCATGACTGATTACTGACTGCATACATTGCTGATTCTGCATACTGATGTCTGAGCTTGCCACTTGGATAGTCTTGGTCGTATCTCTACTCTTTAGCCTTAGCCTGAATTACAGCTACTTGCAATAAAGCTATCAATTAGGGTTGTAAGATGGTCTATGCTGTTGGTAGTTGTAGCTCGCAAGCTGTTGATTACCGGATTTGGAAGCGTATCGATAAGCAAGTGGATCGCCGGCAGCTTCAGCGGACCTCAGCCTTTCTTTGACCTCCGCAATCCAATTCTCGACCATGAATCGATGAAAACACCAATACTCGTATAGCGAGCGTATTTCTGCTTTGAGAATCCGAAACTACCCCCGCCTCACTCTACACCGTTATCGCTACTACGAGTGAACCACATTCCACTGCCGATCGCCATGATCGAAGACGATTTTTACCGCACCTCGTCACAGTTCCGCCTGTGGTCCTTCACAGAGGACTCTCTACGATCACTACGGCAAAACACAAACAGTCTCGCAAGTGACCGCGTACGAGATGCGCTTCGCCGAGCGCGCGAGTCACGACAGTCCGCCAACTCGTCTGCGGCCGGCACACCGAATCCGAATGGAAGCGACGCGGATAGCAAACCCGGGGATGAAAAGAATATCGAATGTCTGACGCCGGAAGAGGAGCAGGACCTCGTGCGGTATTACTGCGAGCAGATTGTTCAGTTGGGAGAGAGCTATAAGCCTCCCCTGCCGACGATAGTGAGGGTATCTTTTCCCTTGCGCTTATATTCCGAGGGAGGATCGAAGCTGATACTGATCTTTCTATCTAGGCCACGGCAATCCAGTACCTTCGCCGCTTCTACTTGACCAACTCGCCCATGACCTATCACCCCAAAACCATCATGCCCTGCGCCCTCTTCATCGCTACAAAGACCGACAACTACTACTTATCCCTCCGCCAGTTCGCCGAAGGCGTACCGGGCGACACGTCCGCAGAGGACATCATCGCCCCCGAATTCCTCGTCATGCAAAGCCTCCGCTTCACCTTTGACGTCCGCCACCCTTTCCGCGGCCTCGAAGGCGGGATCATGGAACTCACCGCGATATCCCAGGGCCTGGCCCAACCCGCACCGCACACACCGCACCAATCCCCCGAGGACCTCCGGCGCACGATGCTCTCCCTCCCGCAACCCCCCAATACCCAATCCTCCTCCTCCTCCTCCTCGATATCCGACCGCCTCGCGCGCGCGCACCACAACACGCGCGAGATCCTCAAATCCGCCGCGCAAATGACCGACGCGTACTTCTTCTACACCCCGGCGCAGATCTGGCTCGCCGCCCTCTGGATCGCAGACAGACCCCTCGCCGAATTCTACCTCGACACGAAACTCGCCGCCCCGGATCTCGACGCCACGCACCCACTCACCCAACTCCGCTCCAAAGTCCTCGCAACACTAGACAGCTGCTCCGCACTCCTCCAATCCTACAAACCCCTCGCCTCAGACCCCGACCAGAAAAAGGCGCTCCGCCGCATCGGGAAGAAGCTATACCACTGCCAGAATCCAGAGAAGGTTAATCTGGCTGGCCAGAAACGGATTCCGGCTGCGGCGATGGCGGCAGCCGCTGCGTCGGCGAGTGACCCCGCGACGCCGGAAAGCGAGATGGAGCGGTTGGCGAAGAAACGGAAGCTTGAGAGTGAGGCGAAGCGGAGAGATGATATCTTTGGAGGGGAGTTGGTTATGGAGAGAACGAAGGAGAGGCAGGGGTAGGGGGTGGGATACGCCTCTTGCCGTGATTACTGAAAATGACATGTTTATATAGCGAAATATGCATAAATTCTGGATAGAGATGGTTGGAATTGAATAACCCTCTTTGAGCTTTCACTCGAGCTTGAGATCAACACACAAGACCCTTCTTACGCCCCGCAATCCGGCGACAATCCAAGCTATACATAATGTTCAGCTACTCTAAACCGAGCGCCAAAGCCCGCCTCAACCGAAAAGCCCGCTCTTTAGTGCTTGACCTTCACCTCAGATCGGTTCAGTTTCTTCATCCTCAAGAACGGGAATCCTTCCTCACTCCCAGTCAACACCTGAACAAACCCAACCTGACAATCTCTACGCAGTGCTCGACATAACAAACAGATCCTACGCATAATAATGCCAAAAAAAGATGACTGGAATAGTCAATTCAACCCACCGCACCGAAAGTCTAGATAATGGGGGATGAGGTATGAAACAGGCCATCTAAACAAAGCACCCAACGAAAAGCAACTTGGTAGAGGTAAAACAAAAAAAAGAAAATGGAATATCTCCAGAAGCATTCAAAAACAAAACCGGGGAGAGTGAGTGTATATAGTTCTCCGCTCCCAGTATATCATCCTCCATCTGTGGGACGGTTCATCACTCCCAAGACTAGAATAAAAGACAGGTAGGTAGGTAGGCAAAATGAAAATCGAAACTTTTTCCTCTTTTCCCGCAGTATTTGCATCGTTCGTCTCTAGCATGCCAGTCGTAAAAGAGAAAAAGGTACAAGAGATGAGTCAGGGAGCCGTTTAGACGGCACCCTCGGAAATCATCTTCTTGCGCAAGTGGTCCTTGTAGGCACCGATTGAGCCATCCCAGCGGCGGACGGTCTTGTGTTCGCAGACCATGATGTCCTTGGCAATCTTGTCGAGGAGACGGAAATCGTGAGACACGACGACGACACCACCGCTGAAGGCGTTGATGGCATCAGCCAGACTGTCAATTGTGGGGATATCGAGACCGTTGGTAGGCTCGTCGAGCAGGATCATGTTGGGCGACTCGATGGCGAGCAGGGCGAACACGATACGACTCTTCTGACCTTCGGATAGGGTGCCCATGAGCGCGGTCTGGGACTCTCCAGAGAGACCGTAGCGACCGAGCTGCTGGCGCCAGTACTGGAAGTCCTGAGACTGCTCCGGGAACTTGTCGCGGACGAACTCGAGGGCGGACTTGGTGAGATCGAGCTGTTCGGCAGAGTGCTGGCTGTACATGCCGAGCTTCAAGTGGGTGTGACGGCTGACACGGCCACCGATGGGCGAGAGCTTGCCGGTCATCAGGCGCAGGAGAGTGGACTTGCCGACACCGTTGGGGCCGACAAGGGCAGTTCGGGAGTCCATGTCGACACCAAAGTCGAGGTGCTCGTAGAGAGTATCCGCCCACTCACCAGAGTAAGAGAAGGAAACGTCATCGAAGGAAAGGACGGGAGGGGGGAGCTTCTCAACATCGGCAAAGCGGAAGCTGAAAACGCGGTCGGGGATGACAGGCTGGATGAAGCCGTCGGCCTCCATCTTGTCGAGGATCTTCTGACGGGACTTGGCCTGACGCACCAAGTTGGCGTAGGTACCAGCAGAGGCGATGAACTTCTTGATGTGAGCAATTTCTTCCTGCTGCTTGTGGTACGCCTTCATCTGGTTGGTCTCTTGTTCGGCACGGGTCTTGTGGTACGAGTCGTAGTTACCACCGTAGTAGAGGAGCTGCTTCATGCGCATGTCGAGCATGTTTGTGCAGACACCGTTGAGGAAATCCTGAGAGTGAGAAACCAGGACAAGAGTACGTTCCCACTTCTTGAGGTATTCTTCCAGCCACACGCACGCCTCGAGATCCAAGTGAGCAGTGGGGTCGTCGAGCAGCAGCAGCGAGGGCTTGACGAACAGAGCCTTGGCGAGGGCGACACGCATACGCCAACCACCCGACATGTCCTTGGTCTTCTTGTGAATTGTCGTCTTGTTGAAACCGAGACCGGTCAAAATGAGAGAGGCACGGGTGTGGAAGGTGGAGGGGTCCATTTTGTCCATACGCTGGTCATATTAGCGACGTTTACAACAGAGAAGAAAAGGGAACGTACATCGTACAGATCCTCGAGAATCGGGCTGTCGGGGCCCTCCTGCTCCAGAATCTCCTCAGCCTGCTTCTCCATACGGTCAAGCTGGTTCTGAGCCTCAGTAACAACCCACTCGAGCGCACCGAGGTCGCTAGGAGGGGCACCCTCGTTGAGAAGGTAGATATCAATGTGCTCGGGGATGGGGAACTCGCGGGCATCGATGGCTTTGAGCAGCGTAGACTTTCCGCAACCGTTCTCGCCGAGCAGACCGTAGCGGCGACCGAAGTTGAGTTCGAGGGTGGAGTCGGTGATGAGGACCTTGCCGTGGAACACGAGCGAGGCGGAGGTGATCTTGACGTCGCGAGACGAGGCCATCGACGAGAGCACACCGGTGGTGACACGATCCGACAGGCCGTGCTTGTCCATCTGTGCTGTGAGCTTCTCGACCTGCTTCATCTTGGCGTCGGTGGTGGCAGGCTGGTCCTCGCCAACGTCAGAGTCGACGGGGGTGTCGTTTTTTGACGACTTGCCGGCCTTCTTCTTGCCTTCGCCATCGGCGGCGCGCTTGGCCATACGGGCGGCTTTGGAGGCGGACACCATTTTGTCTGAGGGGTGTGATGGGGTGGGATAGAGCGAGGGAGAGGAGGGGAGAGGTGTGAAGGCGAGGTGAAGGAGGGAAAAAATGAGAGGTGGACCAGGAATTAAAAATAGCGGGGGCGAGCCTTCCTGTTGCTGAGGTGGGGGAGGAGTCGAACAAGCCCTTATCGATAGATGAAAACAATGCAGACTCGACGCAGCCAGAAGAATGAAAATAGCTGCAAGGAGATAGGAGGCCAGAGATACTTAAATGAACAAGTACCAGGCAGGCAACAGACGAGGATGAGGGGCGATAAGAGCAGAATCAGAGATTGCACTGATTGTGCTTGTGCTTTTGAGCCTGAAAGACGCGGCAAAAATTCCTTCGGCGGTGGAGCGCCAAGTCACGCTTTCATTGGTGCCTCTACGTCATTCGAGGGCCGGGCGTGGCGGGGCTTGGCCCGATTGGGCATTAACCGTCACGTGATAGTAAAGATCCTCAGGCCTGACTAATCTCTGCCATGCGATTGACCATTCAGGCACAAACATTGAAAGGTATTTTGTTGATATTGAATATGGCTAATATGTACAATTCCATATGCAAGGATCGAAACTACTCCTGCATCCGCTCACATATCCTCTCTAGAACCTCCCTCTCATCCGCATCTACCCAAAGGTTATCCGGGACCATGACCCTGCCATCTCGAATGACGAGCTGCATCGGTTCGGAGTAGCCAGAGACAGACGATCCCGAGTCACTCTCCTGCTTCTTCTCATGCACACTTTCAATATCATGCGGGTGCGGCTTCGCATTCTTTCCCAGCGGAACCGGCGTCCACCAGTAGATTGGGAACCGACGCTGGATGTTGTTCAGCAGGAGCGCCGTCGTCAACATCAGAGAACACCCGAGGAGCATGATGGGGATCAGCCACCAGCCCACCTCGTGGAGTTCAGTCGCGGCGAGCAGAGCTGTTGCGCCGGCGGGTGGGTGGACTGTGTTTGTGAGGACCATGAGCATTGTTGTTATGGCACATGAGAGGGCTCCAGCAATCTCGGGTTTGGCTTGAGCGCTGGGGTTCAGTGCGAAGAGCTTTGCTATACACACGCCGATGGTGCTTGCGATGAGCTGGCTGAAGAATGCGTTGCGCGGTTGAGCGAATGGTGACTCGATGGCGCAGAACTCGAGGACTGCGGCGGCGCCCTGGTCACGACGTTAGTAAGTAGGCACAAGAATCCAAGGGTGTGTGGTACGTACAAAACTGCCAACAATGATAGGCGCATGGTGGTTTCGGAACTCAGGTATGTGCAGTGAAACCTCGGAGATTAGGAGCACGCCGCAAAAGGCTCCAATGAGAGACCAGTACGCGATGACGAGATTCCCAACTGTCTTTGGTTGCTCATCGCCTCTATACCCGAAGAAATGAGAAACAGGGCGAGGCAAATGGTGCCATGGTGGACGGGGGAGAAATCGGTTCAGCTTCGCATCGATGTCAAAGTGCCAGCGGCTAAAGTCGATACTGTGTCGGCGGTGTTGATGCAAGGAGGGCCGCGAGGAATGTTGCGAGGCGCGGCGGTTCCCTGACATGCTGCCACACCTTATTTTGTCTCGGACTGCAGGTGTTGTGAATGGTATGGCGGCCGAGTTTGCTGCCTCGACGATAAAGGGTCGAAGCACAATAGAGCCTCAATTGTATATGACGATGAAGACTCGACACTCGAGACTTGCGAGGTAGGAAAACCGCAGTGAACGAAACAGCCGCCAAGTGCTATCCACCGGGGAAGCAAGCGAGAAGAACAGCTAGAGTGTCTGCCTAGGTCCCTGAGCGCGGACAACAGAGTCGATATATACCACGAAACACCGAGCAAGCCAAGCAAATTACCCCAGAAACAAGTGGCTAGGACAGCGGAGCAAGTCTGTGTGTGTCTGCAAGCGTAACCTCAGGCGTATATCACGTCTTCCACTGGATCACCAGGCCAGAGACGACGAGCGAAACGGACTCATTTTGAAGCCTGACAAGAGGGACAGCAATAACCGTCGTAACCGCATCTCCGCGGACCCAAGCCTTTTCTTATAGTAGATTTGCACAGGCCCGTGTGAGGAGAAACCTGGGAGTTACGAAACCGATCCTGGCAGTGCGCAAGAGTGCTGAGTTGCGGTGGTCAGTCTGGCTCTTCCAGTCACATAGTTTGGGTTGAGTAACAGAAATTCCGGGGGCGGCTTAGCGCGTAATTAGCCTGGCTGGGCTGGGGATCGCCGTACGTAATGTTACGATGAGGTCATGCTTGGTATTTTTGGTCATCACTGCACAGACTCTATCGAAAGGACGGTGAGGCCCTGTATGGTGATGTGTCTTGATTACCGCTTACGATATTTTACTCAGTGTCGGTAAGCATTGCGAGTGGAGTCCATTACATGCATGTTTATTCACCTATTTATGTGGCCTCGACGTGGTCGGGTAGGACGGGATACCCCGACCCAACACCGAGTGTATCCCGATACGAACGGGCGTGCGGAGGTGGCAGAGGTGCGGAGAAGGTAGCCATGGCGATCAGAAAATTAGAAATCCAGCGTCTTGCCCTGCTTGGAGGACTCCTGCGCCAACTCGATCAGACGGATAACCTCTGCTGCCTCCGCACCGCTGGCAGGGAGCTCTCCCTCGCCGGATAGAGCGCGGGCCATCTTTCTATAGTATTCAGACCACGTTGGCGGTTCAACTGTGGGAGTAACCTCGCGGACGGGCTTGCCGTCTTTAATAGTTGTGAGGGTGCCTGGAGAAATTGTTTAGCGAGTGAGGGGAAGAAAACCGTGCGGGGTACATACCATATCGCTCCTGTGGCTCGCGGCCATAGCCACTGTCACTGGGCCGCACACCAGCCTTGAGCTGATCTTCCTGGCAGTCGAGGTGGAACTGACTCATCAGTACTCTTTCACCAGGAACGGAACGACACATAACAAACCTTCTTGAAAGTGCCCTTTTCACCCCTAACCCAGAATCGTAGCTGCTCCTCCTCGACACTCACAACACCAGCCTTGGCCGTAACCAGCGGCCCATTCTTATAGTGCAGGAGCACCGTAAACGAATCCTCGTATCCAGATGTATTGACTTCACGCTGTGACCCCACGAATCCTGTCACACGGTCCGGCTTGCCGAGAAGATACACGGCCTGGTCGAGCAAGTGGGAGCCGAGATCGTGAATCGCGCTTCCGCCGGGGACAACCTTGTTCTTCCACTTTGAGACGGAGGGGGCAGGCTCTTGCGGGCGGTGGCGGTCAAAGTGTGTTTCGAATTCGACGACGCGGCCGAGAGCGCCGGTTTTGACGAGTTTGCTGAGGGTGACAAAGTCGGCGTCCCAGCGGCGGTCTGTAATTGTATGTCAGGGCTTGCGCTGTGGTTGTGTTGTGATTGAGGAATTGGGATCCATTCTTACTCTGGTAAACGGCAAGATCCTTGTTCGCCTTCTTTGCGATTGCGACCAGCTCCTCGGCCTCCTTGTATGTGGGTGTAAATGGCTTCTCGCAGACAACTGCCTATTGTCAGCACAAATTCTCAATTGGCGCCTCTATTTTTGGAGAAAGGCCTACCATGCTTCCCAGCCTCAAGCGCAAGCTTGGCCAGGTAGAAATGTGAATCCGGCGCGGTGGTGATGATGACTACGTCGACCCCCGCATCCTGAACAAGCTCTTCGGCGCTGCGGTAGGACTTGATTCCAGGGTGGTCCTTCTCGGCGTCGTCATCGGGCTTCGGAGTTCGCTGAACGACAGCGTACAGTTTGAATTGCGCGACGTCCTGGATGAAGGGAATGTGGAAAGTTTTGGCACTGAAGCCGTAGCCGACGACACCAACGTTGAAAGTTTTGGAGGACATGACGTGGGGTATGGCGTGGGAGGGGTAGTGAGGGGTAACACGGAGAGATGAAAGGGAGAAGAGAATGGGGAGTGAAAGTATTTAATGGAGGAACAGGACAGGGTCCAAATATATGTATTCAGACAGACGACGTCTATTCAAGAATATATTTCTAATCAAGCCCAGGGGGTAGAAAGCAGCTGGTGTGGGGGAAGGTCCTGGCGACGGCAACTCTGGCTCGGGCGGGGCACCCAGCGGTTTCTGATTTCCGACCGGCCACTCCTGCCTTTCCGAATCTTCTAGACTGCAACTTTCTCTCCTCATGCCTCTTGGATTCCAACACACCGCGTCACCTCAATTGCATCCTGTTCGCTTATTAGCTTCTGATACTCCACATATCCCGTGAAGACGGAACGGGGAGGGAACTCACCCGACACCCCTCGGGCTGCCTAAACACGCTCTCATACACCAAATTCGGGTTCCCGAGAATCTCAAACTCCGGCACGCTGTTACTGCCCATGTAAGATTGCACTGTGCGCTCCGCAAACCCCTCGGTCGTGTATGACTTGACGGGGCCCTTCTTGGCCGCCTCCCGCTTCTGCTCGACTGAACTCCGCACGTATTCCAGGTACGGCGGGTTGCCGGGATAGATCACATTATCGGCTGCGATGACCGAGACATTCGGGACGATGAGGCCGAGCTGTTCGCACAGCTTCAGATCCGTTGTGTATGCGGGCTTGTAGTGGTCGATGAAGATGAGCTCGATGTGCTTGACTGCACCAGTCTCGTGCAACTGATTCAACAGCACGTCGCTCCGCCCGACGAGGATGGTTACGAAATCAGCCAGGCCGGCTAACTCGAGGAGCTGAGTTGCAATAGCTGCGAACTCAGGGTTCAGCTCGAGACTATAGTACTTTTTCCCGCCGGCGCGGCGCACAGCGTCTCCGAAGAGAATGGCCGAGTAGCCGACGTAGCAACCGAGCTCAATCATAATCTGCGGCTTGTGCGTGTCGATGAGTTCAAGGACGATCGGGCCCTTCTCGTCGCCGACAGTCATGAAGTGCGTCGTCTGGGTGTATTCATCGATGAGGTCGACTATGCGCTTGGGGTTGTTGCGGAGGTTGTCGATGTCCGGGTGGTTTGTGATGTAGCTGAGGAGCTTCTGCTCTTTGGTTTCGGAGGAGTCTGACATTTTGACGGTTGAGTTTATCGTATTGCGCTTGAGAGGCGTTCTTATGGGCTTGTCGACGCTGACAAGGCGCGACTCGAAGTATTTATATCATTGTCTGGTTGCACCAGTCAGCCGCACAGAAGCTCGGTAACAGCATCTGCCTTCTCATGACGCTATCTCCGCCTCTTCTCCCTTGCATGACCATTACCTAAAGTCCGGATCCTCCGGCGATGCTGGATACGTGGGGTGGGGTGCAGGGTGGCGCGGTCTCCAGCTCCCAATCAAGTACATATCCCCGAGCCTCGGACTTAGCGGGGTCGCAAACTAGACGCAAGGGCCGAGGATGGTCGAGATCAACATTAGCGATGACTCAGGGTGCGGGGCGTGAGTCACAATCCTGCAACTCGATGCGACAGATTTCAGGGATATCGGTCGTCGATACTCCGGGGATGACTCGTATTCGCTCCATGGAAGTGCAAGGAGTTAGCTGCTGGATACGAATAAACATGAACCTGACACGAGCGCCGCGCCCAGAAGAGCAAACAACCAGGCAATACAACGATGCGCCAACGTGTAACTTGGTTATTTCAAAGCGTCCGAGGAAGTATGGTACTGAGCTTAGCCTGTACGTAGTTCCACAACAGGATTCCGATCCATTGGATCTGATAAGATTATCATGTGGATCTATATATATCTCGTTGAGCCTGGCCTCTTAGGTGATTTGGAGCAGTGCGTGCGAGTACCAAGAGCGCATCTATACTTCATAAGTAGGCTAATATTCGACTCACGAAAGAAGAGCATTTCGCCACTACTACACGCATCGAAAGGACAGAAATTGAATAACTGCTTATTCAGGAGCGAGGCCGCGTCACTCTGAGACAGAACCGGAACAGTGGTAGGGCTGGCCTAGTGCTCACTGTATAGATACTTGTTACTCAACACTGTAGGCATAAGTACATACATATCGCAAGAATAATAAAAAGACGATCTTAATTAATGGGATTAATGCGTACCTTCCCGATATGTTGTCATTTGGAAGTAGAAGGAAAAAAAATGTATCGCCAAAGGCAGGTACGACCGGGCACCGGCGGCGAGGTCGATCGCTCTTTCCTTCCTTGTCAAGCAATCCAACGAGGCGAATGAAGAAGGTGCGGATCCCCCGTCTGGAAGTGCACCTGACTCGTATAGGGAAAATCGATTGCAGAAGGCGCCATCCGTAAAGTTATCATATTGGAAGGTACAATGGTCAAACTTGGAAGACTCAACCATAGGGCGAAGTCGCACGCGTCCTTGGGGAAGGTTACTCGGCCATATGGATTTTTGAGGACGGCCAGGACGAACCTGCCCGTATCCTGTCTAGCCGATCTACTATTTTAAGGAAATTGGATAGGAGTACGATACTGCCTTTGCTAGCTCCGTGTGATGGCCATCGCGTAAGATACGAACTCGCCCGTACAGTCGCAGGAGGATAGGATGATTTCCACGCACTTTCTTGGGATAATTGAATGTCAAGGGTCAAAGCGCCGTCTGATTGGCATGGCCCCTAGGTAGCGTTATCAGGGCTGGCGTGTGCTGTGCGGGGTGTTGCTTAGCGCCATCGGCTATACAGCTACAGATATGACGCCTCCGCAGTTTCCATCCGTTATGCTCCCAGCCTCGACCACCATGTCATCTAGCCACGCGTGTTCTCGCTGTGCTCATACAGTAAGACAAGGTTTCAACCGAGCTAGTCTAGCCCAGACTAATAGCCCTAGAAACAACGTTGTGATGGCAATATCCCATGCTCCCGCTGTGCCCGTAAGTATTTTACTTCTTCGCGCATTGCAGTGCTCATAAGCTCTTTTAGGCCTGGGCCATACCTGCGAGCCACAAGCCCCTGGAAGACAAGGCTTGGATACAGGAGCGCTAGTATCACGCCGACCTCGGGCGTCGAGATCGCGTGGGGGATGTGTATCCTGCAAGACGCGGTAGGTGGCCTTTACAATCAGCGGTCTTTATTCCAGATATACTGATATAAAGCTAGCAAGAAGAAATGCGACGAACTGCGTCCGCAATGTAGCGACTGCCGTCGCCTGGATCTACCCTGTCGCTGGAAATCGCCATCCCCGCGCCCAGCCTCCCCACGTCTGCGGGGGTCTCGGTCTCCACCATATCTCGACGTCGACGCCGCCTTCTCGCCTTCAGCTGTGTCGTTTGATGGATCTGCGAGTGCATTCTTTGATGAGCACGGCTTATCCATCACGACTCCCACTTCTTGGACGGAGAATATCATTCTAAGTCGTTTTGATCTAGCTCTGCGAGTATCAGCTAATTCCCATCTCCATACGGACGAGGATCGCTCTTTGTTCAACCACTACCTACATATTGTCTCGCGCGCCCTATGTCGCTCCGAGCAAACAGACGAAAACCAGTTTCTGACAACGCTGCTTCCCATGGCGGCGGCATCGGATATGCTAACGAGCGTCATCCTGGTGCTAAGTGGGAGCCACTGGAGACGGGTTCATCCGCCCATCTGGAATCGTGCGCTGAAGCATCAAGGAAGGGGTAAGGGGCTCTACCATCTTGATTCTTTGCTAGACGAATGAGACACTAAGCTCTGTGCCCAGCATTGGCGCAAGTGAACCAGAGACTCGCTCGCGCAGACATAGCACAGGACCTCGAAACCTGCGCCACGGTACTTCTACTCTGTCTTACGGAGCTATTCGACGGGACGTCCAAGGCGTGGAAGTGGCACCTGAAAGCAGCGAGCGCTCTGCTTCAATCGCCAGGAATGCAGACGCTTGATATGACGCCGGAAGGAGCATTTTGCCTGCAACTGTTTCACTATCTCGATTCCATGTCGACCATCTCACGATGCAGGCCTCCTCTCCTTCACAAGGACTGCAGTCTTTCAGACATGACCAGCTCTGCCTTTGCCACGGCTTTAGCGGCCTCTACCAGCACCTCGGCGCTGGAAAGCTCTATCTCGGGCGTAACCCCCGCCCTACTGGACTTGATTGGCTTGGTCAACCTCCTCGCCTCGCACCGAGGGGCGCGTGTCGACGAGCTCTCCGACCTCGGCTTCCGCACCGCCGCTGCTCGCGTTAAAGCGCTGCTCGATACATGGCGAGGGGAGTATGAGAAAACCGAGGTGTCTACCTCGTTTATCAAGCGCGACACATACCACGCATCAACAGCCTTTGAATGCGCGATCCGCCTGCGCCTCCACCAGATTGTCGAGGGCTACGATCCCGACCACGCAGACGTGACTAGCGCGGTCGAGCAGATCAAGAAGGCTGCACTAGCTATACCGTACGGTTCTCCCGTTGAAGGCAGTCTACTCTTCCCACTCGTGATTGCCGGCGCGAGTAGTCGCGACGTCGAGTGGCGCATGGTGGCCAAGGAGAGACTGATGGTGATGGAGAACACGCTGGGGTTCGGACATGTGCGGCGCGCGCGACAGTTGCTCGAGACCGTGTGGGGGCAGGAGAGGGAGTGGAATTGGGCGGCTGTGCGGTATACGCAGTTTCCGGGGATTGTTTTTGTCTAGACCATTTTGATTTCTTCTTTGAATGGACACAGCTATACTCGACTACATATTTACACTCTTACTCTTACACCTGATGGACAGAAGAGAAAGACGTGAAAACAGTAGTAGCTATCCGGATATTCTACACCCCGCCCGCTAACAACTCGCGTAAATGGCCCTGCATATCATACCCGCAAACCTCCTCAATCGTCAACTTGCCGGGGCGATCGGTCTTGGACGACCATCCAATGCGCTCATTAAGATCTTCTCTCGCGCGGAAACTCGCCTCCTGTACGCGGGTTGCCCGTGGCTTGCGCAGCCTTTCGTATAGCTTCAGACCAGTCTCGACTGTATACTCCTCGCGGAACCCCCGGTGGAATATCAGACCCAGCGCACCGGCATCCTCAAACGCCATGCACGACCCTTGCGATTGATCGGGCATCATCGGGTGCGCGGCGTCGCCGAGGAGGCAGACGAGGCCTCTTGTCCAGTAGGGATAGGGGTCGTGCCGGTATACTGCGTAGCATAGCATAGACTGATCAGCACAATAGACCAGGTACTGCTAGAAAAGGGGGAAGTAAAAACATACACCTCCACATCTTGACATCCTCGGCGTCGGCGAAAAGAGCCCGCATCCTCGGATCCAGATCCGGAAACGTGTCGAGGAGCTGTTCCGGGCTCGCCGCGATGTTCCACCCATCCTCGCGCAGATTATTATATTCCGACGGGTAGAAGCAGTAGCAACTTACCACGTCGCCGCTACTGCACGGGCTCATGACGATCTTGTTGATCCCGAACCCGCCCCAGTACTCGATTGCCTCGTTGTCGATGTAGTCGTCGAGTCCCAGGGCGCGCAGTTTCGAGGCCGAGATGATGCACCGGTAGCAGCAGGATGTGGACAGGGTGTAGTTGGGGGTGATGCCGAGTTGCAGGCGGGTGAGCGAGCGGATGCCGTCGGCTGCGACGACGAGGTCGGCGGTGGTGCTGTGCCCGTTTTCAAAGGTTATTGTGCCGGCTTCGGGGTTGATGGCGATTGCCTTGTGGCTTACTTTGAGGATGCAGGGTGGACCGTCTCCGTGCTCTTCAAAGGCGGATTTGCGGAGTTGGGCGTGGATGTCGATGCGGTGGAAGTTGTTATATTCCTTTCTTTGCTCAGCTGTGCGTAGGGCTGTCGATGATACTATAGAGGTCCACGTACAGTGCCAAATCTCGCCCTATAGTCACCAAGCGGATACTCATTCTGCGTCTTGCCAGTCGCCCAGTCGTGCATGATGAGTTTGCGCAGAATCACCTAGCCACCTTGTTAGCCGGAAGCTCATGCGAACTACTCGGTGAGGAATATGCACCGGCTTAGCAGCCTGGATATCAACCCCCCACCTCTCCAGAAGCTTCGACCCATTCGGCGCAGCGCTCAGCGACGCACCAACCTCACCCGCAAAATCGTACCGCTCGTACACGGTGACGTTGTGATGCTCTCGACGCAGCGCCACGGCCGCAGCGAGCCCGCCGAGGCCGGCGCCGATAATAGCGACGTCTAGGGGGTGGTTTGTTGCAGAGGGCATTGTTGCTTGCTGCGGTGATCGGTGACCATTGTCGTGTATGGTCCAGGCGAGGCGTTGACTGTATAAATACGGATGTCTTTGGCATCCTATGTCGACAACCAACTAGCCAAGTCAGAATATGCATTCAGAGACGTATCTTTGGCTCTTGGCTTTGATGCGACGGAGCAAGTCTGATTGGCCGCTATGATATCGCAGTTGGAGTACATTGAGAGTTTACCAAGACGCGGTAGTGCGGAGAAGCGTTATCTATGCGACGGAGATAAGCCCCGGCAGACGAGACGATAACGACAAAAGGAGCCTTTATATGCATCAAGCGATGTGCAGTTTCCGGACAGGTTGACGGTCAAGACAAACATGGACACGGACATGGACACCAAAGACGAAAAGCGCACCTCGATCGACTATGACTGTACCGTCGGCGAGATGGAGTCGGACCGCGCCCTCTTGCGACGGATCGACTGGCGGATCCTGCCCATCATGTTCCTCACGTACTTTCTCCAATTCCTGGATAAGGTGTCGCTGAATGTGGATTCGCCCTCTGCGGTCTATCAAAGTGTCGCTTCGCTGACAGCTGCCCTAGTATGCCAACATCATGGGTCTACAGAAAGACCTGGCCATGGCAGGGAATGACTTTTCCTGGCTGGCCACCGCGTTCTATATCGCGTATGCTGTCGCGGAGGTCCCTCAGGGTGCGAGTCCCTTGTTGACTATTCAATATACCCAGACTAACGAGATAGGAATTCTCCTGCAAAAATACCCCGTAACCAAGGTCCTCGGATTCAACGTGCTGGTCTGGGGAATCCTCCTCTGCTGCTCGGCAGCAGCCCAAAACTATGCGGGGATCATGGCTCTCCGAACAATACTCGGGATCATGGAGGCTGTTATTGGTATCTCCCATCTCCGTTCTCTCCCCTCTTTGTTCCGTTCACTTGAATAACCAGCCAACAGCCCCCTCTCTGACCCTCTACACAAGCATGTGGTACACCCGCGCCGAATCCACCCCGCGCTTCGGCCTATGGTACTGCGGCCTGGGCGTGGGCCAGATAGTGGGTGGGCTCATCTCCTTTGGCGCGCAGCACGCGCCGGCAAACGGGTGGCGGATCATGTTTGGCGTCATTGGCGCCGTGAATCTCATCGTTGCGGTCCTCGTGCTCTTGATTCTCCCCGAAACACCCGACAAGGCAACGTTTCTCTCCCCCACCGACAAAGCGCGGATCCGAGCACGCCTCGAGGCGGATTCCGCCGGGGTTGGCGACAAGGTCTTTTGCTGGAATGCCCTCGTCGAGGTCTTTGGGGATCTGCAGACGTGGTTGCTTATTCTGTTGACGCTCCTGATAACGATCCCCAGTGGAGTGATTACGACGTTTTCGTCGATTCTCATCCAGGGGTTCGGGTATGGATCCAAGGAGAGCGCGCTGCTGAATATGCCGTCTGGGATTGTGAGTATTGTGTCGACGATGGTCTCGAGTTATGGGATTGAAAAGGGGTACTCGCGGTGGTTGACTATTGACATTCTTCTGATTCCGACGCTTCTGGGATCGTGCCTGATGAGCTTCCTGCCAACAAGCAATCAAGTGGGGTGCCTTGCGGGTATATACCTGGTGAATACGGTACGTTGTATCCTTGTCGCAGGTACCAGAATTCCTACTAAGCAATGGGGTAGACGGTCGCCCCACTAGCCCTAATCTTCGCGTGGACCGGCGCAAACTACAAGGGCTACACGATGAAAGTCGCCGGATCAACCCTCATCTCTGCCGCATTCAGCATTGCGAATATCATCGGACCGCAGACATTTCAGGCGAGGGATGCGCCGGGGTAAGTTCACCGTTTCCCTCCTCCACCACGAACCAGCCAGCCAGCCTTCGTTCTATGATAGCGAGGGAGAACTTAATTTTTTTGAATCTAGGTATACACCCGCAAAAATCACTCTCGTAGCCGTCAACGCCGCGGCGATCATCGTGTCGACTGCGCTGCGTGTACTCTATGGAAGACGAAACGCCAGAGCAGGTCGCGTTGGTGGTCCGGCGCGGAGCAGGATGGAGATTCGCCTTGCGGATAAGCGACGGGGTGAGGAGGGTGAGGCGGGGGAGGTCTCGACGTTTCGATATGTCTATTAGTTTCATGGCTTTTGGAGTTGATGGACGGAGTAGCTACAGGGTAGTATGGATGATGATATCTACGCGACGGCCCCACATTCATGGCACGGCAGTGACAGTATCCGTGCCTGCGTACCTGCCTACCTGCCTACTCAGAGTGCGCGTAGCGCTCTGGTGAAAATAGAAAACTTGAATAATAAACCACTTTTCCTGCAGTCCGGTGTAGCACAACCCACAGAGCAGTCCAACCTTTTCACCTCGATCCCCAAAATGCTCATCCTCATCACCGGCGCCAACGGCTTCATAGCCACGCACTGCATCGCCCTCCTCCTCTCCACGACCCGCCACTGCATCCGGGCAACCGTCCGCTCCAGCGGCAAGGCAACTGCAACCATATCCGCCCTCCACGCCGCAGGCATCCCATCTACGGCCACAGAGCCCCGCCTGCAATTAGTCGTAGTCCCGGACCCAACGGACGCAGCGCAGTTCACCCCCGCGGTCAAGGACTGCGACGCGGTTCTGCACTTGGCATCTGCATTCACCTACGATGCGGAGCCAGGGGAGTTTGAGGAGAAATTGCTTATCCCTGCTGTCCGTGGAACGGAGACGGTTTGCGCTGCGGCTGCAAAGGAGGCGAGTGTGAAGAGAGTCGTTGTCATGTCGAGTTTCGCGGCGGTTTATGATGCGGCAAAGGGGTTGCAGCCGGGGAGGGTCTATACTGAGGAGGATTGGAGTCCGCTTAGTTATGAGGAGGGGAGGGATGCGAAGAATGTGGTGAGTATCTATTTTGTTTCCTCCCCCCCCCCCCCCAAATACATCTGAGTAGCTCTGATGTTTTTTGGAGTCCGCCTGGGTTTATATACTAATACCGTGGGTGTATTTTTCATTTCAGGCCATTGCATACCGCGCGTCAAAAGTCGTCGCTGAGCGTGCGGCATGGGATTTCATCGCCACGCACAATGTCGGGTATACACTCGTCACTCTATGTCCGGGGATGGTCTTTGGACGGATGATCCACCCAATCGACTCCCTGAACTCTCTCAACGCGAGTAACCAGATCGTCTGGGACGTGTTGAAGGCCAATGAGATCCCGCCTACAAAAGCGCCCGGTACGTTCACTTCTCCTTGCAGTCCTTCCTTCGCAGTTTTCCTCGAGGGAACCAGAATTAACAAAGTGTCTGTCTAGTCTGGATCGACGTCGAAGACCTCGCCCTCGTCTCGCTACGTGCACTCACAACCTCGCTGTCTGGCCACGAGCGGTTCCTCGTGACAGAGGGGCCGTACGACACGCAGGAGATTGCGGATGTTGTTCGGGAGAGTTTTCTAGAGTACCGGGACAGGGTTCCCGTGGGTAATCCAGGGCAGAGGATGCGGGATACGCATTATGGGTGTGATTCGAGCAAGGTGACGAGGGTTCTCGACGTGGAGTTTCGGAATCTGAGGGAAAGCATTGTTCCATTGTCGAGGCAGCTGTTTGAGATGGAGAGGGTTGGCGCAAATCAGTAGGATGGTTAACATAGTTTTGAATTTTGCTATGGTGGATGTAGCTAGAGTGAAGCTACAGCCTAATCAATCATCATGCAACGCAGCCCGGATATGCTTGGCCGTCAAATCAATAAACTCCTTTGCCTGCCACAGATCTATCGAGCCAGTCAGCACACTCACATCACGCTCACTGGAGAGGGACAATCCAACATACCCTTATCCATATGCATAAACGGATGCGGCACACCTTCAAACCTCTTCATCACAACCTCGCCCCCGGCCTCGACAAGCTTCCTCGCATACGCCTCCCCCTCATCCCTCAACGGATCACACCCCGCCGTATAAAGCACCGTCTTCGGCAGTCCCCTGTAATCCCCCGCAGAGAGGAGATCCCTCCACCACCCAATCTCCTCCACCTGCCTTCTTCGCACCTCCGGATCCCCCGATAACGATTGCCACTTTAGCGTATCAAACCACTTCAATCGCGCCCAGTTCAGGGTCGGCGCATGCTCCATCTCCCGCATCGAAGGGAACGGCGAGTCAGCCGCGCTCCCGTACCGTGAAATGTCGTCGATAACGGGCGTTCCCACGGCCGCGAGGCGGATCGGGATGGGCGGGGTCCTGTCCCGTGCAAGATGGCAGCAGACGAGCGCAATGTTGCCGCCGGCCGAAACGCCGCCGATGGAGATGCGCGCCGGGTCGATGTTGAATCTCTCGCTGCCGGAGGTGGAGATGTCCACGAGGGCCGCGAACGAGTCTTGGATTCCAATTGGGAAGGCGTGTTCGGGGACGAGGCGGTAGGCGATGTCGATTACGGCGCAGCGCGCCTTGACGCAGATGTGTGCGCAGATGTGTGATTCCGTGTCGAGGTCGCCGAGGCCCCAGCCTGAGATCTTGTAAGTCTTTTCTCGGCCATGGATGGAACGGGTTTACGTACCACCTCCGTGAAAGTCAACATGCACAGGCCAGGGCCCCGGGGTATCCGGTTCATACACGCGACACGGAATGAGGTCACCGTTGTGTCCTGTGACGGTAGAATCGTAGACGCGCGCTGGTTTCGGCGTGGGGCCTGTCCCGTATGAATACAGCACAGAGTACTTTGATCGGAGGATTGCGAGGTCAATTGGTTTGTTGGGTGTATTGGCAACGTGCGTGTTGTAGAGGTCGACAAAGACGGGGTCGAGGTGGGGGAGGACGGAGGGGTGGATGGGGTTTAGAGATTCGTGGGCCATTGTGTTTGCTTTGCTTTTTGTGTTGTGTTGATGATTAGTTTTACGGGCAGTGTGATAGGTACCGATCTGGGTATAAATAACAAGGCCACAATCGGGGTAGAGATACGGATCGTCGACAAATGGTTATCTATGCGACGGACCGACGGAGCGTATCAGATCTGGTGCGGGGTAGGCCGCGGTTGACAATGTATATCAGCTCCCCTCACGCTGCCACTGGCTGATCCCGGATGATGCTACTACAGAGAGCAAAATGCACGATCCGGTCCTCATCGTTGGCGCAGGCATAGTCGGCCTTGCTCTCGGGCAAGCTCTGAAGAGGGTATGGTTACCCCCGATTGATTTACTGTATGTATAACGTCTTATCTGCAAAAACTCACATCCTACAGCGCAACATTCCCTTCGAGATCTACGAACGAGATGCTCACCCCGATAGTCGCGGGCAGGGCTGGGCAATAACCCTGCACTGGGCGCTCCAATACATCCAAGCCCTCCTCCCCGCGGAAACCCTCCAACGAATCCAGGATGCCCAGGTCGATCCCGCAGTAGCACAGAACGACAATGGGAACTTCCTCTTTATTAACCTCGCGACGGGGGAACCGAAATTCAAGATCCCGCCGTCGGTGCGCTGGCGCGTAAATCGGGACAAGATGCGCAGGGCGCTTCTTGTAGGGATTGAGGAGCAGGTTCATTGGGGGAAACGGGTTGACGGGATTGATGTTCGGGAAAATGGGGTAAGGCTAATCTTTGATGATGAAGATAAGGGGGAGACAGAGGGACAAAATGAGTCTGCCACCGGAAAACTGGTCGTAGGCATTGAAGGGAGCAGATCAACCGTCCGTCGCTTCCTCCGCCCAGACGCATACCGAAACAAACAGCTCCCCGTCCGCTTCACCGGCGTCGCAGTCGATCTAACCCCCGAGGAAGCCGCACCCCTGCGGGCCATGGACCCCTTACTCTTCCAGGGTTGCCACCCGTCAACAGGCGTCTTCTTCTGGTTCTCGATCCTCGAGACGCCCGCCACGCATCCCAGCGGGGTGTACCGCGTGCAGATCAACATGTCGTGGCGGGTCGAGTCCGCGGAGGATGAGGTTGCTCAAACGGACAAAGGTAGGCTGGAAAACATGAAGAAGCGCGCGGTGGGCTTCGCGCCGTTCTTATTTGACGCCGTGCAGCGCATCCCGGAGGGGACGCCGGTGCTGGAAATCACCCTGGCGGACTGGGAGTGTCTGCCGTGGGACAATCGTGGTGGGAGGGTGACGCTGGCGGGGGATGCAGCGCATGCGATGGTGATGTGTAAAACTGCCCCGTTCATATTCCACTTCTCGACGGACCTCCATAAACTGATACGATGCTAGACCGCGGCGAAGCAGCCAACCACGGGCTCCTCGATATCTTTCACCTCGCCGAAGCGCTCACTCACGTCTACGCTGGCGTCGACCTGCCGACGGCCATGGACGAGTATGAAAGCGAGATGCGCGCTCGCACTGCCCCTGCGGTACAGCTTAGTCGGCAGGCGTGTATGGAAGCCCATGCGTGGGACCAGCTGAATGAGGGGTCGGCGATTCTGTCGAAGCGGAAGATTGGTACCCAGTAGATGTCGAATGAATGCATTTATTCATATGTCCGCTATGCTGATGCACCATCCTAGAGCTCGCTATGCCTAGTATCTATAAGCTTTCGCAAATTCTTGATAGCGTATATGGCGAGCACCATGTGCCTAGCAATTTCACTGCCTCCTGGCCCATGGAACCAGAGAGCGGGGACTCACAGCCATCTCGAACGTTTTATAGTAGTGATGCTTGTCAGATACTTCACCGCAAGTTCAAAGGTTGAAAGAATACCTGGAGGTCTGTTCATGGTCTTCTGATCTTATATGTCCACCCCTCTACCGAATATGTCAGCAAAAAGCAATGTCACGCTGCTTGTGCATCGCCGCTGGGCGAGTTCCAGGTAGCCTGTCAGCAGGGGTCGTTGAGCCAGTTGAAGGAATAACGAAGAGATTATATTCATCTGAATTGCTTCCGTATCGGTAGTTATGACTAGGAGGATGCTTGTCGCTGAGGAGGCCTCCTGAACATTATATGTTCTTATAGAAGTTGTTGGCACAAGCCTGAACTGGAAGCTGGCTGCATGAGGTTTTTAGCAGTCGTAGCACAGTTCCGCTGTGGCTTCTAGGCACAAGATTTCTTTTAAAGATTAAGCTTATTAATTTTATATGAAAGAGCTAGCTTCTTATAATAATAAAATTATATTAATATTACTTTTAAATAAGTTCTTTTTATTATACTTAATATTTCTTATTAATATATATACTATAATATTAGTAGTATTATAACTAGATACTATCTTTAATAATATTTAGAAACAACTAGGATGAGGTTACTGCATACGCAATGTAGCAAGAAAGATATTTCTCAACAGCCGGGTGAGATAATATCTCCCGGGACAAAGAACGTGTCATTAAAGTGATGACGTAGTGGATAGAGGCAAGACTGTCCGAGGCACAGTGTAAAATGTACCCCCGATTTAGTGGGGCTTATTCTTTACTAATTACAATTGCATGGCTATCAAGCATTGGGTGAGGCGACATTAAAAGCCTCCGACGGGGAGATCACTAATCAGTCATGGTAGTCGGAGGGTAAACAAGACCCCACCAAAGGCCTTCCACATCGATGGACCCGTGTGCTGTCCATCCCACGAGAGTAGCGCTTAAACCCTGCCAATAAGAATGCGCAGGACGACGAGATTGCACTGCAATTAAACACTCAATTGGTATGACTAGCCTTTGCGAAGCGAGCTTTGCGCCAAGAAACAATGCCATGAAGATCACCTCGCACGTCAACCCATCAAGGTAAATAAATGGGTATTTACACGACACACCCAGACTCTTTTATTCTTTTAGGGCCAGTAAACATCATCCAGTGCCTGATCTTGTGCGCATACAATTCCCAGTCGGTAAGTAGTGGACGGATCACCAAGCCCAGAGCGGTGCTTATAGACAAAGGATTACTTTAGATCTCCAGATGCAAGAGGTTGTCACTGTCACAGTCCTCTTCTGCGGAGATCGGCTACTTGTATTCAAGATACGGCCAAAGAAGGCTCCAACCAGCGACCCGCAACACATCACCGAACAACAGGATGAATGGATCATTGGGCCGCCTGTTGAGACCTGTCGAGCGGACGACTACGACCACCGAGACGCTGCCCGTAGAGCACTTGCGGGAGCTGGGATTCGGGACTTTGAATTTTTGGGCACATTCGATGAGTTTGGGGAGGAACTCACCAACGACAACTGCTCCTACGTTGTTTTTATCGCCGAGACTACGGCTGCAGTGAGGTTGGAAGATGGCTGGGGTTGGGTGACCCAGGATGAATTATGGGCATCCCGCTATTTTGTATTCTTGAGAGAATACAATCCTTTTGCAAAGTTCCGCGCCCTGGATTCCGCTTAGGTATAGGCTTTGCACATTTGTTTGAGAAACCTGGCACGTGTTTTTTTTTTTTTTTGGTTTATTCGCCCACTTGTATAATATGAAGAGGAATGGCTAAGCTACAGAGTGTTTGTATTAAGATAGCAGACTCTTCGTGTTTCACGAGCATAATACTGACTCCCGGTTAGCAGTTGATTTATTTATTTAACAGAGGAGAATTGGCAAAAAATGAAATAATCCTTGAAGATAACTATCAACATTAAATAACCTAGGAGTGGGCGCGGAGACAGAAGAAGTCATAAAATATACTATAGTACCAGAATACAAACCAGAAGAGGGGTGGAAACAGCTTAGATATCTTTTGATGCTGCTGGTGTTCTTGATCAGAAGGCCAGCCAACCGTGTCCCCCTGGACGGTCCTCGCAGTGGTCAGCCTGTGCGGTAGGCTTGCTCTGGGTTTCACCACGAGGATATATACCAGGGACGCCGTTCATAGTAATACTGCGCAGCTCAATTTGACCAAGATAAACGTTGAAATGCCGAACCGGGTAGGTACATTAACTTAATCAGGATTTGTTTCGAATACAGGGGGAGCGAGGAGTAGTCAAAAACCAACCAGCGGACTCGATCGGCGTTTGCGCGAGCTAGGCGATGCTGATTCAGGTCTTACCACGAGCAGCAGGCCATGAGACTCCGCGAGAGCAGGATATACGAGATCCGACGACACATCTTACTGAGTGCCACAAGTCCAATGTGGTAAAGCAGCTACTATCTATCCCCCCAGCTCCATCACACATTGCTCAACCTCCGCTCGGCGAAAGCCAGGAACACGCCCGAGACAAACGCAAGATGCGCTTAGTACTGATATACCGTCAATCTCTGAATCATGTTCACAGATCAGTTCGAAGAGACTTACATCTGATCAAGACGCTTTCGGCAACAATTTTACTCGTACTCGCGCGCAGGGGAATGTTTTCCAGGGATGTGGACTGATACAGGTTGCTCCATAGTGGTCTGCTCTGTATATTCCGAGATTCTGGATGCAATGGGAATTCAATCGCTTCGGGAGAGTCGCTGATGGGGATGATGCCTTTTTCTTTGAGATATCCTTCAACGTCATAACAGTCAAACCAGACATCGCCCGCTGCACGGTCAAGGCTCTGAGCAATGTCCACCAAACTTCGCTGCTGAGGGATGTGGGCCAAATAGTCCCTGCGGTAGTCCATGTAGTGTAGACCTGCCCCACCGATGCTAAAGAAGGGAATGGCCAGCTCCCATGGAGTCCCGCACCGAAGCCCATTTCGTATAATTGACTCAAAATGCATCGCCAATTGTTGTTGCGTCAGTATTGTCAGCGGAAAGCGAAACCTTTGGTGCGAAGGGACCGGATCGAAAGCCGGGTCGATCAAAGCTCTATACGCCAATTCAGCGCAGGCACGAGAGAGTCTCTCGGCAAATCCAACTCCCTCTGTATCGCTGATGGCTGTGTGATGGACATTCTGTAGTAGGAGCGGAGGGGCATTCCCTGTTTGCTTTGTTGGGTGAAGAGCTTCGGTGGTATATGACAAGAGCGGATCCGGTTCCTCGAGACCTTCCTCCTGTGGCACAGGCCTTGAAGGGTTCTTCGAGTCAGGTTTGATGCTCTCGCTGCATTTGCCCTTGTTGCCACGTTCAAGGAAAGTATAACCCGCATCACCGGTGGGCGGACTTATATCGCCATGTTCATCATCCACGACTGATATTGCCTGGTTGGTAAGAGCAAGGCTCGCTTTTAGGGATTGATGGAGCTTCTGCGTAACATTCGGGGCGGATTTCAAGACGTTGGATTTTATCAACTCATCGCTGAACGAGATGAATGTCGTGTTGATCTGCTCCACGATGATTTCCAATCGACGAACGCGACTATTTAGTGACATGACTGTGGCCTCCTTGCGGGCGCGGTAAGCTCGCTGTGCGAGTCTCATTTGCGTTTTGCGTCGCTCATGTTGTTTAGTACCGGGTACGTATCTCAAGGCTTCAGAAACGCCGACGTTTGGTGATTCCTCTTCCTCTGTCCGTATTCTTGGACGCCCTCTCCTCCTTCCTTGTCGATTCTTACCGGGCCAGCGGCCGTCTGTACCAGTTGTTTCTGATGAGTCGGCCTGAGGGTATGACGTCGTATCAAACCCTAGGTTCTCTTCAATGCCCACTTGCATGCCATCACCAAACGGCAAATCATTGAATATGTTGTTGAAGTTTTGCGCTGGGTACCCGGTCATCTTTTGAGAAAATGTACGCAGGCCGGGGCTGGAATTTTGGAAAGATTCGGCAACAGCAATAACTATACGTATGTGCAAGTGAATTTAGGCCCCGCGGAACACATGAGATGCGAAGAAACCTGCGGTCGTGGTAGTACCAGGGACTCATATGTATTGAAACGCGACGAGTAGCAGACGACAGGAGCAGCGTCCAAGCATTGGCAAGTGATTGGTGGCGATCCTCGGCACCCCGCAATTATGTCAGAATTGGCACTCCTATACGGAGTAGGTGCCCTTTCAACCTCGGTTTCTTGCTTTGATTATATGATGTACTAATTACTAGGTCTGTTCTAACCGAATTTACTCTCGTGGCTGCTCTTCGAACCCGAGCGGAGACTTCACACCCCGAGTCCGACTTGGCGCATGGTCAAATCGGAAACAGCCAACCGGAGTCCACGGGTGCGGTACCTCAGGGCTACGGATTTCCATTCCTCTGCCAGATGGCGACGCCCCGCCTTTCAAAATCCTCCTCCTCGTCTACCATCTTCGCTAAATTAGACAAGACAAGCACCGCTACAAACAGGCCGCAACGAAGAGTCGATGAGTATCAAAGCATTGGTTCAGCCACTTTGGACCACGACAACAGTTGGAACTTAACGTCATGGAAAGGATCGATACATTGTCACAACCTAAACTGCAATGTAAGGCCCCCAAGGCGATGGCTCGTTGTCGCGAAACCATCTCTGCTCGTCCTCTGAGCCTGTAAAGGGGATATGCACAAATTCGCGCTCAAGTTCCTCGCTGTTGACCCCCCAGTTGTAACCTTTGTCGGCAAGGTACGGCTTGACGGTTTCGTGGATCACATCCATAAACTTAGTCCTCATAGGCCTTTCACCAGGGGGGAAATGCCTGGCGATGTGGCTGAATGTAATACGGACAAAAGGCTTCACTCCTTTTGCGTCCTGCTCAATTGTAGGTGATCAGCAAATTGACTATTGCTCAAGTTCTCCTGGACTTACGCCCGATACTCCGACCCGGTACAGAGTGCCGAGGGGGTTAAAGGGGGGGGCGCATCTCAATGAATACGAGTGCCACATAGAATGCCGGCAGCCCAACTCGGGTATATATCGGGGTGATGGCCTCGGCCAGTTCGCTTTGTGCTCGAGATCTGTGAAGCTCCCAGTAGGATGATAAATTCTCCAGTCAGGCGTTTTGCAAAATAAGTAGTCAAGCAATTTGTGATATGTGCGTGCTTTGATAGCATTGTAGAGAGTGATTTTTTCGCAAGGTAGGTTTCTTTGTGAGAGGAGGGAGAGCAAACATCTGTTCCCTGTTGCCGATGATTAATGATCCTTATCCGAGTCCTACTCCACTCGCCTCACCATAACAAATTGAATTGCGGGGTACCGTCAAATCATCCCGAATTGTGGGGGTACCATCAAATCATCCCGAACCCACTGCAGATCATGCTGTGTGCGGTCATAGAATGTGCCATGAAATCATCCCTGTATATCCCAAAATTCTTGATAAGTCATCAGGTCCGAACCGGGGTTGAATCAACTTACTGACGATCTTGCAACAAAGGGGGTACGGACCGCTACTTAAATGACATGCTCCTCGTCTTGCAGTGTTCTAAGTTCATTGCGATCTTGTACCATTTCCTATATCCTCTCCTCATACAAAACTCATTTCTAAGATGGCTGGGCTGAGGGTAGCTGTTTATACCGTTCCCCCAATCCCGTGCGTTGACCATGTCTCTCATCGCGAAAATACCACATGGTCGCCAGAAACCTGCACTCTGATTTTCTCACCAAACGAAGCTGTTCTCGTCGATACGGGAATCACAATCAACCAGAACAAGGACTTGATCAAGTGGATCGAGGCAACTGCACCAGGACGGAAGCTGGCCTACATCTACATCACGCACGGCCACGCAGACCATTTCCTAGGACTCCCTCAGCTGCTGGAACGCTTTCCAGAGGCGCAGCCCGTGGCAACCGAAGGCACTGTCCAGCATATAAAACAGCAAATTGCGGAACCGTATTTCACCTCGAGCTGGGTGGCCTTTTTCCCGGGAGGCCAACTTGCTACTCCAGGGCCGCTTCCGAAACCGCTTCCAAAGGATAACAAATTTGTATTGGCCAACCGATGGACCTTCGAGGCTATTGAGTGTGGACATTCCGACACCTTTGACTCCACCGTGCTCTGGGTCCCAGATCTGAGACTTGCGGTCTGCGGGGATGTTGTATACGGCAATGTTCATCAAATGCTTTTCGAGGCGAACTCTCCAGAGAAGCGACAGGAGTGGATCAGAGCAGTGGAAAAGGTCGAGGCACTCAATCCAGCGTATGTGGTACCTGGACATCGAAACGCGGATGAGATGGATGGCGTTTGGCATTTGGAGTCAACCAAGAAATATATCCAAGATTTCATTGATCTGTTGGATGAGAAGCCCAGCAGTACAACTGAACTGTACTCTGCAATGCTTGCAAAGTATCCGGACCGATTCAATCCCATGGTCCTCGGTTGGGGCTGTCATGGAGCCTACGTGTCTGGCGAAGTGCCCTCAGCTAGCTGAGTATCCTCGACAAGCGAAGCACACAGAAATTTATTGTCTTTTTAATATCGGCTAGTAGAGGTTAATACTACCAGCAGATGTTACATTGCTGAAATTGGTTTGAGTCAGAATGCTGCCATTATCCTGCGTAGAACTGGTTACGTTTTTCATCTGTTCCAGGGCGAAAAGGTGAACCGCCAGCCTCAGCTTTTATCAGCGTCTTCCACCTCTATCTCACTATCACTTTCGTCAGGCGCATGCAAAGACCTGATCTTGGTCGCTTTAATTTTCCTACTTCCTTTGACATTAGTAAGCATCTAAATGTATAACTCTACGGAACTCTGCGATACAGAAACAACTTGGAGGACATTTTTCAAAGACTCTGCTGGTTGCTATCGTAATTCTTACTACGGACATGATCAATTGAACAAAGACACTTGCAATTAGGATAAATCAGGTGATCTTGACTAATGGTCTACTTGACATAAACGAGAAATACCAATGAAACCTCTTGGAAGACCGGGCTTGGATGTGGCCCATCGGCACTGACTCGGTTGGAACCATTCGATGAGAGTTGGTAAAAGGGACGGTGGCGACACATGTCCTGCGAGGAACGGCCTCTACTCCAAAAGACGGTCTTGCAGGAACTTTGCCTGAACCGGGACGTTTTTCGTGAAGAGTGGCCCGCTGTATGGATCAAAATGTCCGCCCGGTAGCATGTGCAATTGCTTCGGTTCCCTCGCTCTGGCAAAGGCTTCAAGTGCAATGTCGGTGGGTGTCACAACGTCATTATCCATGACAATCATCAATAATGGGGCAGGGGCAATGTGCTGGATGAGTGCTGCAGGCTCGTATGCTCGGAATGCTTCGAGGCTATTCAATAGTTACACCCGGTACACTACCAACTCCGGGTACCGTAGGGGAAATACCTCTTTAGAGTCACATCGTTTTTCCAACCCAACGGTTCGGCTGAAATGTAGCCATTGTAGCTGTCCGATGAAGGAAGAAAAGAACGCGCTTGGGGATTCTTGTCCACAACGGGGATCCGGCGGGGCTCTTCCCCCCTAGCACGAGCCTGGCGATCTAGTTTTACGCGCAAGCTGGTCAGCAAGGGTATATTCCTCTTAACTTTTTTTATCCGTTAGATCACGTCGAATCTCACCATCGGCAAAGAGCTGGTTTAGACCTGGGACCAAATCCGCCCTGTTTAAGCGATGGAAGGTATCCCATCCGCTGGTCAACGGCCTGTGTAGACACGGTAAGTTGGAATACCACTGCTGAAAGTAGAGATATTGGACTCAACAAGGAAAGCTTACACCTGGCTAATCACAGCTTTCACCCGACGATCGACAGCGCCAACTGTAAGAACATGACCTCCGCTGAATGAGCTGCCCCAGATGGCAATTTTCTCAGCGTCAACCTCTGGCAGGGACTGCGCAAACGTAATGGCATCTGAGTAATCACTGATTTGCAGTGCTGGGAGGATTTCTCTCCTTGGCTCGCCATCGCTTGCACCAATGCAACGATTATCATAGGCAAGACAGGCGATCCGCAGGTTCGATGTGAAATATTCCGCAAAGGGCCTCAGCCCCATTTCTTTGTGAGCTGCGAAGCCGTGTGCCATGACGAGACAGGGCAAGTCTCCAGTAAAGGAATCGGGGACGAACAACCATCCGCGAAGAGTGAGGCCGTCCGATGTTTTAAACTCTATATCTTTGAAAGGCATCATGAAAGATGGTTATTTGTTCGCTGGGGTTCTTTTGCTGTCCGAGTATATTTGATGAGTCCCAGCAAACGAGGAGCGAGGAACGATGTATTTCAGTAGTGAATGAGAGCAAGTGTTCTAGGCTCCGCTGGGATCATGAGAATACTCGCCAAGTTACTTTCCCCAGATTTCGGAGAGTCTGCGTGATTACTGATCCAGCCGGTGCTCATCTAGGGCTTACAGGTACATGTCTGACATGGATAACATATCCACTAATCGGCGAACTGACCCCGCGACGACACAAAGCTTCCAGAAGTGTGCCTCGGAATAAACTCAGACTATCATTATTATTATTCTCTGTTGCCTAAGCCTTGCAATATGATATTTCCGGAATGATTAGTCGTCATTGCAGCCGGCATGATGAGACATCATTAAGCTTCCTGTATCCCGTGTGTGGGGTATGCTTGTCGATCGTCCATGGGATACATGGGATACCCGAGGATATGCTGGCTGGGACCGCCCCACATGTCAGTGGTGAGTTTGTGTACTTATCACTTATAACCAACAGGCTTCCTTCACTCCAAGGGCACTATCCATGAGTTGATCTTGTGTTGTACTTCTGTACTGTCCATGTCCGAGACTTTCGTCACAGACTTTTCTAAGCGAAACTGTATCAAAGACCCTCAACATGCCCCTTTGGCTCGTTTTCCACCCCTGCGGCACTTTCGAGGACGATTCCGCAAAACGAGCGCTAAGCAAAGACATAACAAACATATACACTGGCATAGGCCTTCCTGCCTTTTACGTCGTCGTCAACTTTGTTAAGCTCTCGCCTGGGGATGTCTGGGTTGGAGGTGAACCGAAAACCGACAAGCCGTTTATTCGAATCCTGGTCGACCATATTGCCGTTCGGCTTGAGAATGAGGACCGCGTTTATGAACGCAGCGCTGATGCAATTGAAAAGGCGTTGAAGCCGCATATTTGTGACAAGGGTTATGATTGGGAATTCCATGTCGATGAGACTGAAAGGAGACTCTGGCGCGTCAATGGGATTATCCCTCCTCCGTTTGGGAGCGATATGGAGAAGCAGTGGGCGAAGGACAACAAACCATCTGTGTGGAGCGGTGCATATTAAGGTCTTACATTGGGCTTGGGGTAGGGTATTTTGGTTTTGAAGAATCGTATGCATCGCACCCCCTGTCCTGGCGTAAGCCGCCACAGTCCTGTTCCTCCTATGTCGAAGAGAGTGTTTACTGTACTTATTGAGTATATATTCAATTCTATATCGTGCCTCGACTAGGTCATTCATTACTAGCATAAGTTGACGGCTGATTGAATCGGCGGGGTTCTTCTAACCCACACTTATTCCCGGCATACCTGAATGTTGACAATGAGTTTGTACTCGATTTCATGAGTTTGAACATCTCGAGTCTATTCGCTGAAAGGGACAGTCAAAGGAAAGACTTGTTTGTGTACTAGGATTGGGCCGCATATTCCTTCCCATGTTTCATGGGTTCCTTACAACTGCATTATGCAAGGAGTACATGTTCAAATGTGTATGTACAGATATCTACATTTATCCTTCTTAATCAAGACTTGCTGAACTGGAGCAAAATTATAAACTGTGTGCTGGACCTATTCACTTAATACGGCTGAGAGTTACCTGGGTACTTGAAGACATTCTTCAGTAAGTTCTTATCAAAAATGAAGGAATAACGAAGATACAGGATAGAAGGATATCTTGCCGTACTCATTAGAGGTACAAAGAACACTTCTTAGTAGGTTGCAGTAAAGAGGATGTACAATCAATTGTTCAAGAAAAGATAACCGACATCAATATACAGGCCAATCATACATTTATGTCTACCACGCCTGACTATAGTGGAGAATAGATTTCTACCAACAATATCCATCATTAATGAATTATGGCGACGACTGCGGAAACGGAGATCGCTGATCCCCGCCTGCTCCACCGGAGGAATTAGTGATCAGATTAAAGTGCTGTGGGTATTCCCTGCATATAACAAAATATCAAGGGATAGGACGAGGTAACTCTAGCTTCCGGGATTGTTCAGGCCAATCTGCATCAAACCCGAGATGCGGGGGCAGCAAGATGAGTAATTTCGGAGAGTTGATAAATCAATACTCATGCCCCCGAAAGGCCGCCCCCTGCCAAGGCAGTTCTGCCTCCATCTCCTGAGCAAACAGCGATTCCCCGTTCCCACCCCCTTTCCTGGCTCACTGTCAAGTAACTAGCTTGACTGTCTCGTGCGTCGAATTAGTATCCAAACCTCCGCAAATAAAACAACAAAGTGATTATTGTGGGTGTAGGTAGGAATCCTAGTTTTCTGAGTGCGTTCCGCCCTGTAACAGTGGCTGGCTCGCACACCAGGCCAGTGGTAATCTGTGAACTGGGGTTCTAAAGGAGCTACTCGAGAGCCGATTCTAAAGATCTGTGATGTGTCAAAGAGTCAATGCTAAAAAATTTATGTTTCTAACTAAGGCAATTGGGCTTTGCCGACCTCGACCGAAACATCAACATGGAGTCGCTCCGTTGCTGTTCCCTAGATTCATGCGTAGTTAGTGATTCAGCTTCATCCTGCTGTTGCACGGGTCCAGGGTGTTGGCTTATATACTTCGACCTTTTGGTCTAGTTGGGAACATGCTTGCCAGATCACATGCTCTTACAATTACTAGTATATGGTATCTACTAAGGATTGAGGAGGATCTAGTATAGACCACAACAGAGCGCTTCATTAGGGGAAATGCTCTTTTTACTATCTCAGAAGCAGTTTAATGATCGAATCATATATGCCTCTCTCCTCTGAGCTCTCATCGCGCGCCGCATTAGATTTCTCTCGTCCCAACTCTATGGGTGGCATCCCGAAATCATCACTTACAAACCTGTCTGCTTTGTTGCTGAGCAACATCTCCACTCCCATACTGTTTCCGGCATCAACAGCCAAATGAAGCGCAGTTCTTTCATGAATCCCGCAGCGACGATCCAGATGTACGTCCCTATTGTCCCAATGCTGTAAGAGTTCTTGAATTATATTCTGATTCATTACGAAATCATAATCCTCACGGGGGAGGTATTTGCGTTGCCCCGCATCTGGCGTTCGATACATTATGTCCCTTATGGGCCCAGGCGGCACGATGCAGCGCGCTCAATCCTCGAGTCGGTTCCACGATGAAGTCAATGGCGCCGCTTTTCGGACATGTCTCAAGCAAATATCTGAGCCGAGGTATAGTGTGTTGTGACGAAGAGGCAACTATATGTCCAAGAACAGTTGTGGGATGTTCCAGGGAGAAAAAGCCAGCACTAGTCTGCAAGGCATTAGGGTTTGCACCAAAATACAGAAGCGTGGTGGCTAAATTGAAGGCATTATGCTGTATAGTAACGAGGAACGGTGTTTCTGGGGATTGCTGCGTTCCGTCTGGGCTGTTAGGGATCCCATCGATCGGCAGGCCGGCTTGGATTAGGAAAGATACTAATTCTGAATGATTTTCGTCGTGGCTGGCAGCAGCGAAGATATGAAGCCCTGTCCAGTTCATTTCCTTTGCGCTGAAAGGATTCCTCGCTGCTGCTTTCGGGTCAGCGCCGCTTGCAACCAGAGTCTCGACAATGTGTTTCCGATTCCATCGAATCGCTTCCAGTACGGGTGTGCGGCGATCCCCTCTGGCTGGTCGGTTGATATCACTCGCATTATACGCGCCGGGACATGTCTGACCTTCTCCGCACTGAATATCCAATGATTCGACCAATTCACTCACTTTGGCGGACAAAAGATATTCCACAACTTCATAATGGCCCTCGCTGACGGCATAATAAAGTAAATGTGTATCAAGTCCTCCGACCCCTGTGGCGAAGACGATATCCTTGGATTTCTTTAGGCATAGATCCAAGAACTCATGCAATCTGTCCCGGTAACTTGAACCATTTCGAAGAACCATAGAAAATACATCTGCAGCATTTGCACCTGCCGTGATAATGGGCGAGAGACTATAGTCCATCCCAGCGCGGTCTAGAGCATCCATCATGAGCTTTAGACACTCGACATGATGAAAGAAAGCAGCGAATTCCAGTGGTGTTGACCGACCAAGGAGGTCAGTAGGCCAGTCCAGACATACAGAAGCATCTGAAGCCTGATCCAAGATAAATTTTATGATGCAGGGTCGGTCATGATGAACTGCCCAGTTGAGGGAACATAAAACGTTGAGGATTCACCGGGGTGTTCTGATGAGAGCCTCGATGTCAATTCTCGCCCGGATGGCATTGTAGGGGAGTTTGACCTGATATAGCTTGATTTTTGCGTCAAGATAGGGAATTCTTATTTTTTATTTCTCTACTCAATGTCATAACTAGGAATCTATTGAGCTTAAATCATCGGCAGTAGCTGTACAATCACTAATTTGGTGTACATGCGGTCGGAAGTCAGTTATTGGCCGAAATAACATCACAGCAAGGTGAGCCGACAATCTATTATGTCATGGGTGGACGTAGATGGGATTTACTTTCAACCAAGAACGAAGATAGTGCCATATAAAGTATAAATCCATGTTGAGATGTCGGAGCTAAGAATCACATACACACACGTCATTGATATTAGGGTTTGCTATTTGTCGTCCGGGCCGTTGAACTAGGTGGAGGATCTGAAGAAGGTTGAGAGGTCTGTCATTCTGAATAACTGGGGAAACAGCACTATTTAAGCACAGGAATCGACTAAACTAAATAAGGAAATAGGGGCTATCTAATATTACTACTCCAATCACTGTATCTCGTGAGTCCTGAGAGGAATGTTTAATGGAATAGTAAGAGGAATGCTTGCGCGGGGTCCAGAGCCAGGGGCTCTAGCCAACACACCCCCTTAGCAGTTGGAGGTTCCTAATTAGGACGGGATAAGGCTCGAGATATCAACCATATTCAACATCTTGACAAATTCTTGGTGTAGTGGTTTTAGGAGAGCCTTGGTAAGTCCATCCACAGGCATAGATCATGAGGGAACCCAGGTGACTTGTAAGCAACGTTATTAAACCTCTTGACGTAGCCAGGCGTGGTGTATGTTAACGTGTTATAGCTTAGTGTATACCATCATCATCTCCTTACTTAATAAATTAATTATAGAGCTATTATTATAATATATTTTAAGGTCCTCTTTAGGGTTAAAATTAATGTCTCTAAAAATCCTCTTCCACTAGTATAATGACTTAGTGGCTTTAATCATCAATATATATTCTACTTTAGTAGTTAATAGTAAGACGATACATTATTTTTAAGATCTCTAGTCAATTAGTCCTCCATATAATAGGTAGATAAATCCTCTAGTGCTCTTTTAATTATGGGTATTAGTAAATATAGCATTAGTAGCAGTAAGAAACACCTTACTAGCTTGTATTAAGCTTCCTCCGTATTCTAATACAAGGAACCACGTGTTGTAGAGGTAAGCAATAACCTAATTAGCAGCCCTAATATATGTAGTAGACGGATTAACGAGAAATCATGATAGTACGCCATGTGCGTAGGCTATATCCAGCCAGGTACAGGTCATGGCATAGCTAATTAAACCGACTTTTAACTAATATTCATGTATTTGGCTGGGAGATGCTATTTCCTTATTAGGAACTAGCTTCTGAGTAGGGAGCAGTGTCATTAGCTACTATACAAGGTCATTTAGGTGGTATCTTATGGTGATAGCTTTAATATATAAATCCTAGGAGAGCCAGATCTTCTTCTAGGGTTAGTCCTAGGTCACGCGCATCTTAAGGAACCATTTTAACTCCCCTATATCCTTTAGTTTATATTTCTCTTTAAGCGCTGTGGTGAATCTAGTAGCTATAGCGCGGCCTTTGTATATTAGAAGGTTAATAATTAGTATATTATTAATATATATAAGTACTAACATGAATTCATTAGTAAAGAGGCATTCTTCGTCTAGAATAGGTCGTAAGTCATGTGCTTTAATAGTTATAGATAGGTCTTCCTGCCAGAGTCGTGGCAATTTCCGTAGGCTATATAAAGCTTGAAGAAGCTTCTAAACCTTCCTAGGTATGCCGTGCCCTGGTGGCATCCTAGTATAGACAGGTTCGTATAATATAGCGTTAAGGAAGGTGTTGACGGCATCTTGTTACTTTAAATTAAGGTCATACATTGCTATTAGGACTGTAATTATTCAAAGAACTCTAGCTAAAGTAGTTATAGCGCGATTCTCCTCTTTACTACGTGATTATAGGTCTCCGCGGACTACTAGGCGTGCCTTAGCCTTAATATAGTATCCATCCTCATTGAATTTATACGTGAAAACCTATATAAGTAGAAGGATCTAATGGTTCTACGCCTCTACTTTATCTATAATAATATAAGACTTCTTCCTCTTAATCTCTACTAGTTCGCTCTATATAGCTACTAGAAAGTCTTAACTAAGTAGATACTTCTATGCTTCTAACTAATTACGTGGCTCTAGAGGCATCTAGGTTCAATAAAATCATTTAGTTATCTTAATAGCATTTATCTATGGATTATCGATGTATGGTAATTAGAAGTAATCATTATTAATATTATTAGCTTCGACGTATTAAGCTTAGTAGTTTAGAACATCTCTACAAGTTCTAGTTTAACTACTAGTAATAATATTCTTCTATAAAACATCTAAGCCAGGCCATCATGGCGCATCTATTATATCTTCTTTACCCCCTGAACCAGTATCCGCGGCAAGGGGATTCAGACGTGTGGATCATCGTACAGGTTTAGTAGCAGCTTGCTGGAGTGATTCCTAAAGTGCCCAGCTTAGTGATGGGGGATCTAGCGCCGTGTTACGGAAGGTTGACCTCTCAAGCCTTCCTAAACCTTGGGATCGTCTTGACCTAAGCCCTGACGATGGATTGACTTACTCAAGTATGCTCAACGTCCAACTAGTATGGGGACTAGTCACGGTCGGGGTGGCTAAGGCGTAACGAAGGCAAGGCCAGTCTTTACCACGTATGATAAAGCCTGTCAAGAAGTACTTAGACGAAGTGTTGTCGCAAGGGTCTTGAATCAGAATGATCTGAAGGTAGCACTTAGAATAACAATGGTATTGATCACGAAGAACAAGTAAGACTAGATACAGGTGGGTAATGAGCGTCCTTATATATCCTTCGTGCCTGACTACCACCCTGACTACCATCTACCATGGTAGTCCCAGAGGTAGTTCCCCCCGACTACCTTCCCGACTACCATTCCTCGTGGTAGTCCCTTCGGTAGTCTTCACGTGGCCTGCCTCGTGGGCGCTTAGCTCCTGGGTGAGCCGTGTCGTACAACAGCTCATCTTTGGCGTAGCTCACAAGCGCCCGGAGTTGTGCCTGTTAACACCGAAGGCCTGTAACATTATCGCAGCGGTAAAGTTATCGCGAGGTGAACGTTAACCGTAGTTAATGTTATCGTGAGCGTAATATTATCCCGGGGATAACCTTATCGTCGAGGAACATTATCCGCCCGATAATATTCTGACCGCTGAATGTTCTGCCGGTAGAACGTCTGACCGCTTGGCTAGGTTCATAACA
>CDMC01000028.1:187880-198322 GCA_001511075.1 Aspergillus calidoustus | reverse complement strand
AGATGGGCTGTGGTTGGACGAGCCGCCACACCAACGGCCCAAAGTTAGCCAGGGTAGCGGCAAGAGCGTGCCAATCAACGATGCCAGAGCAATGCGTCTAAAGCAGCGATTGGTGTGAAACGCCATGCCCCCACAAGAAGCCTCTGAGTTGGATGGCCACGGACTCGGAGATCCACAGAAGTAAAAGAGCCGCAGCGGATCCCATCAACCCCTGCCATGGAGTTTGTCGTGAAGCAAGCCTGACGGACAGTCTGGTTCATGCTGGTACAACACGTGTCTGGACATGCGATCGCTCAAATGGATGGGCAGAATGCCAGCGGTCACGAAAGGTCGACACCAGGCTACCGTAGTGACTACCTAATTGAGCAGCAGGGTAGCCATGTGACACTTTCTCGAAGATTTCCATGCAAACAAACGAAACACCACGGTGCTTCTGAACTAGCGATCTAACGACGTCTTAACTTCCCCCGCATCCCACGAGCCACCGCTGCATATCGTACAGTAACAAGACCCCAGTAATGCCCGTCCTGAGGTTTGAGTAGGTGATTATGTTGGGCACAAAGCAAGCGGGGATGATCAGGTGAGGAGGTCAGGCAAACACAGCCGCACAAGGCTGACACAGAGCATTTTTAATATTTGCATTAGACCCATCCGTCAACAGTAGGCAGCTGAAAGTCGGGCATGAATGCATTAGTGCGAGTATGTGAAACAACCGCAACTTGGGGCCACGCAAAGCCAGCATAGGAGTCCGTAGCCTCATGACGTTCTGCCATATATGTTCCGTTTAACCCGGTGTGCTCCTGTGGGAATTTGGGTAATCAAGCGGAATGGATCATCTTCGTCTTCCTCGCAAAGCACTTCTGCCAGCACGAAGGGCTGTGGATGAAGAATTGCCAGGCCAAGCATCTGAATCTATTCCAGGCCATTACCCCGGACGTCTCCACTCGAGACAACATTTTATCGTAAGGCTACTTTCCCTTCTCCTCCAGGAAGATCCATCCTTGCCGACATCGATCGATCCTCGGGCTTCGACACCTCCACTCATAAGTAAAATCGCGCTTGGACGCCGGGCCGAAATCTCAGCCCATAATCGCACCCATGGGCGGCTACAATCTTTGTTCCCGGCCAATAATGATACCTTAGTGGTCAATGAACGAATTGAACAGGGAACAGAAGGTGGAGAAGATGTCGACACAAACTTCTCTGGATCAACCTCTCATAGTTTTGACATTCGAAGGACGAGACACAAGAAGCGGATATCGGAATTAAAGGAATATATAAAGCCAATATCTCCCGAAGATGGATCTGCCGTGATTCTACTATGTTGGGGTGAAACATCCTGCTGCTCAGTCCTGCCAGTGTCTGCTTCGAACCCAGAAGATGAAGTGGCTACATGGAGAGAGATCAACGCAGCCTGGTACACTCGCAAAGGCCACTGGAGGAAAAGGCTGATGGGATTGAGGGTCACGAGAGTTGCCATTGCCGAGGTTTGTTATAACACGTATTACCGTGAAAAGCTCACTGACTAAGAAGTTAAGATCACAGTACTAGGTCTGAAGGAAGCCTCGAGCGGCACCGGAACAAGTGAATATATTGGAATGTATTTGGAACAGGATATTCCAAAAGAGCGAAAAAGATTGCAACATATTATAGACTGCAATCCCCCAACCTCACACTGCTTTTACAGTCGTGAAACAGGAACAGTACATTGCGACCCCGAATGCGTTTGCTCTCAGTGTTTCCCAAACATCGACGGCATTGATGATTGTCCCTTAAAGATATCGCGTGCTGCCAGGAGGGAGCTTTTGCTCCTTGATACGCTCGACTTAATGAGGCACGTCTTCTCAAATCCTGTCCTCGCTGCTTCGAATGATTTTCTTGAGCAAGCAAACCTTGTATACAGTCACCAGTAAGGTCATTGATTGTGAGAGTTATGAAGTCCGGCGGTACTAATGGATACATGATAGGGATGTTCTGAGCCAATTTAACATTTGGAACGATTGGCACTGTCCAGGATTAAGAGAGATCCGATTCCGGGGAATAGTAATCAAGGAAGACTGGATACTAGGTACACGGCAGGTGGTTTTGCCTTTGTTTGCAACAACGTTTTTAGTGGTGGTTATTGTTGCTAAATCCTTTTTTGACTGGGGTACCGCATGGAGTGTCGGCAGTTTTTTTGTCACGCTAGCAACGCTTTTATGGACGGTTAGTCAATATCACCATTAGCGTCATCTAAGCATGTAAATAGGATATTATCAAAGCAAAATGACTGATCGCAAAATGCTCAAGGCCCACTTAATCATGTGTTCGATTTCTGTTGTACCTCTCAAAGCTACTCGCTTCCCGGCTTTCCACTGGAGGAGTACATCTAATACTGGCAAAAAAAGAAAAAAAATTAAACTAAGTGTATTGTTGGCCGTCATGGTACGGTTGGTTACTTGTTTCCGTTGGGCATGGTTAATCTAAGGCGTTCGAACTGAGAGGGATGGGAAGCAGCTAAGTCAAATCGGGCTGATCAGCATTGGATCTTAACGGGGCTTATTAGGGGATTCCTGCAAACCCAGTATGCGCCGTCGTTCCAAGCATGGTAGTGTCGCCCATGCTCAAACCTATAGTCGAGCATTGAAAGCGACAAGCTCTCAGTCGCATATTCGGGGCTTTCGGCGTATGAAGAGTCGACATCAATAGCATATTGCTCTGGATGAGCGGGTATCATTTCAATCAAATCCGCTTGAACAGGTGGCTCCGGCGTGATGGACAAGTCCGGCCTTGGACACAAAATTGATAAGCAAGAATTTTTGAGGCCTCATCTCTAAGATTTCACTTTCCTCCTCCCCTACATAGAGCCAAGTTGCCCGAGATCTGAAGCCTGGAGAAAGTAAATCTTGGCGAATCGTCGGCCCACTTTTTTCGATTCCTTGGTAACCATGGTTTGTTTTGTAGATACAACTTTAGCAGGACCAGTCGCGCAACCTGGAGGATCAATATGAGTGGGGTGACGGGTGAAGCCACGATCACCCTGAAAGCGCAAGAGTGGGTGACCATGGGGCACAACAAGGATGGCCCGCTTTAAACTCATCTTTATCCCCTAAACCTGAGATGCATTTTTTTTGAATCTTGTACTGATCAAATGATTGAAGTGTCTCTTCTAAAGTATTTATTTGCTGATTCTGGTACGCTGGAGCTAGACCAAGTTTGGGCAATCAGGCGCATCCTGAGGCTAACTTCAAGGAGCACCAGATCAGTTCATATTTCCTCACTGAAAGTGCTTATCGAATAAAGTCCCTAATTGTGGAGAAATTATAGTCCGGTTATGTGCTATACCGCGTACATTACTCCCCCTCCAGATATCATTAGTGCTATCCTGCTGTTTAAACAAGTAACGCCTCCTAGTTCTTCAGTCATGACGTCCAGCTTTCCTATGATCACACTTTCTGAACGCGACGGAGCACTAGAGAGCCTCCTATATCGTTACTAAACATCTCAGAGCTCAACTTTGCGCAAGGAAGCAGCATGGATTCGGAAGAAATTTCGCAATGGGTCCATCACCAGAAGAAATCCTCAGCGCCGCTTATTCAGGCCTTTAGTCATTAACTGACTGTTTCCGAGGCGGCTCAAATTCTTAATCAATTTCAGTCCAACTGGATTCGCAATGGCCAGGTGCTTTGGAGCGGCATACCTTTCGAAGAAGCCCAAGAATGGGCAGACAAGCACCACTTACAGACGCTGACCATAGCTATGGGGCCTTTGATGGATAAAGAACACGCGAAAAGCTTGAGAGCAGAAAAAACACGGCAGCAATGGAAAAAGTATATTCATGGTGCCTCAGCAATTTTCGCTTGGCACATAGCTAGGTTCGAAAGAGTCATATTACTTTCATGCCCACCACCTCAACGACTGCACCCGTCCGGTCTTTCATATTATCAGACAATCGAGGAGCCGATTATCAAAGGTCGATTAGGCCGCTGCGCCGTGGACCGGATTATGATGGTTCATCCAACAGTTACGGAAAGCAAAGAGTTCTTATACGAGACATGGCCTGTGGACAAAAGTTCCACGTGGATCGAGTTATACGGACTGCGAAATAGAAAGAAGGCCTGGAGAGATGTCGGACAAGCTAGGGGTGGGCTACAAATAAAGGAGCTGGCAGCTCACTCAGAACGACAAATGCTTTCTGCTGATAATGCTCACAATCCTAAAGAAAGAAAGGTTTGGCTGCACATGTACTCTATCTCCAGCTGATACTTACAGGTGGATAGGTCGCCCCAATTCATTCCCTCTTTATTATTCTATGGCTGGTTTTCCATTCCACGTTGGCCAGACTCACCCTTCTCACTATTATGGGTATACTATGCACGCGAGTTGGCGAAATAATGCAAGACAATGAGGTTAGCCCAAGTATCCAAGTTGAGGAGGGGTTGAGAGCCGCGAAAAGGCCAATAAGGGCAGTTGACAAGGATAAAGGTGATCAATATCAAGCCATACCTGGAAAGACGACCAATTCTAAGCAGAGCGTACCCTGTGTCGCGCAAGAGAAGGCTCACAAAGCTAAAAGAAAGGCTCAGGACACGCCGCAAGGGGAAGCCCGAAGGAAAACTAAACTGCAGAAGGCTCAGACTAAGCGCAACAGAAAAGCACAAAAGGAACTCCGGGCTAAAAGGCAAGAGAAAAAACAAAAGAAACTTGAAGGGGTAAGGAAGGCCAAGATTGAGTTGCAAAGGAAATCACGAAAGAAACGCAGAGCACAAACAAAAGCCCAAGCTAAGGCGCAAAGCAAAGCGAAAAAGTGACCTAACACAGGGGAAAATATTCCATACTTGTTTTGGGTACCGGGCTTTTTTAAGTTTAAGCTACATCTTCATGTATGATTAATGGCTTCTTCATATATCAATTCTATGCGCGTAAACTAATAGTGCTTGGATGCAATTTCACAAATTAGGAGCTCAAACGAACTTTCGAACCAGTCTCTGAAAGTCGAGTATTCTAGGTATAATCTGACGACATTTCTTCCTCATCGTTCGTTCGAACTGTACCTCGTCTGTTTCTTCAGGTTCCACTGTGGGCAGTGAGTTAAACACTCCCATTTTTTTTGTCCCGCTCGTCCCGCCGTCCGACCATTGTCCACCGCCAGCTCAGCCTGAGGTTACTCCCCACAGTCCGACCTATGATAAAAGAATATATTTTAAAGCGACACGCAAGTAAGCTTTGCCTGTGCATTGTCAAAAGCATCCAGATACCCTGTCAATTGAATAACAGCGGCGCATACCACTAGCATGTGGAAGATCGAATGTGAGCCACATAGGTCAAATTTGCCAGGATATTGACTTTCGGGAAACCTGGTCTTTGGAGACATATGCATTAGGGTTAATTTCTCTTATTCATGGTATTGGGAGACGTACAGCATAGACTAAAGTCCCGGATAAAAGGCAGCCTGCTTTTGCCAGAGTATAGGGAAATGCTTTTCTCATCATTTGTGACATGCCAAATACATGAAGTCCATGAATTAATGGCGCAACGCCAGACAAGCCAGTCGCCACGAACATTAATGCTCGAAAGATGCGATACTTTGAGCCCTGGAACTTGGGATGCATTGTCAGAAAGATACTCAACATCCCAAATAATCCAACCTGTTGATTGAAGAAAGAAAAGTGTTAGACTCAAGCACCAGATTTCTATAGAGAACCACTAACCATACACCAGTAGACATTGCGCGGGTAAGGTTCACACCAAAAAACAATATATATTCCCAAAATAAGGTCGCCCAGAATGAAAATCACAACACCCAGCATGTCTAGTCGAAGGCAGAGATGCTCCACGTGTTTGGAGTGGTTTAGCAGGGTGTGATACATTGCTGATAACGACAAGCATGTGACTGCCGTTAACACAAAGATAGAGAAAGCAATAAAATCAGTGCTAGTAACCCCAGAGTATCTGCTGGCAAGGTACTGCTGGATATGCCACTCGCCAAGTAGGAAGAGAACAGCTGGGATAAGGTGGGAATAAATGTTCACTGTCTCGTTGTGCATATACAACCAACTATAGAATGAAGCTTGAAACGAGCCTGAGATAGGCCGATAGCCCTGATGAATCCACTGGTTGGATTCACGCCGGAACCATTCTGGCATCTCATTGAACGAGAGAAGAACTGGTCGTCTTGCCTTGCGAGCCTTGGGTATGGTATTACTAAGAAAGTCCATTTCCTCTGACAACTGCAGGGGCGGAACTCGAAGACGGGGAGCAGATTCCATTTACTGGCTGTAGTGCCGGTTAATGATATAATATAAGGTGGCTGGACTTTTAAGAACAAGTGAGAATACAAAATAAAGGAAAAGGGTTACTCTTGCTTTGTTTCTGGCACAGCTGCCTTTTTATTATTCAGTTCTTGCTAAGCGCTGGCCTCTTCTTATGGGTATGGCCCTTTAGATAGCCTGCAGGCTTTCGTTGGCTCTGACATCGTTGATTGGCACGCTCTAGCCGCTGCCATGCCTAATTTTAGACCACTGGCGTGGCGGCTTGCCCAACCACAGCGCGTTTTCCCCGCAGTGAGCAGGAAGGTAAGATTGGGCAGCGGCTCGACCACGCCTGGCATCCGAGATGGGTTAATTTAAGGCTGAACGCTGGCTAGATCATCATGGTTGAAATCCCATCTGCCATCCTCAGAAGACAGAGAGAGACTGCTATTCTATATTGATTTTCTTTATTTTTCTTCACCCCCCTGCTTTTGGACAGTCTTCCTTGCCCAAGATGAAAAGCGCTGCACAGGTCGTTATGGTGATTTTCCTGCTTGGGTTGGGGTTTATCATAGTTCGCTCGAGCGCCAGGCGGAGATCACCCTTTATCCTAGAGACACCGCGCAGAAAAAGCCCTTCGGAGCAAGAGATCGAGATTGACCCAAATTCCACTTCGCAATCCTCGCCGGTCCCTGCAAGTACCGGCCCTCCTACTGCAGAGCAGAACGGTTCCCCCTCTCCCCTCAACCAGTCTACATTTGCGCCCCAGCAAGCGATCCTTCCTGCCAAAAAATCTACGGATTATACTGTCGGCTGGATCTGCGCCATAGTAACAGAATACGCAGCGGCGCAAGAATTTCTTGATGAAGAGCATGAGGCACCAGACTTTGTGTCGCCGGGCGACACTAATCATTACACATTGGGCAGAATTGGGGAACATAACGTCGTCATCGCTGTCTTACCTGATGGAGAATACGGAACTGCTGCCGCGGCCATGGTAGCCACGAATATGCAGAATAGCTTCCCCAACGTTCGAATCGGGTTACTGGTTGGCATTGGTGGCGGTGTCCCAAGCGAGAGGCATGACGTTCGCCTGGGCGATGTTGTAATCAGTGCACCCCGCGATGGTAAAGGTGGTGTGTTCCAGTATGATTTTGGGAAGACAATGCAGGGTCGTTCCTTCCAACACACTCGTTATCTCAATCAGCCTCCGACAGCTCTCCGTACTGCACTGACAGGACTGCAAGCACGATACAAGAGAAGGGGGCACTCTATCGAGAGCACAATCAACGGCATTCTAAACCGGAACCCAGGGCTTCGACAAGAGTACGGGCGGCCGCCGGGAAATGCTGATACCCTGTTCAGAGCCGATGTGATCCATGATCCAAAGGGATGTGCTGAATTCTGCGCTAGTAATCCATCTAATATCATCCAGCGGCGCGCGCGGACTACGAACGAATCGGATCCAGCTATTCACTATGGGCTCATCGCTTCTGCAAATCAAGTTATGAAGAACGCATTGGTACGCGACCAGCTGGCAGCTGAGAATGATATCCTCTGCTTTGAAATGGAGGCCGCAGGGTTGATGAATCAATTTCCTTGCCTTGTTATTCGCGGCATATGTGACTATTCGGACTCGCATAAGAACAAGGAGTGGCAAGGCTTTGCAGCGATGACAGCGGCTGCGTATGCGAGAGATATGATCTGCCAGATTCGTCCAAGTTTGGTTGAGGCTGAAAAGAAGCTCGGTGAAATTCTACTTGGTATTTAAGTCTTTAATAATCATAATGTCAATATGTGTTAATCCTGCCTCTAGGCCTCCATGATACTGTCAAAGAGAACCAGGGCGGGCAAAGCAGACCCTGGACAATGCGAAGAAGCAGCTTGAAGCCCAGAATATATTCGCCAAAGAGAGAATGTCCGACAAAGAAGAAAAGTGTCATCAGTTGTTCCGCCTTACTAGTGACAGCGGGGGTGATACCACATATGAGTGGTATAAAAATCGAGTGGAGGAGAGGGTTGACAACACGTGCATATGGTTCCTGGAGCAGAAGAAATTCCAGGAGTGGTTGCAAGCTGAGTCCGGCCCCCTGCTAGTCTCAGCGGATCCTGGCTGTGGAAAGTCAGTGCTGGCCCGGTACCTGATCGACATTTACCTGCCGCGATCGGCTACAATCTGCTACTTCTTCTTCAAAGACAAGGCTCAGGACAAAGTTCGGCAAGCACTTTGCGCGTTGCTCCATCAACTCTTCTCTCAGAAGCCGTATCTGATCAAACATGCCATGCCAGAGTACAGCAAGGATGGGGAAGGTCTGATCAACTCGACAGAATCGCTGTGGAAGGTTCTACGAAACGCGATCGGAGACCCCCAGTCAGGACCAATAATCATGGTCCTTGATGCCCTGGACGAATGCAGTGAATTGGAGCTCCCAGACCTGACGCAGAAGGTGGAGAGTCAATTCCGTAGCCGGCAGGGCAAGCTGAAGTATCTCCTAACTTGCCGTCCATATGAGTCAATCGTATCTAGATTTGGCAGCTTATTACGCATCTTTCCGAACCTTCGTATACCAGGAGAGGAAGAGTCGGAAGCCATCAGTTGTGAGGTGAATCATGTCATTACGCACAGGGTCGATCAGCTGTCGCAGAAGAAGAATCTCTCAGCCGAAGTCAGGAGGCGACTGGAGAAAGGACTACGGAAGACTCCCCACCGCACTTATCTTTGGGTATACCTCGTGTTTAATTACTTGGAGGAAGACGACTTCAAAAAAACAGAAAAAGGGGCTGAGTCTGCCTTGAAAACAATTCCAACAACTGTTAATGCGGCATACGAGCAAATCCTTAACAAGTCTAAGGAGCAATCGACAGTCCGAAAAGTCTTGAGTATCATCTTGGCCGCGAGCCGACCGCTGACACTTCCGGAGATGAACATTGCTATGAATGTAGAAGATACATCGCAGTCTATTGATGACCTTGACTTGGAGAATGAAGAGGACTTCAAATCGCGCCTCAGAACATTATGCGGACTGTTCATCTCAATTCATCAGGGCAGGATTCATTTTCTCCATCAAACGGCTCGCGAGTTTCTTACTAGAGATTTGGGATCATCTAATACTACTCCGTTAAAGCCAGGGTGGTATCACTCTATCGCTATCGCGCAGGCACACGAGGTTCTTGCAACTGTCTGCGTGCGCTATCTCAACTTCTTCAATTCTGATACAGCCAGTTCATTAAACGCGGGTGAAGATGACAATAATATCACCGGAAGCCACGACTTTTTACATTACTCAGCTAAAGCCTGGACTACTCACTTCCGCGAGGCCAGTATCATTCCTACCGCTGCCATAATACCCTCCGCTCTAAGAATTTGTGACCCGGATTCAAGAAGCTACGCGGCATGGTTTGGCATCTTCTGGGAGACTACATTTTTGGCAAAGACTGAGCATTTCTCAAATCTCATGCTGGCATCGTACTGCGGCCATTGTGCCATCGCAAAGGTGCTCCTCAGACAGGGTGCGGATGTGGATTCGAAGGACACTGAGTATGGTCGAACACCTCTATCATGGGCTGCAGAACGGGGACACGAGGAGATTGTCAAGCTTCTTATTCAGACTGGAGAGGTGGACGTGGATTCCAAGGACACTGAGTATGGTCAAACACCTCTATCATGGGCTGCACAGCGGGGTCACAAGGAGGTTGTCAAGCTTCTTATTCAGACTGGAGAGGTGGACGTGGATTCCAAGTCTCAGTCTGGTCGAACACCTCTATCCTGGGCTGCACAGCGGGGACATAAGAAGGTTATCAATCTTCTCATTCAGACTGGAGAGGTGGATATGGACTCCAAGGACAATAAGTTTGGTCAAACACCTCTATCATGGGCTGCACAGCGGGGTCACGAGGAGGTTGTCAAGCTTCTTATTCAGACGGGAAAGGTGGATGTGGATTCCAAGGACACTGAGTATGGTCGGACACCTCTATCATGGGCTGCAGAACAGGGACACGAGGAGGTTGTCAAGCTTCTTATCCAGACTGGAAAGGTGGATGTGGATTCCAAGTCTCAGTCTGGTCGGACACCTCTATCATGGGCTGCACAGCGGGGCAACGAGGAGGTTGTCAAGCTTCTTATTCAGACTAAAAAGGTGGATGTGAATTCGAAGGACACTAAGTTTGGCCAAACACCTCTATCAAGGGCTGCACAGCGGGGACACGAGGAGG
>CDMC01000028.1:0-184729 GCA_001511075.1 Aspergillus calidoustus | reverse complement strand
CTCTATCATGGGTCATGGGCTGCAGAACAGGGACACGAGGAGGTTGTCAAGCTTCTTATTCAGACGGGAAAGGTGGATGTGGATTCCAAGGACACTGAGTATGGTCGGACACCTCTATCATGGGCTATGGAATACGGACATGAAGAGGTTGTTAAGCTTCTTCATCAGGCTGGAAACCGAGTCACTTAATAGGCCCTATCAAGAATTTGTTTGTGGCGGCATTAGTATATTCAACACAATGTGAATAAAATTGGGACATACAAATGGTGGAGGAGTCGCACTAGAGTCCAAATGGGCTTGTTATTATTATGAAGGTACAAGCTGAGATAGTGTCTATTCAATGCGGTTGATATATCTGCTTGGACGAGTGATAGAACGTATGCGCCGACAGGGAAAATGAGTGAAATGCGTTGATGCTTTTGCAGGTGACTTCGACTGTGATTGTCTTCTGTTCTTTGTTCGCCACAGCGCGGTGGAGAACAGGTCCACTTTGCGAAGTGCTCGGCGGTAGCTTTCGGCAGAAACCCCATGAAACACGTCCTATGGTTCTATTGCAGGGCGGTTTCGGTGAGACAACTTCCGACGGAAGTTTTGCGAGAAAAGGCCACGTCAGCTTCCCGGGCTTGGCGAACGAATTTTAGAGGACTTCAGGGCGTTCAGGTGAAGGACTGAAGGCAAAGCGGCACGGGCGCTAATCCCGACCAGTTCCTACCGGGCGCAAAAAACTGGGTGAACACGGACATACAACAGTAGGGATTCGCATGTGGTCACCCACCATACTACTAACCTACCGGCGTGTGGCTTAAGTACGGCTGAGCGGACGGGAAGCCCTGTTCTCCACACCCTGTGGTCGTATGTATCAGGTTTTAAAAACAATTGTGTATATCCCACGATATCCAAGTCATCCCCCATACATGTACTGATGCTCTCGCATCTGCCGTCCCCACAAGCAATTGCACTATCCGATCGCACGAGACCGCGAATAGATGCGAGGTACAAGTCCTCTTATCCAAGAATCGGCTGTTGTTCTTCCAGACTAATACTAAACATTGTTACTTGCATTCGATGTTGATCTGATTTGTCTTGTTGTGGCACGTCCCTCCCTTCACGAGCTGGAAAATATATCATTGTTGTCCATCCCTATCTACACTTCATCTCCTCATCCAGGTCGTCCACAACCACATTCAGCCTTCATGACACACTTTGGAAGTCCTACAATGAAAAGGCTTTTCCTAACCAAGCTCGTTCTTTTGCACGGAAGAGGTATCTGTGTTGTAATGTCTTCTCCAGCTTGTGACGATTGTGTTTGGCCGACCAATCGCCCATCCCGTGATGAGCTCTCCGCATCACACAGAATTCCAGGGAACGGCAGCCGAAGCCTTGTGCTGAGCCACCTTCACCTTCTGCACTTACTCCGACCTCTCCATTCTTCGACTTCGCGTTTTGAGTCAATCCTGACGTGTCTTTGATTTCTTCCATCGCAGAGTCGTGACGACTACAGAGATAAGAGACGTGGTCGGCTCTCGTCCCTGGCCAGGGTCTGGACTGTGTCGGTCGCAATCGAGACTCTGAGCAGTGAACACTCGACTGCCCATACCGCGGAGAAAGTCCTCTGTCCCGGTCGCGAGTCATGCAGCAGCATTCGACTGATTCGTCTCTCCAACTCTGGATAACATATCTTGTCTGAGGGGCGGCTGTCTGGAGAGAACACCACACGTCATATTCGATAAGCTCCTTCTCCTGATCAACAAGTGGTGAGACCACACGGCTACCGGACTCGTGCGCCTGGATAATTTTCCGTTGTTTGCTTTCGCGCCATCAGACAACAGCAACACAATATGTGTTTCTGACATGGGCTTTAGGCTGGGCAAGGCTGGGAGAGGCGCATTTGAGCCAGGGAACCGAAGCCACTGACGTTAACCCCGACATTTAGTGCGCCCACACCGAGCGATCTTCCTTTTAGCGTGAGACGGTTCGATATGGGCTGACCAAACGGCATCAGGCCTTGGGTCGAGAAAAAGCCGCGACGGCTGACCTCCGTGATTCGTTTCCTGATGACTGCATCGAGGGGAGAGTGCAACGGTGGCTGCCACTCGAGGTTTGGAACGGGGATGCCGCATGGTTCCGAACAAAAAAAGATTCAGGCCTGGACAGCGCACGATGCTCCCCCTTTGAACCTAGTCTGCGAGTCAGACACGAAGGATTATACTGAAAACCGGATAATCTCTGGACATGATCCAATCAGGCTTTTGGGTGACCGCCGTAATGGAGGGTACAAGGGTTTGGGGGCGGAAAGATAAAACATAAGCATGTCCAAGCAATCTTGACCAGTCTTGACTGTTCTTGGGGTTCTTGGGGCACCCCCAGACTGGAGACCCCATTTCAGATGACATGCCCATGTGTATTGCCCGCATTGATAGGTGGGACCAACCATCGGATCTGCCAACGAGCCCAGGACTCCCCAGACTTTGTGGGTCATCGGGCGTTGCATTTGCTCCAGAGTCTACTACCACCCTTGTAGGTCCCCTGTCGGTTACCATCACAGGAATCGATATGACGCTTTGCTCGAACCACCCCGCAACCTGTCATTCGCGTGTACCATCGTCGGTGGCGCGGCGGCATAAACCGCAGAAAGTCTCACTGCAGAGACCCAGGGGCGGGGAAGAGATAAATGTGTGATGTCCCCTGGTCTGAGGAAGATTGCGGTTTGCGTTTCTTTTTGTCTTTTCCCACGCCTCTTTTCCCCTGGCATTCCTCACTTGCAATATGGACTACCACGCCACCCAATCCTCAAGTAGCAGCAAAGAAACTGGAGCCGAGCACCGAGAGGAGCGCAAGGCCATCCAGGGCGTCTATGATGTCGAGAGCCGGGACCGCAACAGGTTGAGTGCGGTTTTCGAGAATCCGCTCGCTGGCATCCCTCAGGACCAACTTTTCAAAGGTGTTGATCTGTTCTGCGCGCAATATGGCTTGGACCAGCATCGGGACCTTTTTCGAAAGGGTGCTTTGATTTCACAGAACCCTGCCGCAGTCGAGACCCTACCTGAGCTCAGTGAGCAGGAAAGGGAGGCCATCCGTCGTGAAACCACCCACAAGTGGTCACAGCCATGGTCGCTTTATTTTTTGGCTGGTGAGTGCTTAATGACATAGCAAGTTGTTATCCGAGCTAATTGGTAGCGATGTGCTCGCTCGCTGCTGCTGTTCAGGGAATGGACGAGACAGCCAACAATGGCGCTGTTGAGATTTATCCTAGAGTAAGTCTACCTCAACTCCCCCCTACCGTATCGCCCAATGTTTCTTACGACTAAATGTAATAGCTCCTTGGAATAGAATCGGATAGGTTTTCTCCACAGATGCAAGACTATATCACCGGCCTTGTCGTCGGAGCCCCATATCTAGCTTGCGCACTCATTGGTTGCTGGCTCACTGAGCCTCTAAACCGGTATTTTGCACGCAGAGGAACTATCTTCATCTCCTGTGTCATCGCGGCTGTAGCCTCAATCTGGGAAGGTGTTGCCAATTCGTGGGTCAATCTTTTCCTGGCGCGCTTTGTTCTTGGTTTGGGAATTGGCTCCAAGTCATCCACGGTGCCTGTCTATGCGGCCGAATGTTCCCCGGCCCCCATAAGAGGAGCCTTGGTGATGATGTGGCAGATGTGGACTGCGTTCGGCATCATGCTTGGTAAGTCTTTCTCAGTACTACTCGATCTAGGTCAAGTTTGACCTATCCTATAGGCAACATCATGGGCGTTGCATTTATGGGCGTTCGCGAAGATCTTAGCTGGCGATTAATGTTGGGAAGCACTGTTGTTCTACCCATCGTTGTTTGCGCACAGGTATACTTCTGCCCCGAGTCTCCTCGCTGGCTCATTGAGCACAACAAGATCCCCAAGGCGTTCGAGTCCTTCCGAACTCTCCGCCCAACCGAACTGCAGGCTGCCCGTGACTTGTACTATGCCTATGTTGGCGTGGAAATTGAACGCAAGGTGAACAAGGGCAAAAACTTCTTCACAATGTTCCTAGAGCTCTTTACGATCCCACGCAACCGGCGCGCTACTCTCGCCACCTGGATTGTCATGTTCCTGCAACAATTCTGCGGCGTCAATGTGATTGCCTACTACTCAACCACCATCTTTGTCGAATCCGGATATAGCATCCAGGAGGCCCTGTTGGCATCCATGGGGACGGGCATTCTCAATTGGGTCTTTGCAATCCCAGCCTTCCTGACCATTGATACGTGGGGACGACGCAATCTGCTTCTGTTCACGTTCCCCTGGCTTGCCATCTGGCTATTTTGGTCCGGATTCTCGTTCTGGATTGAGGATGATATCCAGGATAGCAGGAAGCGAGTCGCCATGGTCACGACGGGAATGTACCTCTTTGAGGTGTTTTACTCGCCTGGAGAGGGACCCGTCCCGTTTACGTATTCTGCTGAAGCGTTCCCGCTGCATGTTCGAGAGGTTGGCATGTCTTGGGCGACAGCAACAACATGGTGCTTCAACTTTATCCTTTCCTTTACGTGGCCAATGTTGCTTCGTGCATTCAAGCCACAGGGTGCATTTGGCTGGTACGCAGGGTGGTGTCTCATTGGATGGGTCTTGGTTCTGCTTTTTGTGCCAGAGACAAAAGGTATGCATATTTACTGCTCTTCAACAGGGTAAAGGTGACTAACTTGTGTAGAACTCACACTAGAGGAACTGGACCGTGTCTTCTCTGTTTCCACGCGACACCATGCTGCTTATCAGCTGAGGAATGCCGTCTGGCACTTCCGCACATGGGTCCTGAGACAGAAGCTGGAGCCGCTACCGAAGCTGTACGAAACAGTTGATAGCTCGACGCCTGATATGAAGTCGGAGACGCGGACAGATACAGACATCTTGGAGGACACGAACGGAGCATCTGCAGAGCCGAAGCGAGAGAATGGAGCCGATGATATAATAACGGAGAAGTAAACCGAGAAGCCGACTGGGTGTGGTGGTAATGACGGAGTGAGTCGGAGACGCTGTGGCATCCAATCTGAAGGATATTGATGCCTTTGATACCTATTTTTCCTACTAATTTACTATTTCTTCCTAACGTATATCTAATTGCCGAGCTGAGCTGATTTAGTCCTCAATTATCTGGCCAATTCTCTGATCGAATGTTCTTACTTGCAATATGTAATTGGTTACTGATCCAACTGTATGCTAAAAATCGCTTTCACAACACATTCCAAGCCTGTATCCTCCCTCCACATCCCGATGCACTCTGCTGACCTGACGACAGTCTCCAGTCTAGGAACAAAACACGCGCACGGCAAAACACCGGGGAAACCAGCCAGAAACCTGCCAGCTAAGCCCCACCCCCGCACCTTCTCTCCTCCGGAGTAAGCCCGCAACCCTCGAAACGCGCCAATCCCTTCCCAAAGCGGCAACACATGAAGAAGATCATCGCGCCGGCGTCGGCTCTCCACACTTTTAACGCCGGAGAATACCCCAGAAGCAGATTGGAATGGAGATTCCAATTCGGCAGCGGGAGTCGGGGCACTTGCCGTGGATTGGAAATCACCTTTGCAGAGGTGACTCGTGCGCTAACGTCATTATCCCCGCTTTCCGGTGTTGCTCCGATTCCGCGACATACAAATATGAGGGGTGTTGCGCGGTGGGTTGATTTTGAGCGGAGAGATCATCGATCATTGAGAGAACAGGCGATATGAAGGCTACCGCGGCGTCTCTTGCTATCTCGCTGGCTGCGCTGTGTAGGGTTGGAGATGCTGCCCCGACACTCACAGAGCCTACAGCGACTGTCCGCAATGGAACTTACGTCGGTGTGCAGAACGCACACTACAACCAAGACTACTTCCTTGGGATCCCCTACGCTCAGCAGCCTATCGGTAATCTGCGGTTCACCATTCCCCAGTCTTTGAATGAGACGTGGGAGGGGACGAGAGAGGCGAAGGAGTATTCGGAAATCTGTGTTGGATATGGAGTACGACCTCCCTCTCTCCTGTCTAAGTTAATAAGGCCAACAAACTGACCATGTCTAGACCGATTCGATCTGGTACCAGCAAGGCGAGGCTTGCCTGACCCTCAACGTTATCCGGGACTCGTCGGTAGATGCTGGCTCGAATCTCCCCGTTGGCGTCTGGATCCACGGGGGTGGTTTCGCTCAGGGCTCTGGTGCGGACCAGAGATATAACATGTCGGCGATTGTCGCCAACTCGCATCGAATTGGTAAGAGCTTTCAGCACCTCCAGTCTGGTTATTGCACTACGCTTGCTGACCGACCTAGGTAAACCCTTCCTCGGAGTATCGCTCAACTACCGCCTCTCAACCTGGGGCTTCCTAGGCTCAAAGGAGATTACGCAGAGCGGAAACACGAACCTCGGCCTCCGCGACCAGCGCCTTGCCCTCCACTGGATCCAAGAGAACATCGCAGCATTTGGCGGTGACCCGAGCAGAGTGACCATCTTCGGTGAATCCGCCGGAGGAATGTCTGTCGGCGCGCAACTGATTGCGTACGGTGGCCGCGACGATGGACTTTTCCGAGCGGCTATTATGCAGTCCGGCGGATCGATCATGGCCTCGCCGATGAATACGACGGCTTATCAGGGGATGTATGATGAAATTGTGGGGAAGGTTGGGTGTCGCTCGGCTCGGGATACCTTGCAGTGTTTGCGAGAGGTTCCGTTTGAGACCTTGAATGCGCTGTTCAATGGCACGGATGGGAGTCCGGCGTATAAATTTTCACCGACCGTGGACCATGATCTGATCAGGGAACGAGGCAGTAACCAGCTGGACAAGCATGAGTTTGTCAAGGTGCCGATTATTGTTGGTACGAATACGGATGAAGGTGCATCGTTTGGCCCGACGGGAATCAACACGACGGAGCAATTCTACAGGTACCTGACAAGTAAGTTCACCCAAGCCTTCTGCCATATGGCTCATGCTAATCGCTCTAAGACGGCGACTCTGGCTTCAAGCTCCCACCACCCATCGCCCGTGAAATTCTCGACCTCTACCCAGACGACCCATCCCAGGGTATCCCCGCATTCCTAGGATCCCAACGCATCCCTTCAAAAGGCTACCAATGGCGCCGCACCTCCGCCTACGCAGGCGACTACATGATGCACGCGAACCGCCGTCGGCAATGCGAAGCGTGGGCAGAAGCCAACGTCCCGGCCTACTGCTACCGATTCAACATGCGCAGCGGAAACAGCGACTACCTCTCCGGCGCGGCACATTTCGAAGAAGTTGCTTTCGTGTTTAATAACATTGCTGGACTGGGATACCACTACGGGCTGCCATTCGAGGGGATGCCGGAGTCTTATTCGAGGTTGAGCACGATGATGGCGAGCATGTGGGCGGCTTTTATCCATGACCTTGATCCGAACTCGGGGGCTGCTGCGGATGTTTATTGGGAAGGGTATGGAGTGGAACAGCCGGCGGATATTGTTTTTGATGCGAATGTTACGGCTTTGGGGTACATGGAGGATGATACGTGGAGGAAGGAGGGGATTGATTTTATCAATTCCGTGGCCAAGGCGCTTTGGCGATAGTGGCTGTCAGATGCTGGTACATGCGTCGACGATTGCGTATGACTCCCATGAGCGGTTCACATTTGTCTGATGTATATCTAAAGATAAGGACCGGAATGAATGTAGTATGCCCAAATGCTTTTCATGGCGATGTTTCCGCTGTTCTTTTGCTTTGCCAATATCCGAAAACCTGTAACGAAAGGGGGTTTAAACGACTGGTTCTCAGATTCCGAGGTCTCGTTAGGATGCTCCTCGCAGGGCTCATTCCTGAGACAGGAAAGGCATAAGGCAGACTGCTCGCAGGTGACCAACCTGTTGATCGCACTCAACAAGCGCTCCTTTTGCGCCAGGCCACTAAAGTGGGCACATCCACATGCCCTCTCGAAAGTTATGCAGTGGTGGGAATTGTTTGGGAATCTCTTACTCGTTTCAGGATTTGATCACAGCTCGTAAATCCGATCCAGAGAGCTAGAGCCGTGGCAGTATGCCTCTTGTGTACGACGCCTGAATATGTGTGTCAAGACGCCTTTGCTTCCTAGAGCCCGATTCGGACAGCCAGTTCCTGAAGCTGAGCTACTGGGTACAGAAGAGAGGAATGCACACCAGCGTACAGCGACGCCCGCTTCTCCTCTAGCTCATCTATCAAGCAGTCTGTGAGAATGAAGAAAGCTGTGCTCCAAGTCGAGGGTTTACATACCTGGAATTTTGGGTGGCAGAAAAGCGATATTCTTGACTGCAAAAACCCAGCCAAGAACTTGCTGGCGGAAAGAAACCAAGAGTTTGCTTGAGGAGATCAGAAATCAATGTTTGGAATTGATCGAGTACGCGAAGAGCATCTCGCTCCACCAATGTTTTCTTGAGTGGGTTTCGATTCGTTTAAGCCAGAATTCTCCCTTGTGGGCCACTGATACTTGTCAATCAGAGATGTGTATCGACGATGGATTTGATCAGTGACCATCCGGTTTGCTTTTTTCTTCGAAAAGAGCAGGTCCATTTGCGTCTGTTTTTCTAGGCTTCCCTGCAAGCGCCTTGTCGAGCCTCTGCCAAATGCGCGCTGGAGTAAGAATTGGTGGCGGGGCAATTTTGCGGGGCTCTGAGGACGGAGACATACTTGACTAGTTCTTGCAGCACGGAGCAGTTGTGGCCTGCATAATCCAAAGTTGACTTGTGCTACAACCGAGAGGGGGCTTTCAGAACGAATCCCGGCTTGTATGCATGTTCCTAGCCTAATGCAATAGAATACTCGCCTCATCTGGGGGTAGTCCCGGCCTGATTGCTACTATGGTCAGGTTCGCAGCGCTGCTTAAAACCCCCCCCCAAGCCTGCGTCATATGCAGTCGGAATATGCAGCCTTTTACCCAATGAGGAGACCATGAATGAACAAGTTTTTGAGAGCATCCACCTGTTCCGGATACGGCTGATATTAGAATTGTCTCACTGTCAGCTTCAGCATTGTCTCTTGCTCTATCAGTGGCTGCCAGTGGCTTGCTGCCGTGGTTGTCGAGACTCTTCCAGGGAACCCATCGTCGTAAAAGCAAGGGAGCTCTCATCCTCTCACAACACTAACCACGACTCCCCATCTCCCCATTATACACAGTTTACTTGAAGCTATAGGGTCTCGAACATATAGGCGACAGTATGCAAGGCTGATCAGAGCTTGCCCATGGTGTAACGTTGGAAGATGCATGGTTCCTACATACGCTGACTTGACCGTAGATAAGCGATAATCAGTGTCAATATCTCAGCTGAAGGTGTTATGTGTGTCACCTAGACGAGTAAGATTTTTAAACGTATCCAGCCGTACTGCTGGGCAGATCTCAGCCTTGCCCACTTTGGAGAATTCAAATCAAAGTTTTACAATAATATTTGTGCTGGCATGGCTATCACACATTTTGTATGCTACTTCTTGCTCAGCGCCAGAAGCTCGCACCTTTCCCTGAGCTCTCTCAGTTTCATAGCGCCCTCTCTCTGGCCTGGCGGGAGATGCTTAATCAGTTCAAGGGCAGTCTCACCTATCAGAGAGATGCAGAGAGCATCAACATCTGGGCCGTAGTGCATCTGAAAAGAGGCGAGATGCATACCACCTGCGATGACAATTTTGATCTGGCTGGCTACTGGGAAGAGCCTGGCTCGGAGGGCTTGCCTAAGCTGAGAGCAAAGGCTGGTTCTGTGACGATCATTGCTAATGCAGAATTGACAGTCATACCTGGAGGCCGCGATAGATGGAAAATGAGTGATTCTAGCCAATATAAACCCCCCGGGTCCCCGCTTTCCATCACGAATATCGCCCTCAGCCTGATCATCAAACTCAGTCTTTAACCTAAACCAGTCTTTGATCTCTCCTACACGCAAATTCTCTCATCAGGCCACTGCCAGCCCAGGATCATCATGAGGCTCATCTCACTCGCCACTGCTTTTGCTGTCGTGGCAGAACTCCTGCCGATTGTCGCTGCCGACTTTGATGTCTATGACATGGGACTCGGAGGCGGTGGTATCGTGGCAAACTTCTGGGGCTGGCAAGTATATGACGGTCTTGCAACATGTGATAACGACATGGGCTGGGTCTGGCCGCCGCGAACCGACGCTAGTGGAAACAAAGCTGGAGTCCTCTGCAAGGGGACAGGCGATGCCTGTCCATTTCGTGGCGATGGTGACCCATATAATATCGAGCAGTTAGGGCTCAATTTCGGGAACAGGGGTGCACGCCACTGGAGTAAGTATTCACCAGGCTAATGAAGATGGATGATCTGTCTAGTACGTTGTTGACCTTGGCTCTTTACTCTCTTCTCTAGCTATGTATCTGGAGCGTGGCAACCGGGTTGGCCATTGCGACCCGGCACCCAAGCCCCTTCACCACTGGGCCTGCAGCGGCGTTGCTGGCAGAAGAGAAAGGTATCACATGTTTCACTGCACAATTCCTGATGTGACTGCGGCAATCATCAACACGGAAAGACCATAGTGCTTGTAGCGTTGTCTGAAGGAGGGAGATGAAATACGATGGGATGGGATGTGCTCCAGTAAGCCTTAAATTCAACATTTGGCTCTTCGGTGCGCTGTCAAGTGGTGATACTTTCGAGAAAACCATACGCCTGCTAATCAGGCCCTTTCTTTTTTCTAATGTTGATGGGGTTGCAGGTGGACTTACCCCGTGGAGCCAGCAAACAATATCTTTTCGCTTCATTCGAGTCTCATTGCGTTGAAGACGGGGAAGGCTAATGCCAGCACTCTGGACGAGACAAGCAATTCGGCTTCAGAACAGTCGACTATAATGTCTCAGTATGGATTAATTGCTTCGGATGTGTTTGTGGCGAAGATCAAGTCGCGTCCTGGTCTGACATGTCTCTTGCGTCGCAGAAAATGAGACTTTGGTGAGTTGAAAAGTGGCAAAAGTGGCAAGTGAGAGCACGCCGAGGGTTTGGCGAACAGTGTAGAAGTAAGAGACAATGGTGGTCAGTGAGAATCGAATCGAAGGTAAAGTCTAAGGAACAGACTGCAATGCGGGTAGTACTGGGCAAAAGAGTGTGATGATGAACAAATGGAGGCAGGAGGGTACGTGGGAAGATGCTGTGGTAGGAGTATAAGAAGCTCGAGATCTCTAGGAAATTCGATGAACGGTATTAGATTGTGGTTGCGAAACGTTTGAGAAGTGAAGAATCGTAGTTTCTAAGTTGTACTAATACTGTGCTCGCGTATCCAAAGCCGTCAGCAGACCACAAGCAAGCCGGTAAACGGAATGGAACTTGCAGGTCAAAAACAAAATGTCAAAAGTATGCCCTTCCCATGTATTTGCGTGGATATCAAACTCAGTTGTTGGTTGAGAGGGAGCAGGACAGCCCTACTTGGTTGTGGCAGGTGGATGCTTCGAGCAACGCGGCCCCTTCAAGCAGAGCAGGCACCATTTAACGCTGTCAGTAGCCTTCTTCATCCTGCTTTCCAATTCGTTGACAAGGACGTTGTGCTCAACGCAGTCACGACAGCCACAGTCATCGCGGTAGCTGATATGCTTCGGCCTACCCTGTCGTGTGGACAGGCCCTCTGCCGCTTGATGGACTTGAGCAATGCTTCTGTGATGATATCGAGCCGTTCCAGGCAGAATTTCCCTTTCCTTCAGGGCTTTTGTATACTCAAAAAGCGTATTCTTGAGTCGATTGCAATCGGTATGTGTGACCTTCCACACCGGGTCCATCAATGCATTCTCCGTCCTGCGCGCGATTGACGTTTGTAGTTTGTCCAGTTTTGCTACAAAGACAGCTGGTAAGTATGCGATCTGCTGATGGATACGACGACTGACCGATGAAGTCCTCTGAGAAGAATGCGTTGTTGTTGATGGCAAAGGTCCAGTCATGGAACTGGCCCTTGCGTTTCTGTATGAGACTCCTTGATACTTGCACAAAGCGCGACTCCCATCCTAGAACATACGCCGCCTGTAGGAGTTGCCAGAGACCTTTTTTGAGGCGCCCTTTAGGCATTGTTCTGACCATGCCTCGCAGGTGTGCATCAAGAGCGCGGCACATGCGTACTTGTCTAGAAAGATTGCTAGCGCGAGCAGGATGTCAGGGCTGATGGTAGATGGTAGAGCCTCGACGTTGTGGTGGGCGTAGTAGGCGAAGACCCGAAATGCATCAGCGTTGTCACTTGGGAGCTCGATGTTTGCTCGACCGTCCGAGGATGATGGAGCTCGTAGGGTCACGCCCTCCTTGAATTTCGAGGTAAACATGGCGCGAAATACTGGCGAGGCTAAAGAGACGGCCTTTGAGGAGACGAGGAAACACACGCCAGAACAGTTGATGACCACATCCCCATCCGGGTCCATGATTTCTGGAGCGGCTTGAGGCATGGGACCGGTTCTCGTCTCAGGCGCCATTGTGCTCGAAGATGGAGATGAAGGTGCTCAAGAATGTTAGTCACTCCTCGAGATGTGAAGGGGCATGCAGGGGAAAGGAAACAGGAGGCGCTCACCTGTTTTAATATACGTATAGATGTTTCTCACTTTCACTTTTGATCAAATGGCTCTCATCTGCAATAGAGCTCAAGCTGCTTCCTGAGTTTTCGGAGATGGCCTCTTGTCACGGCCTGTCCTTGATACTTCTGGCTCAATCTCAGATTCTCCTCGATTTCGGCCTCTCTCTTTCCCTCCAGCCAACCGCCAACATGACAGTCGAAGAAATTGATTCCGAAGACGAGGTTACCATCAACTGTGCAGAGTAGTTTGAAGTATGATGGTATGTCAAGATTCTCTCCGCTGATAATGCCCGAGCGCACTGGATGTACAATATAAAACTTCTGTGGCCCATGTTGCGCGGATCACCACGCATATATCACCGAAATGCCTTCCAAACAAGAAGCACCGTATTCTCAATTCAACAACATCCAGTCCATCATATCGCCTGCCGACAAAATCACTACCTAGAATGCCATACTGCCCAGGGAATGTTGAGAATAATCCCGAGTTACATCCTGAAAACGTGGATACATACTCAATTTGACATGCTGTCCAACAAACTCCCTCCACATCCACATACCAAGCCAAGACTCAATTCACCTCTCATCCAGGACCGCCTTCGCATGCTTCCGGCACTCCTTATTGTTCCTCAAGCAAAGCAGACAAAGCCCAACTTCCTCATTTACACATTTGTTAAGCTGATTCAGCAATTTCTCAGATGATACGTACTCCTTGACCGTAGAGCAGTCGTCACAGCCGGGGTGGAATTCGCCCAGGGTGTCAGGTAGCAGACTCGCAGCATCAGTGTAGATCCTGGAAAGGGTCTTGAAGCGGAACTCTTCAGTGCCTGGGAGGATTCCAGCATTTCTCAATGAGGTGGCGTAGGCGACGATGAAGGCCGCTAGCCTTCTGCATGTTCCGGTCCCCGTCTTAGTGAGTGGTCTGAGCAGCGTCATTTCAACTTTCGAGCTTACAGTTTCGCGAAACTCGTCCAACAGATCTGGTAGTCGAGGCAGATTAGTGGACTGATCTACAGCAGAATAGTCAGGAAATGTGTACAAACCCAACGCAGACGCCGGCAAGAAATCCAAGTTATTAACCGCAAAGTCCCAACGGCGGAAACGCCCCTCGCGCATACTGACAAGCATGCGGGAAATTCTCGAAACGTACTTTTGTGAGTCTAGAAGGTACGCAAGAAGTAACAAATCCCAAAGATCCTCTGGCGGCGCTCCCTTGGAAGCGTGCTGAATCCATCCCGAGCAGCGCTCAGCCATGGCAGACGCGCAGCGATACTTCTGAATGAACAAGGTTATCTCATACAGACCTGCGATATCCACGTTCTTCGGCAGCGCTTCGATTCTATGATGCGCGATGTTGCAGAAAATGACGAAAGCCTCGCGATCCTCCTCGGGCAGACTGAACTTGCGGAGGCGGCCACTGGAAGGGGATTCTTGCTGCCGACTATTTTTGAACTTGGCGCGAAATACGGGCGATGCCAGCGAAATGGCCTTCGAAGAGACAAGGAAAGATGACTGGGAGATTGTGATGATCATGTCGCCATCCTCATCAATCACCTCCTGCGTTGTATGTGCAACAGGACCGGAAGTCTGCGATCCAGGTGGTGTTAATATCGCGACTTGAATGATTGGGGAGGACATTATGCTGCAGGAGAGGGTCGGTCAGCTTCTCGAACAGGGCAATAGGAGATAAGAGCGGGGATGAGCGTTGAGAAATAGGGATCGGGGTCAAGACAATGCTCAATACGTCCCCATAACACTTGCAAGATAGCAGCGGGGCCCAACTCACCTCTGGTGTATGTTACGATATAGAAGGTCAGATCAATGTACATGGCTGAGGCCTACAGGACTGCAGATGGCTGTATGCAGCCGCCTGGTAGAAACATCGAAGTGAAAAGCGCCTGTTGGGAAGAAAAAGTTGCAGAGAAAGACCACCACCGAAGAAAAGATTGGACGAAGTCGATCAAGAGGGTCGCCTTTCCTTGACTCCTGCCGTGTTATTCTGCTCATCTTTCTTTGCCCACCACCCACGACCAGCAGAACAGTCATCACATTTTCCAGGACAACTCCTAGAAGCTACCAACCTGCTACTACTGGATTTCTGAGATTGTTGTTCTGCCCTTCTCTCTCAGGCAGACGTCTCTTACCTTTCTTCTCGTCCTGGTCCCCGCCACCCATCCTCAACCGCTTCTCGCTTCAACATCACCATCCACATCTTAACAATGGAACCAGAAATCTTCGATCCGGACGGCGATCTGATTTTAACCTGCACAGGCGTCCCGCTCCTCGTCTCTTCAAAAGCCATCTCCCTCGCCTCGTCCGTCCTGCGCACCACACTGATGGAGCAAGAAGCCGAAACACGAATCGTCAAGCAAGAACACCCCCAGACCCCCACCGTCGTCCTCGCGCACAACTGCCTCGAATCCTTTCACGCATTCTGCGATGTCGTGCACCACAAAACCGAGTCTCTCCCGCAGAATCCTGACACTGACTACCTGTACCGCCTGGCCGTGTTTACTGGGGACTATTGCTGTCGCGCCGCGATGAAAGACCGTGGACAGATATGGCTGATGACGTTGCGGCTGATCGACCGGTCTGAAGAAGATCTTTGGAAGTTATTGCAGTTCGCGTATATCCTCAAACTCCGGAAGAACTGCTTTGATATCAGTCGCAGACTTGTGGCTACGCGATTGAATCGATTTCGGGTTTGGAGCTTTGCCCTTGAAACTGATCGCTTGATGCCAGACACTATTCTAGGTGTGTAATCCCTGCCTGCGTTGAAAAACACTGCTGACCAGAAGCTTCCATAGACAACCTCGACGAGAAGCGAGAATCAGTCGGAAGGTCTGTCCAATGCGCCATCATGGATCTCGTGGTCAAGCTCGGCCTGTATGACTGCAAACAGTCCAAGGATTTCCTTTTCGAGTACCTCCGCTCCTTGAACGAAGTGGGAATCCTACCGGGTTCATCACAATTCGCCGAAAAGAACTACCTGCAGATATACGCGGCAGCAAAGAACCTAGCCCGCGCCGTTTACGCCAATCACGAGGGGTGTGCGTGCTCAAAGTATGCGGGATATAAGCAGAGGGTGGAGCTGATGAGTCTGCTGGATAAGTGCTATGAGACTATGGGGCTGTGTTTGGAGTGTGTCGAGGGTGTGCATTATGAGGGTCATCCTAATACGGATTGAACAGCGTCAATAGACATGTACAGGAAGAAAAAGTGTTTGAATAAAAGAGTGAGCGCTGGCGTTGGGTAGGACTGCTGGGTAATGGATGTGACTTTCTGGTAGTGTTATGGATAGGCCTGATTCACGCGCTCCACGAATCTCATATGGCGCTCTACTCTGGGCTTAAAATGTTGTCAAGAAAGACTCCGAAGATTTCCAAGATTGCAAGACTGATATGGCACATAAGAATCACTTTTGTAGCTCATGGGCAAAGATTGCGCATTACAAAAGATCCCGTTGTTGAAACGTGATTGGCAAAGAAGTTTCCATCCACTCCTGACTTTGTGTTATTCCTCATCTTCCTCGCAGCTCTGAGCCAACCCATTCAACGTGAACGTAGCCTTGCAGTCTAATATCGGCTTAAGATCCCCTTTCCTTCATTTTCTCTCCTAGGCTTGCACATCTGACTGACTCAATTTGAACCAGGCTGACACGGAAGACGCTTTAGGTGCCCGGGCACAACCACCACCCTCCCCTCCTGCCCTTTCGTTCGCCTCTTCTCCGCACCATACCTTTTCGCAGCAGCAGCCTCTCCACCGGTGTACTTGGTGTCGATTGCGAGCAATCTTCTCGCTTCCCACAGCTATACATACCTTCTCCGGCTACCCCCACCGTCTCGCCCCGCCTCGCCGGCCCCCACCGTCGACTTCCGTCACAACAATCGACCGCGCGCTACTTGTTTCCACAAATGACAACTGGCGAAAATCACTTCCACTCCAATCATCCTTGTGATACCTGGTCGACTACGGGATACGGACAGAACTCGCTCCGTGCGCCAGTTAAGATAACGGCCGACATACTCGGTAGAGATACTGTTTGGTTGTGTCCCTTTTTGGTGGAGATATACCCCGCCTAACTCTCTTGACTTCCGAGCCAGGGTTTGGAAAGCCGGCGAGCGGTCTTCGTCCTGTCGTAGCGGTTCAGCGATACAAGCAATTCGGGAGCTGTCAGACGCAGGGACTACGCGGGTGATGCCGGCCTTCGGCTCTTGATGCGTGTCAGTTGCTCTTCGGATCGAAGCGTGAGCCTATGAAACAGGGCAATGACACCATGTGCGGGGCTGTTCTCGGTGATAGGCCGATGCGAGCAGGGGGGCGATCGGCCCTTATAAGCGTGAGCTCCCACCTGTTTTGCCTTTCGTCGGGCGCTAACATTGACGTTTGACACAGCTGTTACAAACCTGAGAAGAAAGAAAATCACAAATTCTATGCATTATGGCGGCGAATACGCTATCTACATACTCGAATTCAACATGCGTAAAGACGCAACAACCCAAAGCGACAAGAACTCCCAAAGCGACAAATATTCAAACTAGATTGGCTCGTCTCGTGGCTCAATCAGAATCTCGTTCATTGCGACATGTTCAGGCTGGCGCAGAGCATAAACGATCGAGTTGGCGACGTCCTCTGGATTCAGAATCTTCGCGCCCGAAGGCTCGCCGTACTTCTTGATCGCCTCTGCGTCTGTAGACATACCAAGAAGGTCTGTCGCTGTGTTTCCTGGCTGCACAGCCGTTACACGCAAGCCTTGTCCAGCCGTCTCCAAACGCAGCGATTGTAGTGTCGCCTCCACGAAGAATTTGCTGGCAGAGTAAACACCCAGGCCAGGAAAGACCTTGCGACCAGCGTCAGACGAGATCGCCACAACGTGACCACTCCCACGCGACAGCATTCCCGGTACTGTAGATGCCAGAGAGTTCAGAAGACCCTTACAGTTCACATCAACTGTACGCTCCCACTCATCCATCTGCACATTCGCCATCATTGTGAAGTACATTACGCCCGCACAGGCAACGAGAATGTCAACGGGGCCAAGTTTGTCGGTCGCTGCTTTCACCAGACTCTCAACCTGTGCTCTATCCGTAACGTCGGTCTTTTGAATGACGACCTTGTCTCCGCAACCAGAAAGTTTTGCTTGGAGAGCCTCAAGAGCGTCTAGTCGGCGAGCACCCAGCGCAACATGGCAGCCCTCTCTTGCCAAAGCAGTAGCGACAGCAGCGCCGATTCCGGAGGATGCGCCCGTGATGACAGCAACCTTCCCGCTGAGAGCGCCTTTGCGGACTGGGCTTTCGGGCTTCTGGCGAGTTGGAGGCTTCCTAAGCCATCCTCGAGCAAACCAATGCCGGGTGTATGTTTCGAGCAGGAAGCGGTCTACTCTGGGTCGCTCAACCTCCCGCCGGATGGGGCGTGTTGCGGAATTGTCCAGGACAACAATACCCCGAAGGAATTCAATCGTGGGCATACCACTACGGAGGATGTCCACAGTGAAGGCTCCATCACCACCCTTCTTAGAACCTCGCTTCTCCGTCCACAGCGCAACCCAGTCGTCCCATGCAAGCGGCTCGGTAGGATATCCGAGGGTGTTGAGATCTCGGAAAACAGAGCTGGTGTCGACAGGGCTTGGGTCACCAAGGTGGAAGACGGTTTGCTCCGCCTGGGTTTGATTTGCAAGATGTACGATGGCTTTGCTAACGAAGTCGACTGGCGTCATCTCTGCGCGCCATCCCTCTACATCGGGGTATTTGCCGATCTTGACAGATTCAACAATCAGGGCAGACAGCAAATCCCAAGCATTGGCAGCGCCTGTCTGGCTGTGACCGCTGATTGTGCCTGCACGGTGAATGCGCACAGGCAGACCTCGACGGCCAGCCTCTAAGACAAGTTGTTCGGCCACCCATTTGGTCTGGCCATATCCATCGAGCAGCTTTGTGGGAACATCATCTACATCTAGCATGGTATCTTCAGACCAGCCCTTCTCTCCGGAAGGAGGCAGGACACCATTTGTCGAGACGTACTGCACAGTGGCATTGCCAAGACAGGCGAGGCGCAGAATTTCACGAGTTCCACCCACATTGGGAGCACGCAGAGTAGCGTATGGGTACACAAGGTTGACGGTCGCAGCGGCGTGGACAATCACGTCGACACGAGAGGCCAGCTCTTGGAAAGCCTCCGGCGAAAGGCCAAAGCGCGACCGGGACAAGTTGCCAGGGAGAATGTGAACACGCTCCATGATCGAGTCATCCCACAGGCCCAGGTCTAGGAGGTTGCGGCGAATTCTTGCCACACCACCTGGTTGGTCATCGTCTTCGGGTTCGGTGAAGCGCACCAAACAGATGATATGCGCAGACGTGCTCTCGACGAGGTCTTTGAGAAGGAAAGCGCCAAGGAAGCCGGTTACACCGGTCAGAAGAACTGTCTCTGCGTCGGCGAGTGAGCAAATCTTGGCGTTTGACGGCTTGATGTCGTCCTCGAGCGTGGCATCGGCGCGTAGCACCGCCGGTAGGTCCGCCTGAACCGCCGCTGTGTGGCCGTCTCTAATGGCACGAACAGTATCCAAATGCCCAGTCAGAGTAGAGTTCTCTGCCAGACGTGCGATAGGTACGCGGAATCCGAATTTGCGGGACAATCTCGAGGAGAGGTCCGCAATGGAGAGCGAGTGGCCACCCAGGTCAAAGAAATTGTCTTCAGGCTTCAATACCGCCTTTGCGACCTTCAGAGCAGCGGCCCAGATCGTCGCGATGTCATCGAGACCGATCGGATCCGTCTTCTGTCCATTTCCGTTGACGCCGTTCTCGGTTTCGGCAGCTCCTGTAGGCGGCGCGGGGAGAGCTTTGAGGTCAATTTTTCCTGACACCTCGTGAGTGGGCAACTCGTCCATTATCACCCACAATGCAGGAATCATGTAATGTGCAAGATACTGGGTCAGAGCTCGGCGCGCCCCAGGGCTGTGGCCAGATGCATTGACCTCCACCACAGGACGTTGCTCTGAGTGGTCCTTGTCAGGAACAATGTACGCCACCAATTGTCGCTCCAGGCCCTCGCCATGCGCAACTACAGCGCAGTGACGGACAGCCAAATGGTTTACAATATCATTCTCGACTTTGCCGGGGACAACAGAGTAACCGCGCAACTTGATCATTGCGCCTACGCGACCGGTGATCTCCAGGAAGCCCGAGGGCAACACGCGTGCCCGGTCTCCGGTGCGATACATGAGAGATCCGGGTGTGGGGTTGAAGGAGTCGGGAATAAAAGCCTTTGCTGTTGTCTCAGGACGGTTAATATAACCCCTTGCGAGAAGCGCACCGCCGACACAAAGTTCACCACTGGTTCCGTTCTCAACCTTCTCTCCCTCTTCATTCACGATATATGCGTGTTTCGGATCGAGGGGTGGTCCAACTGGGCAGTACTGCGACTCGTCATCCAGCATTTCTCGGATGTCGCCACAGGCGATTTCGTGTGTCTCGCAGGCGCTGTAGCAGTTGAGAAGACGAGTGTTGGGAAGTGCCTTGATCGCTCGGCGCGCCAGATCGGTAGTGACCACTTCTCCGTTCAACCACAAGGTCCGCAATTCTGGCAGTCGGCTGCCGATGTGCGGGTGCCGCGAGAGAATAGTGGCGAGAAGGGTTGGGGTCATGAGGGTCTCGGTAATGTGTTTCGCGGCAAGGAGATCAACAAGCGCGGCGGGGTCATAGCTGGTATCGTCTGGAACAGCAACAACGGCAGCTCCGCGCAGTAGCGGACGCAGAATCTCCCAGATGAAGAACACGTTGCAAGCGACACGATCGCCCGGTTGAAGATCTTGCACACCGAAGCGCAGGTTGTATGATAGAACTGGAGCTCGATGGGGGTTTGCGATTCCTTTCGGCTTGCCGGTGGTTCCAGAAGAGTACGAGACGAAGGCCAGTCGGTCCAAATCATCGTCTGCCGGTAATGGGGCGGCCTCAACAGTGTGGCCGTTTGCCTCAGTGGCCGGCTCATCAAGGGTAATGACAGGTACACCGCCCTTTATCTTGCCTGTTTCCGCTCGGTGAGTGACCACAACAGCTGGACAAGCATCTTCGAGCACATCTGCCAGCAGGTCAGGAGGGTATGCCAGCTCCAAGACGAGGAAAGCACCCCCGGCGCGGAGGGCCGCCAGACAGGCGATAACATAGTGAGCACTGCGTGGAAGCAGCACACCCACCAAGCTATCCCGACTCACCCCATAATTCCGCAAGCGCTGCGACAGCACCTCAACCTCATTGTCTAGCTCCGCATAGGTGTATGTGGCCTTATCGTCCTCCAAGGCTAGGGCATCGGGTGTCGCACGGACCTGTTGGGTGAAAAGAGCCGAGAGATCTTTAGTGATGTCGATGATTGCCATGTTCAATTATCAATGGCGAAAGCGAGATCGGAGTCGCAGTCGGTTGGAACGAAAGAAATCGAAAAACGAGCGAAGCGAGCGGGGAGTGAGCTGTTCTTATAAAGTCAACGAACGCACAACAGTGGGATGTGGGATGGGATTTATTGGCAGCCTCACAGTCAATCGCTGCAGGGAGGGAAGGCGCGAGGAAGAAGCAACGAGAGAGGAAGGTGGGAGTGCAAGGGTGAAGTCTGGAGGTGAGGCAAACGCAGTGACATTGCAGAGTTGACCGACTGATAGCTGTTATCGCTCGCTCCAGTTTCTTCGACTGGCTGTGGGGGTTCACATGTTTTTTTCTCGCACTGTGCTAACCGTTTCTTCACTAGTGCCAGCAGACTACTTTAGACTCTTCTGTCTTTACGCCAAATCAGCGATTCCAGGGACAGCATCTCCTCTCAACAAAGAGGCCGTTTCTCGTGCGAGTCCTCCAAGGTCATTTGTGAGTGATGAGATCATTGCTGTAAACATGTACCTGGATTGGTTGTTCCTCGCAGTGAGCCTGGAATCGGCGGCCAACCCTGGAATTGGACCCCATAACCAGCTGGTCCACCCCCACCAGTTACCTCATCCAAGCCCGCTGAACCGCCGCTTTGGTTTTCCGGCCACAGCTGTCACACCCACGATTTTTTTTTTTTTTTTTTTTTTTTTTTTTTGCTTCTTTAAATCCCACCAGGCGTTGAACTCATCTGACCTTTAAATCACGACAGCGGCCGGGGAAATGGCGCCATATGCAGCCCTGCAGCTCATCAAGGGCTTGATCATATATGAGCCGGCTGTTGAGGCGCCGTATTCCAGATCGTGAGGACGGTCGATGACCTCCCCCGCACGTATCCCGACTCTTTCCGGCCTCTTAACGGCGGTTCAAGTCTCCAGATCTTATCGCCCTCGTCCCTGTCATTCTAGAACCCAAGTGGAAGGGGGCAAGGTCGGTGGGGTCCACTGCCACCAAAGACGGCAAAAACCTCGCGGGATTGGCGCCCAACAAAGCCATATCTGGCTTAGTCCATCCCACAAAGCCAGCTTCTAGGCAATTCTTGTGGATCTCCAGCCAGGTTCTTGATTCTCGCCGCCGCCTTTTTTGGCGCTCGGGCGCAATCACATGACTCATGTCTGCCATTTTCCTGGTGCCCCAGGCATCAGCCCTACCATTTCGGTCCTGTGCGAATAGCTTCACTTTCCACCCCATTTGATCCCTGTCGCCACATTTCGTGTCCACGTAAGAGAGTGGGATGGCATCCCGGCTTGGTTAGGTGAAAGCCAAGGCAACCAACCAAGAAAACGCTGAGTCCGTGCAACCCGCATTTGAGGGCCCTTGTGACTCGAAAAGGCCGCATCAAGTGTATCCCAGTCCATGTGCTTGTACTCGTGCTGAGTACTCGTGCAGGATCATGCATCTGGATGAGATATCTCTTGGAATCGCCTTCCGTCTCGACCGACACGTATAGAAGAATTCCAGGTGAGACGAAGCTTGACAGGATTACTGCGGAGGTACAATCTCGCCTATAATATATTTCTTGCCTTCTGGTGCAGGTTGCTGACACAAATAATTAAGGCCGAAGGCTGACAGTCGTCAATGCTGAACAATACTCCATTCTCTTTATGTTACTTGCTATTCTATAATGAGTCCTGTCTCTGGGGCCTGGTTGATACCATTTATTGGGGTGTCGCTTCCTAGTATATAGTGTCAGCAATTCCGGGGGGATAGTATCTACCCCACAGAATGGGCTACATGGCTCCTTATCACTTCAAGCCAATGTTGTATCATACCGCCAGCCCTCCTGGAACTTGAAGCCTTTGAATGCGGATGCTACAAAGTCCGAAGTCACTTCCGGAGCAGAAAACAACGCCACAAGCCTAGACCGAACCCTGAAGCAAACCCCAGAATTTCAGCAGGGCTCTACCTATGCCCTCTGGAACAGAAACTTCTGCATCCAATGTGTGCCGCCTGCTCATAACTGGCGAAAATGCATAGGAGCGCCAATGCATTTCCCTCTCCACATCTAGTTGAGATGCTCGGTCTTCGAACTCTGCGCAGCCCTGAATCTCGTGGCCTCCGGAGTCGAGCCGAGTTGAAAGGATGCTGGCTAGTCTGTCTGGGGCTAGTGTCGGTGCCCTTCAGCTGAGGATGCAAGGTCCAGAATGCTACTTTGAACGGCTGATTGGTCCACACGTATTTAAGGTCCGCTAGTGCACTGACCTGGCTTCAGCTCGTATAAATGAGCAAACTCCTCCCTGCCACTTGATGTTTCTGCGACGCTGAGCAACTTTCCACCCTGATGGTCTGAGAACGAGTGCGAACATGACTGTACTCGGGATCATCACCTTGTCTGCCATCCAGACCGCAGTGACAAGTCTGCTCATTTACTACACCTCCAAGAGATCTCTCTTACGCCCCGCCGTCATTCCCATAATAGCACTTACCACATACAAAACATGGTCCGCCCTCGACTTATTCGGCCACACTCAGCCGCTCAATCCCCTCATGGCGGCGATCGTCTTCGGATTTGGCCTTCACCACTTTAACCTGCTCTGTACGGGCGCGATAGACGTTGACGATTTGAAAGAGGATATTCGCAAGTCATTCCCTGCCAGTAAAAGTGGCCAAGACGAGTTAGAGATAGCAGCGCGCACGACCTTCCGTCGCACGATGTACATAGCGACGTCTATCCGCGGAATCGGAACAAGCTACGAAGTCAAGAACATCACCCATGGAAAGGAAAAATTTGAATCCCGCCTCAACTTTCTTATCCGCAACATAGGCATAATCGCAGCGAAATACCTCGTCCTCGACATCATGCTCTACAAACCCCTAACCCAGGAAGACTCAAACCGTTATTTTTACGAAGGGAGCGAGTACCTTTTGTTTCGACCAGAAGGTCTCCCGCCTGCAACGATGCAAGATGCCGCCAAGAACCTTGCTATTGCACTTTTCGCCTGCGGACCTACGGGGCCGTGGTATATTGAGCTGCAGTATCGTGCTGTCTCGGTTGTTTCGGTTGCACTGGGGCTATCTACGCCAGCCCAGTGGCCGGAGCTGTTTGGGTCTATTACGAAGACGTATACGCTAAGGGGGTTTTGGGGGTGAGAACAACTTCTTATAGATGTCCTCTCTCGCACATTTCTTTCTGATACTAACATAATTAAGGAAATACTGGCACCAACTATTCCGCTGGCCCATGACATCCATCTCCAGCTGGACCACCCGCAGACTCCTGCGCCTCCCCCGCCCCAGCGTTCTCGAGCGCTACATAAATCTCATGATTGTCTTCGTGATCTCGGCGCTTCTACACGTCTCAATGGACGGCCGCGCGGGCTTCTGGCCTCCGAAATCCGGCGCATTCCGCTGCTTCCCTATACAGGCTCTGGGCATTATGCTTGAGGACGGGGTGCAGGAGGTTTATCGGCGGCTGCGCGGGTCGAAAGGGCCAACGGTGCGGGATAAGCTCTGGCCCAGAGTGATTGGATACGTCTGGGTCTGGGGGTTTATGGCCTGTGTTCTTCCATTGTATACCTTTCCGCTGCTGCGGTATCAGAATGCGGCGAAGAACGGGGTGCCGGTTTCTGTGGTGCGGTTGGTGGAGAGTTGGGTTCGGCTTGAATAATTTGGGAATTTTTGAGTGAATTTCAAAAACTATAAGAGTACCGCGTGCTGTGCCACTAACCAGTATGAAAGAGTATGCTCTAATATATGACCGTAGTATTTGATAGGTTTTGTATAGATTGTCTGTCTGCTCCAAATCATGCAAACAAACAGGCTCAGCGTGGTTTGTTGCTGCGTATGTCCATTATTAGTCGGGCTAGACTTGGCCCTATTGCCTTCACTGAGCATTCAACTCATTCGTCTCATTGAGTTTGCGACGATTCTCCTTACTCTCTTCAGCCGCTGCATAAAGTCGTCTAGATAGGCGACAGGGGCGTCTAGGAAGGCCCCACTCACCTCTTTTGTTTCCCTCTCATGGCCTTCAGGCGAGGGGAGGTTGAGAGTTGATCAGCTCGGGGGTATATCTCCCGAGTCTGAAAACACCATGCGCTCGATTGGGATTTTCCCGAATCCCGGAGTCCCCTCTGGTTCGCTGCCGTTGCCAGATGGTGCGGGCGGCTTAGCCAAACTCGTCATCGTACTGGGCAGGCTTAACTGGTCGAAATAACGAGTCTCGAACCAAGTACGAAAGTGGGCTCATGGAGAGAGGTGGCCTTGATCGGGCAGGCTGCGTGGAAGGGGAGGGGGAGAGAGAAGAATGAAGAGGCTGGAGGAGCAGCTAAAGCACGAGGGGCGACACCGACTGACTTCCTGCACCTGTGCCCGCCAATCGCTGCAAAACACCAGATGCGCAAATTGGCAAACGAACCGGCGGTCGTTAATTCGCTGCTCAGCTGCGGCCAAGAGAGCATCCCCTGCACCTTGGATCACCTCAGCCTCGCCTTTGCTGACCATAAATACGGGCACTTTGCTCTTCTCCCTCGCTCATCAGATACCGCTCACGAACAATGGTGGAACCTCTGTCAATTGTTGCGACCGTTGATTTGTGCATCAAGTAAGTCGAACGGCCCTAGAGAGAACGAAGGCTAATGATCTGTAACAGATGGGGTGCAATACTGGTGGAAAAGTGCTCTGCCTTTGCCCACGCCGAGGCCGAGGTCACTGACTCACTACTTCGCATCAGGAACTGTTGGATACGAACGAAATCGCAGCTGCAGCTCGTCCAAAGGCTTGCCGATACCCTCGATGACGATCACCGGAAAATCCATTACGAGACGCTTGAGATGCTCGTGGGGAAACTCCGGACCACCGTCCACCTAATCGAATCCATCTCCAGCGACGAGGGCGTGCGGCGTATCAAGTATGCGAGGCTTCAGACCAAGATTAAAAAGACAATCGACGACCTCGAGAATTGGCAGAGACTGTTCGATCCATCCTGGTACTTGCTTATGGTAGCAGCAGCCCCTCAGATTGACGATTATCTGAAAGACTATGAGCAAACCGCTACGCCTGCTACTCGAGTACCTATCTCCTCTGCTCGTCGCCTGCGAAGCGTCCGCCACACCAAAACAGTCAAACAGCCTCCTATATTCTACAAGGAGAGTGACACGGCGTCTCTCATAATCCACGACATTCCAATGTCCCCAGCGAGACTCGGACTCCGGGGGGATCCATCCAAAACTCTCATTTTGGACTCACGAATTTACCCGTCCGACATGATAGGCCGCAGTCAAATTGAGAAAGATGTGCGTGATCTGGCAAGGAAGCTGGTTCAAGCAGACCCATTTGAGTTCGGGCTGCTCCAGTGCAAAGGGGTTGTTAAACACAGCAACGATGGTTCTTCGATACCGCCTTCTTTTACCTTCATCTTCAGATTACCGCCAGGGTGCAGCCAGCCACGCAGCCTTCGTCACTGCCTAGTCAATGTCCAGAGACCTGATTCACTTTCCGATCGCTTTAGACTGGCCAGTGAGTTAGCAAAGTCGGTTCTCTACGTCCATACCTTTGGCTTTGTCCACAAGAACATCCGTCCGGATACCGTCCTCGTCTTGAAGCGCCGTGATACTGCACTGGGCTCTGTTTTTCTCGTCGGTTTCGACACGTTCCGATCAGAGTATGGGCATACCGCGCTCATGGGCAGCACAAAGTGGCAGCGATCTCTATATCAACATCCCAGCCGCATCGGCGATCATGTAACCCAGAACTATCTGGTGCAGCACGATATATACAGCCTGGGTGTCTGTCTGCTGGAGCTTGGGCTATGGGATTCATTTGTCGTTTACAATGAAAACGTTTCAGACGCTACAAGTCCACTGATTGGAAGTCCTGACCCGCCTGAGTTCAAGGATCGTCTTCTCGATCTCACCAGAGGAGAATTAAAGAGCCGGATGGGAGATCTGTACTCCCAGGTTGTCGAAACATGCCTGACCAGTTTGGATCCGGGAAACGCTGATTTTGGAGATAAGAGCGAATTTCAGGATGCGGATGGGATCCAAGTGGGTGTTCGGTATATTGAAAAGATCACGATGCGTCTAAACAGTATTTCAGTTTGATCAATAGCCGAAGATCTCGGGTTGAATCTAGGCACTGTATTGAAATTAGGATAAAAGCTCTGGTCCCGGTAGGCTGGGTTCTGCGTCGGATCGGTCAGGTTCGTAACAACAACCGCGAGATACTGCGCCGGGTGGTCTTGAAAGTTCTCTCCGACACCAGGGAGGTTGATTATCTGGTTGGTACCGAGACGATCAAGGATAGACGAAGAGTCGATCCCGGAAAGCTGCAGGATCTTCGGTGTATGCAGCGCACCCGCTGCCATGATGATTTCCCTACGCGCTTGGACTCGTCTTGTCGTCGCGTTTGGAGCCATTCCATTCTGATCTGGATCGTACCCTGTAACGTACTCTACACCAGAGAGATCTTTAGTCAACTTTGTGACGAGTGATTCGGTGAGAACGTGGTAGTTTGGTCGGTTGCTGTACAGCTCGTGATATGTTGTCCGCGCACACGAGCGCTCCCGGAGCGCGGGATCAAGCGAGTTGGGATTCCAGAAACCGCTTATTGCATCTGCCGTGTCATCAACTGGATAGGAATGCGAAGTTGACGCAGAGCTGCAATGAATACTTCTGTTGCTGTCAACCCTGAACAAAGGAGGGTCACTGTGCGCTACTTACTGCCTGTGGTAGAAATGAACGGAAGATACGACGACTGAACGGACCCGGACGTCCCATGAACATCCACATCAAACGTGATACCGCATTCGATCTGCTGCTCTAGCGTAGGAGGCATAAAAGTCCCGCTCTTCTTAAAGTATGGACGATGCCCTGCCCAGCTCCAGGAATTGTCGCCGATCAGCTCGCCCCAGATATCATAGTCGCCTGGAGAGCCCTGGTCAAAAGCCATGCCATTGATGGCGCTTCCGCCGCCGAGGAGTCGCGCAGCTGCGATCCCAGCGGTGCGATTGTTGAGTCCGGGGATGAGGAGCGAGGTAATGGGCCAGCTGTTGTTGCCACCCGCGAGCGACGCATATCGCGCGCGGGTATTGGATTTCCTGAGAGTAGTTGTCGCTTTACATTGTGAGCGCTCTGCGCAACAAAGTAGCGCAGCGGAAAACATACATTTTTCCAGCCTCAATTACCAGTACAGTGGCTGGTTTGTGTTAGTGATGGCTTTCTTTGTAGAAATGAAAGGTGGTTAACTGACTTCTCGGGTCTTCGCTGAGTCGATTCGCAACAATCAGGCCGCTCACACCCCCGCCAACCACGACATAATCGTACACGGGAGACAGATCCGACCCGCGGTCAATTATCGTCCCGGAGAAGGGAACCCCTCCAGCGCGTCCCGAGCAGGTGAAGGAAACGGCAACCAAGGCGCCCAAGAGCTTGGAAGTCATGGTGGGCGTTGCTCTGAAAAAAGTGGCGACGTGAGGGGCGGTGGAAGGATAAAGTCTCGCAGGATCATTGATGAGATCCGGAAGTTTCAATCAGAGCAGACAGTCTAGGGTATCCGGAAATTTGCCAGAGGTTTAGCTTTACCCATCTGGCGCAGAAGTCTGATCCTCGCCGGGACCACGAATCAGGGTTTGGGTGTCCTCCGTCCACCATAGATAAGTGCTTCAGTTGGCGGAATACCCTCTTGGCAGCTCTCCCTTTAATCCTCAATTTGATAGCAATATTTAGGACGGACATTGCTTGTGAACTGCACTGGCCCCAGTGAAACCTGGCTAAGGGCCCCGTTGGATGTCATCATAAGCGCCCCAAGCCTGGAGCCATGATAGCCAGAATACGATGAACCCGCACGCTATGCAATCAGAGAGGCTCTCACAATATTTGAGCAGTGTCCATCGTTTCTGGTCAGGTAGCACGCGGGCGAGAAGCATGTATCCTCCATACGAGAAACCACAAGGGAGTTCAAACTTCGGCATTTAAGAGCAATCACACGCTCAGAATAGGCACTGACAGAATTCGACCCTCCGTCACTGCCTGGAGATTGCCCGACGCGAAAGTATCCTCCAGCAACGCAGTGTTTTGTTCCCGTATCTCGGTTGATGCCCATGTTGGCATCCCGCACGAAGTCTGCCCCGGGAATCAGCTGTTCGTCCAGGAGCTCTAGACGCTCAGCTCGGATTCATTCGAGGCCCAGTGGCCGTCAGAAGGCATTGCTTATGGTATGAGCAAAATCCACAGTCATCGGTTTCCAATAGTCTATCGCAGCTGAGGAAGGTTCAGCGTTCGGAGGCTCTCGCTCTGGCGGGGGTCGGGGATTCGTGCCACTGGTTCCACACAAGCTGTTTGTCAGTGGGTCTCAATTGATGTGGAGAGTTTTCATGGTCCATACTTAGTCCAAATTTCTCAACTTGTCATTTCTCATTGCCTCTCCCCACCGCGAGCGAAACTTGCGTCGTGGCATGTGTCGAGATGGCATAACACCGGTGCGGGGCTTGTTCTGCAGGGAAGGCGGGGTAGTTCGCTGCTGCCAAATGAGACCAATAACCATCTCACATGCACATGATATTCTCGGAAACACAAACGTTCCCCTCTATCTACTTACGCCCCAGGCCTACACCTAGATTGTTCAGATTCTGAATGCACGCCATTCCAGGAGGTCTCGACGAATTCGGCCTCGAATATGTCTCCTAATGCCATCTTCCTCTGATCCAGCCGCTACGAGACAGCCTCCCTATCGCATCATATATGCGACAGACGCGCCGGATGCCCGCAGGTGAGAACAGTGTATACTCGTCACCACACACCAGTTGTTACAATACGAAGACATTTCCATTGGCGGGAGGCTCAAAGCACAGGCTTTCAACACCCTGCAATAAGAGAATTGCCACGCGGTAGATGTCATGCTGTCGTCTCGGTACTTTCAGCCTCTCAAACCCGTCAGAAAAGCGGACTTCTTGCACCTCTGACCTTGTAGAGCATTTGATTCCAGCATAGACAAGGTATGTGCTATCTTTGATCTTGCTCAACCACTAGAAAGTCTGTCGAGCAACACAGGTCATATTGCAACTGCTCGGACTTGCCTGAGGGACAGAGGCAGCTGTGAAGGATAGGAGTTTATGCACCGAGATTGGGTCAACGTAAGTCTCTGGCGCGAACAGATGTTTCCATCGCGCTGATCAACTACAAGCCCGATGACGCGGGTGGGGAAGTCGCGATTCCAAGTTTCACATGTGAAGACCATGAATCGCCTCTTCTGAGTCGATACTTCGCCCCCTCCAACAAGCCCCTCGAATAACAACAAAGAAATCCAAACCACCTCGGTCCGACACGAGCCGCTGGCATCTAAAGAGATTCAATATAAGACGAACACAGGAACCTTCCATAGTCTAGGACCCAGCAAGCACACAGCCAAAGCTATCAATATGTCCGAAAAACATCCGATACAAACCTCACCCCCATCGCCAACAGCCCTACGCTCTGTCGTCGAAAACGACATCTACCTCCTCGGCGGCCAAGTGGCTATCTTGTGCCAGTTCGCGCACCCCGCCCTTGCCAAAGGAAGCTACAACCACTCCTCGTTTGCAAGCCGAATCCCGCAGCGCCTCCGCAACACGGCGCGCTTTCTGAATGTCGCCGTCTGCGGCACGGAGGAAGAGAAAAGGGCCATTTTCAGCGTCATCCACAAATATCACGCACGTGTAAGCGGAGATGACTATAGCGCCGATGACCCCGAGCTACACAAATGGACGGCTGCCACGTTATTCGTCTCAATTGTCCTCGTGAAAGAGACATTCTTCGGCCGAATGGAGAAAGCCGAGATGGAGAACTTGCTACGCGAGAGTGCAATCTTCGGAACGAGCCTTCGAATGTCGGCAGACATGTGGCCACAAAGTCTTGAGGAGTTCTGGAGCTATTGGGACTATAACATCGCCACGCTAGAAGTAACGGACATGGCGCGCAGCCTTGCAAAAGATCTGCTGTATCCGAGGAACCTGCCCATGAGCATGGCGTGGTCGCTACCGCTTGCGCGCGTTTTGACAGTGAACTGGTTGCCGGAGCGTTTAAGGCGCGAGTATAACCTGTACCCGACGCTGACGAGTCAAGCGGCGTATTTGGGGATTGTAGCCTGGACGAGGACGGTATATCCGTTCTTACCCGAGGGGATCAGGGGGAGGAGGCATGCGATGTACATGGAGGATTTGAAGAAGGCTGTCCAGAAGATAAAAGACACGGGGCATTGGGCTGGAGTTTGACCGGTTTTACTGCTCATTAATCGTTCAGGGGCAGATTTGGGAGGATGCTCAAGTTGGAGCCTGTATTTGTAATGATATATGGCGTTATAGTGCATTGACATACACATCTGGCTTCGCCCTTTTGTGCTCTTCCTCAGGTTCGGGTACCAGGAGGCGTCGGTGTTCGAGAACTTCAGAGTCGATCTTGATCGAGTCGGTGGTGATCAGGACCTTTTGAGTCCCGACTCGCTTGACCCATTTCTCCTCTGTCTCGGCTTCTGCTCCCCGTGGCGCCTCCGCGGGCTGGATGAATGGCGACAGGATGCGTCCAACAGACGTCGACTCGAGGAACATCGTCATTCTCTTCAACCCAGTCCGTCTCATAATCAAAAGAACGATCAACATCCCCAGCAGCAACGTCGTGATACCCAGCGTCACAAACGCCGGGACGGCGAATGGAATCCTGTAGCGAATATGGCTTCCATACACCATAATGGGCACACTCGCACTCTCCAAAACCGACCCCCCCTCGACATCCCTCTTCTCAATCGCCGCCGACGATGGAATCCCCATATTAGCCGCAACAGCACTCAACCCCCACCCCTTCGTCCCAACAACCGCATTCGTCGCCACATCCGTCCAGATGAGATTAATAATCGACGCAGTTCCCTCCGCCGTCTTCGACAGCTTCTGCCACTTCGCATACAACGCGTGACTATCTGCTCCCGAGTAATCGGCCTCGGACTCGTACCAGCGCAGACCAACCGTGTACGCCATCTGCAGCGCTTGATTATAGAACTCGACACCTGGCAGGTTCTGCGATGTCGTCCGGCGAACGGAGCCTAGACCCCGGAGGACCCCGTAGAATTGGTCCATGTACCCCGGGAGATACAGGTGCTTTGCAGAGTGGGTGGAGATGTTGTATTTCGTGATTGTGCTCTCGAGATCCGTCGCGTTGGGGCCGACGATTCCCCACATTGGCGGTGCGTCGTTGATTGTATTCCTGGTGATGTCTTCGACGCCCCAGATGGGGATTGCGGCGTCGCTGGGATATTCCTTCGGCTTCAGCGAGTGAACTGTAAGCGCGTCGAAGCCCGTTCCGTTGTACTCCAGGGAGACGGTCTTGACGACGGCCTTGATAGCCGTTGCGCAGGAGTATAGGGGCAGTTTCCAGGGCGTTTGTGGGTCGAGGATGAGGTTGTTGCCCCCGTCAGTGCGGGTCGCTGCGCCCATGACGAGGCCGCAGGTGATGAGCGAGCTGTTGATGTTTGCGGGGCTGCCAGAGGTTGTGCCGGCGCAGGTTGTTGCTGTCCATGGTTGTGTCAGATATGCTCAAAAGCAGCTATTCGCCAGAGAAGGAAGTATTAGACCTACAGGCAGCTGCAAAGTGCTCAGCGGTGACATTATGAGGGTTATAGGTGCGGTTAGCAGACCGCGTCAGGTCGAGATACGCGCCGTAGTCGACATTCGTCTGGATACTCGAGAAGCCAAGGCTGAAGTTCCTGCTTGCTTCGTCAAACATGTCAAAGCCCTGTCCTTCGCTCGAGTCAATGCGCGTGCTATCAGAGTCGGGATCAGTCAGGTTGAAGAAGAGCATCGTGTAGTAGTTGTTGACCCAGGCAGCTTTGTACGCCCGGTCTCGAAGATCAAAGTCTGCCTGCCCATTTATCCTGCGGGCCATGTCGGGCGTTGTCCGCGGGAGATTCGAGAATCCGCCGTCGTCAACAAGAGTCATGTTCCTGAATATCTTCTCGTCGTTGTTCCACGGCGGCGTTATAACGTGGATACTCAGGTTCAGGGGCACGCATTGCGTCTCCGGCTCGATAAAGAGGATATCCTCGTCCCAGCTCGCGCCGTACTTGAGACTCGCCTCACTCGGCGCCGTATGATTCCGGAACCCAATGCCCCCTTCATGCAAATCCGTAATCAACCCTTCAACCAATCTAACATCATCCTCGAGCAGAAGCAACGACATGGTCCGATAGTCCGGCTTCGTAAACCAGCTCAGGACGCTCTTTGGATCCGTCGAATTCCTATACATCCGATACTGCATGTCGAAGATACTCGACACGGTCGGACTAAACGCCGTCGCGCCCTCGTTGAAGACATTCAAAAGATCCGACGGAATCCGCGTCTCGTATGTCGAGTTGCACACTTGCATCAGGCCGCGCGTCTCGCAGACTTCCTCTTCCACCGTACCGGGACATGCCCCGCCGCAGAATCGTGTGAATGGTCCGGTACTACGCGCGGGGGTACCAAAGCCAAAGGCGGAGGTGTCGCCGACATACTGGAATGAGTGGCTGGTGGGTGAGCTTGCTGGTTCGATCGAGGTGTAGAGTCCCAGTGGCGAGCAGATGGCGGCGACAGAGATGATGAAGAGCGTAATCGTTTGGCCCCATGAGGTCAGGAAGACACGCCAGGGGACGTTGGCGGTTTCGGCGGTGCTCGAGCTGAGGATTGTGGGCCAGAGGGACGAGTGCAGGAAGCGGCCGAGGACGGTCCTTTCAAAGTCAGCAGCATCCCGATTATTCTTCCTGCTGGACGTACCATGTGATGATGGAATTCTCCTGCGACAGAAACGCAATCAGAACCCAGGGGATCGCAAGCGGGATGAGGATCTGGAGCACAAAGACCCCGGCAGCGATGAGGCCAGAGACCTCTGCCACGGTCAACTCCATGACGACCAGCAAGAAAAGAGTTGCAGATCAAGCCTGGACTCAAAGAGTCGAGGGGCAGGCGGCTTCTTGAATCATTTGAATGTGCATCCACAAGAGCCTCTTCTTGTGGCTTATTGGCCCTTCTGCCCGTGAATACGAGGTCAATTTGCGCCAGGCAGCGCTAAGCACGCTGGCCACTCTTGTTTGGCTGCCAAGTAAGACGCGAAATTAGTCTTTGAATGCAAGACGGTCATTGGTGGCTATTTCGCCTGGGTGGCTCGTATTCAGCCTCATGTTGCTCAGCGCTGTGCCATTTCTGGACTCATTTCTCGTGACGAATGAAAGACATGATCTTTGGCCTGCAACAATACGTTGATAGCCAGAAAGGCAATCATAGACTTCTCCAGGCTATGCTTATGCTTACTCTTCACTGCCTACACTGTCTACAATAATCCGACGGATTCCACATGAATCGATATCATTTCCAAACTATGAAGCAGACTCTCCATTGCATCTGATGTTCAAAACCCGAAACAGGGACGAAAAAAACAAAAACCAAAGGAAGGAAGGACTCTTACCTCTCCAAGATCTCTCCTACTTACCCTTCTTCTCTCCCGTCCCATCCTGAGACCCTCTCCTAGAGGTCTCGGATCCCCTCCTGGAACTCTCATTCGACGACCTGGTGAGATACTCGACCTCGACCCTCTCCCTACACTCCTCCGCCGTCCCCGCAGGAACAACCCTCAATCTCTCCAACTCCTTGATAATCCCCATGACAAACTTCTGCGACATCCTCGGCGTAGCCAACCTGACAACCTCATCAACCGTCTTCCGATCCGCCGCCGAGATCCGCGCGACGGGGACCGTGTACGCGATCGGCCACACCTCAAAGACCTTGTCGACGACCGCGACGGATGTGAACGGGGCTGCTGCAGGTGGGTTAGCGGTGCCGCTGGGAGTGATGTAGTAGTATGTGCTGAGTTTCTGGATGGCTGCAACTATCCCGGTTCTCGGTTCTGAGCGGGTTGGCCAGAGGGGAGTTAGGGTTAGTACCCAGTCTTGGGGCGCGGAGGGGTACATGATGGAGATGCCGATTTCGAGGTCGACGTTGTCACCGGGGCGGTCTTGGGATGCGAGTGCGGCGACCATTGTTGTTGTGTTGGTGTTGTGGTGGTGTTGTAATGCTGTGATGTCGGAAAGTAGGGTTGAGATTGTCGAGGTGTTGATGGTCAGTATAGGAGGCGGATTCAGGCTGGTTTTATAGTCTTGGCGTCTTTGTCAAGTAAATCGCCTTGTTCGCCAGTTCTTTGTTGCAAAGCTCAGAGGTGCTTTGTATAGAGACCAAAGGGGGTTGCCTACCACCGAGGCAAAGGGGAACAATGCCTTTATCTGGCAATGAAAGAGCTCAAAGATGTTTCTGATCATTCCAACTCAAGACCCTCAACCCGGCCTCGAATCGTATACAGCCAGTCCTTCTCCTCTAAAAACTCCATCAACGTCTGCCCACCAACATCAGAGTCTATCCTACACAGCCCCTCCTCCAGAAAAGTCGGCAAGCACTCCCACGCACGCTCATCATCAGCCAGCACCATGTCCAATAGCGACCTGCCCTGCTCATCCCTCGTACTAACATCGGCTCCAGCCTCGCGCAGCATCTTGAAAACATACATATCCCCCTTCTCCACCGCACAAGAAAGCGGCGTCCGTCCCTCCACCGTCCGACAATTCAGATCCATCCCTCCCTCCGCTAGCAACGTCTCGATAAAGACCGGGTCCCGCTGGTTCAACACCGCAATATGCAGCGCTGTCTTTCCATCCTCGAGAAGCTGTACTTCAGTATCGACCCCGAGCTCGAACATTGTCTTTAGCGCCGGAACGCACCAATCGTCCGGCGCAGGCTTTCCATTCATCATCATGAGATGTAGGGCTGTGTTTCCTTCTTCGTCGACGGCGTTGATATCCGCGCCATTTTCAGCAAGAATGCGCATTGCAGCAACGTGCCCGTATTTAGCGGCGTAGTGGAACGGCGTCCGGCCCTCGTCGTCCCGCGCGTGGATATCGCCCTCTGCGCCGTGAAGCAATAAGTACCGGATAATCTTCGCACACCCCCCGAGCGCAGCCCAGTGCAGGGCACCCTTTTGATCATAGTCGCTTACAGCTCGGACGTCGGCGCTGTGTTTGACGAGGAGGATCACGGAGGCGAGGTTCCGTTCGCCCGCGGCGTGAAGCAGCAGGGGTTTTTCTTGGCCGTAGCCATTCGTGCCCGTGACGAGATTCAGATCCGCGCCGTACTTGACGAACTCGCCAATGACTGTATCCCGCGCACGGATCTCGGCTGTGACGGGGAGGGGCAGGCCCGAGGGGCTCGTTGGCTCAGAGGGATGCTCGTACTCGTCGAGATCGACTTCCATGTCCTCGAAGAACGAACCAAAGCGACTCTTTTTCTCCAGCGGCGCGAGTTGCTTGATGAGACCGGAGCTGTGGCTGTATTTGACGTTGCGTCGGTAGACGAGGGGCATGGCGAGGCAATGGACATGGTGGGATGTGCGCGCGAAGCGGGAGAGTTGCTTGACGTTGAGATAGTAGGCTATCGAGAGGATGAGCTCAGATGGGAGGTCCAGGAGGTTCATTGTCTCGAACTAATCCTCTCCGGTGCTTCGAGAACGGAAACTGGAGGGGCTTCGAGGCCGTATTTATCGGCCCTGAAGGTGTGGGGTTCGTATTCGAGCGGCTGAGGCTTGAGTCATGGACGCTCTTTGCCGCTTGAAGATAATATTCCCGGGGCCGTTGACGTCGAAGTCACCGTCAGTAGAGCCTGATGATCTATGTGACGAATCTTTACATCCAATCCCAATTAGCTGTTAAGCGCATACCTGATAGAAGAAAGCACTCAGCTGGCAGCATTGTGCCTTGTTCAGGATATCCCAAGGTAGCCCTCTGCCTTGGGTAGTGCTCGTCCAAACCTTTTATGTCTATCGCTGAGAGCTCGTAGAAAGGATTAAGCCAAGTGGTATACGCTATCGTTACAAAAACTACCCAAACCAGCAAATGCCCAAAAGCAACGGATATAAAGGCCGTATACGCATCCCGCCCACGTCTGCCTCAAGCACTCTCTCCCTCCTTTTCCTTCTTGCCCCGCCCATAATCCAACTTCTCCCTCTTCATCGCAAGCGCACAAACCAGACAGATTGCACCACCAGCAACAACAAGATAAAACTCCCGAGCAATAACCTTGGACACAGCCTCAACACCACTATTCAGCACATCGCGATCCCTCGACTGCCACACAACAGATGAAACACCCGCGAGAGCCTGCCTGATGTCTTCCTCGCTGTACCCACGTCCGCCCAAAGCATCAGACAAAAGCGAGTACCCGACGTTCTGGAAGATTGATCCCGCAATGGAGAGGACGATTGCGATCGCGCCCATCTGCGCCATATTGAACAAGATGGCGCTGTCAACGCGGTCCTGCGGGATTTTGTTCATGACATTTGATATCCCGACACCGTGCTGGAAGGAGCAGCCGAGGCCAATGCCGATAAGGGCTTCGAGGCCCATGACCTGGGACTCGGAGACGGTGGGGGACATGTTTGCGGCCATTGCCGCTGCGCCTGAGATTGTTGCAGCGCCTGCGATGAAGTAGATGATGTTGTATCGACCCAGTATGGGTAGTGAGCCGCCGACGAGGATGACTACTACGATAAATACCAGGATAAAGGGGAGGATGCGGACGGTTTGTTGCAGGGCGCCGTGGCCGCGGGCAAAGGAGAAGAATAATGGTGTGTAGTAGAGGGTTACCGCATAAGAGGCGCCGGCGCAGCCAGAGGCAACCCAAAGAGGAAGTAGGTCAAGGCGCTTGATCAAGTGTAGGGGAATGGAGCGCTCGGTGGGAGTGGTTAATATGCAAAGGCATTGCTGGACGACCCAGGCAATTGTAACAAGACCGAAGATGATCCAAACAGCGATTGTAGATCCAGAGTCCCACGACCATGTAGAGCCGGAGAACTCAAGGGCAACGGCGAAGAGCACAGGCGAGCCCATGTTGAGGGTCACCCCAACAGGATCGATCTTCGTCAACCGTTGCGTGACAGGAATATCCGGGCCTAGGTACTTGTCCGGGATGCAGAGGAGAGCTATGGCAAGGGCAAGGCCCACAAAGGGGAGGTTCATGTAAAAGGCCCAGCGCCTGATAGTGTGGTCGTTGGCAGCGAGGGCTGAGCCGATGGGGCCTCCAATAACGAGGCCGACAGCCCAGACGGCGCTCAGAAGGCCAAACAGACGGGAGCTGTCAGCCGGGGGAGCAAAAACGGCGACAAAGGTCAGGTTTGACTGGTAGACGATGGCGCCGGCTACGCCCATTATGATGCGGCCGACAATGACTGCCGAGATGTTTTGTGCTGCTCCGGCCACCGCGGCCCCGGCCATGAAGATGGCGACGTTGACAATGTATACCCAGCGCATGTTGAAGCAGTATAGGATTTTTCGCGACAGACCGAGGACAGCGAAGCTGGCGAGACTATAGGACAGACCGATCCAGGGGAGCAGTTTAATGTTCCCGAAGGCCTCATAGATACGGGACTGGATGTTGGCGACGTTACTGACATCGTACCCTACACATGTTAGTCACAAGAAACAGGTTAGGCCAGCGACATACCATTGATAAGGGTCGTCAGGACAAAGACGAGAAGGCTGCCCTTCCATTTCCAAGCAGGAATGGTGTCCAGCGGCGCTTGAGGCGCTGGCTGAGTTGTCTTTTCAGACTCGGGCGTGGCAGACGTGCTGGATGTGCTTTCTGCCATTTCGACTTGAATCAAAATGCGTAAGATTCAATAAAAAGAGGATGGCAGGATGCGCTCTCCTTATAACCTGGCCGCCCAGGATTCCTCCTCCGACGCCCTCCATCATCCTCGTCAGCATCCTGCAGCTCATCAAACAAAGAACACAAGTATAGAGCTCGGAGGCAGTGTTTAGCCGCGCGCGATGCATCCCAATGGGGCTAGAAACGATCGGCACTCGCGGCGAGGCTTTCCTCTTGGTCGTTAGCTCTCCGAGACAAGCACCGGTATAATGTCTGGATTCGGTGGCCAAGGCCGGGGCTGCTGCCGTGGGGGCCACTGATTCGCGGGGGGTGCCCTTCCACTTTCATTGTTCAGAGTATCAGCTAGCCGACTGGGGCCAACTGCGATAACGTTCACGGTAGTACATCTGAGCTCTGACAATCAGGCTGACTGAGTTGTTACACCTTGTCAGCATGGCTGGCCAGTGTCGCGAGCCAAGACAAATAGGGGCTGTAAATATTCTGCGACCGTTGATCGTGACGTCGTCAGAATTATGGTGTATTAGACGACGCACTGCGTTTCACCTGACTGGCGTTACATGACAAGCTTCTCGTGTTATTTTTAGGCTGCGGTACATCGTCGTTTGATGCCCTCGAACATCAAGATGACCATGGTTCCCCTAGATCATCCCTTCTGGCGGGGCATCTGAGCGTGCATACTGTCATACCCACCTCTAGCGACCTTGAATGCCCTCAGCCTCTATTAATTCTCTCATATTTCACCATCTTCCCGGCGATGGAATACCGAGCACGCCCGACTGCCTCTTGCCGTACGGGCACATCCAACCGTAACGGCGGAATCACAGCGGAATCCGACCGAGTCCATCGGTCGATTTGCGGAAATTCAACCGCTTGAGCGAAATCCCGCAGCAGACTTCAATGCTACCAAAAAGACCGAAGCCGGCCGAATTCTATTAAGAGAACCATGGAGAGCTTGGAGCTCAACGAACTCTCATGACCCGCCAAGCCGCAAAGCTGCCCCCGGATTCGATTACCACTGGGGTTGGCAGTGGTTGGGATGATCAGTACCATGGAACAGCAGCGTGAAGTCACCCAGCACTCATCTGCGAGTCGGTTAAATGGTTACCCATACTCGAAAGGCACCTTGAAGGCCGGCAAGCCTTCGCCTTCCGGGGTTCGATGTTCGCCACACCCGCACTCTCATATTTCATCCATCATCCCGCCAACCATCTCAGCTTTTGAGATATCGCATGCTATGAGGTTTTGAACTCGTGTGCGCCAGCTCTGGCGGAGCTTATTCTTCACGATGGATCCGCCAGTCTTCCTCGAAACCAGCTGGGGCATCCTCAGCACCATCGGTGTCTTCTTGACCTTTGCCAGCATCTCGGTCATTTGCATGACGAAAATCTGCACGTTGAACTTTGTCCCCCTTGTCGTTTCCATCGCCTGCGCGCTCGCAAATGGGTGCTGCTACTATGCGTACTATACCGGCGGTCCTCCCTGTACGGGGAGACTTGTTGCGAGTATCTTTGCGGACATCTTCTGGATGGTACGTACCTGCCTCTAACAACAGGAGTCAGCACATGAGGTGAAAGCTGACAGAACCAGATCCAAGAACCAGGCATCTCCTTTTACAGCTACCTCATCCTCACGCACATCCTCTGCCGGCGCGCGCGAAAGATCTTCCTCGTCGTCTTTTGGGCTTTTATCATTGCGATCGTCGCCCTGCGCGTCACCATTGCCATCGGACGAGCCATCCAGCTCGAGAGCTGGGATACACGCAACCAAGTCGTCATCAGCCGCTTGCATATCGGGTATTTTGTTTCCATCGCGCTCCTCGAGACTTGGAGCTCGTTCTTCCTCATCAAGCAGATGGCCAGGGCGTACCGTCGGTCTCCGAGGACCTCGTCGGCAGGCGGGGTGTTCTTATACCTGATGCGCAGTGCGGAGCTGCGGCTGGCGGCGCTGTGTTGCATCGGTATAGCGCGCGCAGTGACATATTCGTCGCAAAAGACGAGGCAGAGGGCGACAACCGTTGCGTCGCAGGTGGATCGATTTACATATACCCTGGAATGTTTGTTCCCGGTTATTCTTCTGTGAGTGCGCCTGTTGATTGCGAGGGCATAAGCTAATATGGGCAGACTGGATATTCTCAGCGCGAAGCGATATAGACCCAGCGATGCGCCATTAGAAAACAGCTCAGGCGACCCCGAGAATTCTTTTGGATCTCATCATCCGCATTGGATCAGTTGGTCACCGTCGAGTCGGGACAAGACGTCTGATTAGTTGGAAGAATATATACCCTGCATCGCTTTGATTGTAACTCAGAAGTATAATCTATCTCAATTGTCTACTCCAGATGTCGTTCATGCAATGTTGTCGGGTTGCGGCCGTCGCATAAAGGGGATTCTGGGCTTCGGCGGCCACGCGCTCGAGAAACGAATCCAGTCGAATGGCACCGAAAACTGGTGTCTCCCCGACCCAACCCATCTTGCCTCGCTATCCTGTGTAGTCGACCCGTCACTAGGCATCGTAACCAACGCCCGAGAATTTGGCGGGACCAAGAGCTCCATCGCAAAGATGGTTTGATCAGACTTGATCGCCCATCGGCATTCCAATCGCCCATATGCAGTTTCGTAGATCGCTTCCGCCGAGTCAATCGTCCCACCAGGGATAGGGCACACTCTGATCTCCTTCCAACCAGGAGAGAGAGGACTCACACCGGCTACGCTGGTATGAAGCCAGTTGATGATGGAGCCCAGCGCGTAGTGGTTGAAACTGGTCATCTCACCAGGGTTTATTGAGCCATCTGAAAGCATGCTGTCCCATCGTTCCCAAATAGTCGTAGCCCCCATTGAGATCGGGTACATCCACGATGGGCAGCCCTTCTCGAGCAACATCCTGTAGGCAATCTGCGGGTGGCCACCCTTTGTCAGAGCATGAGCAATGATTGGGGTTCCGGCGAAGCCAGTGGCAACGCGAAATTTCGCAAGGCGGACAAGATCAACAAGCCTCTCTGCTGCAGTCTTTACCTGCTCCACTGTCGCGTGGAGGTCGAACATAATTGCAAGACTCAGAGCGGTTTGGCTATCGCCTACTAACAGACCAGACTGGGTGATGTACTTATATTGGAACTTCGATTTCAAATGGTCGTATTGGGTGCTGAATCGTTGAGCGTCGGCGCTTTGGCCAATGATGGTGCTAATCTGGGACATCATGGAGGTGATCCGGACCAGGTAGGCATCGGCCACAAGTGTCCCGTTTGTTCGTGTATCGCCAGGTTCAACAGGCGGTGCGGTGGGATCGAGCCAGTCGCCCAACTGCCAGATCTCAGGATCCCATAGACCATCAGGACCACGCTGGATACCCCTATCAATCCAGGCAAGCATGCTTTTGTATTGTCGGCGGAGAATATCAACATCCCCATACGAGCGATATAGCTCCCATGGTCCCAGGATGACAACATCGTCCCACTCAGCTTGTGGAGTTGGAGGCCAGAGCTCGTCGCTGATCACGTTTGGGACTACAAATGGAGGAACGCAGCCATCCTTCCCATCGTTGAGCTGTTCTGCGGCCACGTCTTCTAACCACTCCCCAAGCATGCCAGCCGTGTTGTACAGGAAGTTGGCGGATGGACCGAATATCTGAATATCTCCTGTCCAGCCAAGACGCTCATCACGCTGGGGGCAGTCGGTTGGTATAGAAACAAAATTGCCCCGCATACTCCACCATGCATTTTGATGGAGTTGATTGACCATCGGATGTGAGCAAGTAAACCAGCCAGTGCGGGTTAGATCCGTATGCATCACGAGTGCGGTCAAACTGGATGACAGATGGCCGTCCTTCTCCTCGTCCCATCCATCGACTTGGACATAGCGAAAGCCATGAAATGTGTACTGCGGTGTCCAATTGGCCAGTTTCGCACCTGCAGAAATGATTTCGTCAGTGCACTTTGCGCGGCGTAAAGGGCGTGTCCCAAGCTCCCCATGCTCCAACACTTCAGCATGAGTGAAGGCAACACGATCTCCACTGGGCTTGTTCAACGAATGGACGCGCAGACGACCGACAAGATTCTGACCAAAGTCGACAATTGTCTTTCCAGAAGGTGTCTGATGTACGGAGACGGGTTTGATTTCTTCGGTAACGCGAACCGGAGGCGCGTTTGGTGAGATCAATTGTGCAGCCGGGAATTCGATCTCCTGCACGATGTTCCAGGATGAGTTGTCCCCCGTTTCATCGGTGTGGAGGTTCCAGTTGGGGTTTTCTTCGCGAGCGTCGTATACCTCACCATCGTAGAATTCACTTCTTATGATTGCACTGGGTTGGCAGATCCATGAGCGATCCGTAACCAGGGAGAAGCTCTTGTTCGATTCGTGCTGAACTTCCAACTGAGCAATAGCGGCCAGTCGGTCGCCGTACAGCTTTCGTCGTCCACCACGGAAGCCTAACCTCGTGGCATACCACCCCTCTGCAACTTCGACCGCGATAACATTCGTACCATTACTCAAAAGATGACCTACGTCGAAAGTCTGGTAGTTGAGTCGGTGGCGGTAGCTTGTCCAGCCTGGAGCGAGGCAGTGATCGCCCACTTCACGGCCGTTGATGAAGGCTCGATAGATACCGAAGCTCGTAATGTAAAGTCGCGCGCGGTTGACTGTTCCGCTTCCATCGAAAGTGAAAGACTTTCGGAATCGAACCGGTCTCAACGGCCCGTCGATAACATCCGTTTGCTCTGCGACGGGCACGGCGGTCCAATCATCCCGACTGAGCAGAGCGCATTCCACCACAGTCCAGGGCGACCAATCAGTCGGCTCCACAGCATGACCCTCGCTGCGACCGAAAACGCGAACTCGAACTTGGGCGCTTTCCCGGGATTTCAGCGGGGTGTCCGGCCATGGGACAAGAACGGACGCATCGCTAGACACAGAGAATGTTTTCGGTTCTGTTTCACGTTCACGAGCGATCTGAATCTCGTATGCCGTCTTCTGCTTGAAAAAAAAAAAGTCATCAGTGGTGAGGAATCGCCAAGACAGGCGTGGAGTGGCAGTTCCAACACCAAAACCTGTGGAATGCTGCTCAAATGTTGGGCCAGCGACTGAGAAACCCGCCATTGTGAAGTGAGTATGTCGAGTAGACAAAGAACAGTGGTAAACTGGTCAGAAACGACGAGTCTCACGCGTGCACTGATTCTTATAGCATCGGGAAATTGCCAACACGGCCAGTAAACTGCTCGGGGAACACCACACCGAGAGATGGAGCATCCGGAATCATCAGATGACATTATCCGCTCCTGGACGGGTCCAATTTGGAGTTGGAGATACCCCAGCAGGGCATCTGATTGCTGCTGCGACGAGAGGAGTATTGCGGAGAAGCCTGTACAGCAGCGGCGTTCTTGTGATGCTATTGGTCACTCGCCGCTCCCCCGAAAGATCTCCGCCTGGGATTTAGCAGAACCTGCCTCCAACTGCCGATTGACTCGCATATCGCTGCACGTTTTACCCCATGGGGTGATACTATACCTCGCTTCTCTGAAGTTGTGGGCAAGCTGACTGGTATGAAAGCCTGAGTCTCTCCTGCTCGGGTGATTGGTAGTCCGGTTAGCCAGGCCCTGGCCAGGAATATATATTCGCCTTCATCCCGTGCCAGATCAAGTCTCATCACACGGAGAGTTACCGCTTCAGCTTCTACTCAAGATGGTTTCGTTTTACGTCCTCCTCATTGCCTCCGTGGTTGCCCTGGGAGGATTCTCGTACGGGGTAGACTCGGGTTCGTCTGGCTGGCGTTGATCTCTTCTGACCTTGGCTAACCCGGACACAGGGATCATCGCAACCACTCTAGGTCATGACACGTTCAAGTACGCTATGCTGGGCCCAACAGGTGTCAATGCTCCCTTGACAGGTATTTGATTGTTGTGAATTGCCCCCAAATTTCTCGGCTGACCTGGCGGAGGTGCCATCGTTTCCCTATACAATGTCGGCCAGGCTGTTGGAACCTTTGGCGCGGGTTACTCAGCCAACAAGTTCAGCAGACGTTGGACTATCTGTGGTAGTGCTGTGATCGGTATGGTTGATCTTCCGTATCCCATTTGAGAGATTGTGCTGATGAAGACCAATCTCGTAGCTATTGTCGGTGCCATCCTCCAATGCGCGGCCGTGAATGCGGGAATGATGATTGCGGGAAGGTTTTTTGCAGGCGTCGGCTGTGGTATAATGCTGACAGTCGTTCCAATCTACATCGCAGAGGTCTCTCCGCCCGAGAAGCGGGGAATGATTGTGGGGTTGCAGGGGTTCATGATTTCCATCGGGTTCTTTGCGGCCAATTGGATCGGATACGGTGGCGCATATGCGACTGGCGATGCCCAGTGGCGGATTCCTCTTGCTATGCAGATCCCCATACCCCTTGCGTTGGCGGTTGGGTGCTGTTTCGTCCCTTACAGTCCGCGATGGTGTAAGTCTGTTCCATGACTTGTTGAAGTTGGCAACCACTAATGCAAAGCAGTGGTTCAGCAGGAGCGTTACGAGGAGGCCCAAGCTGTCTTGGAGACCATCCATGCTGGGACGGGAGACGATGACCGAGCACTGCGGGAACTGAGTGAGATCCGGAGCCAAATCCAAGTCGAGTCAACTCAAGTCACGAACTTCCGCCGCGCCGTCACATGTCTTCTGTCTCGTCAATACCTGCACCGCACGTTGATGTCCTGTTTCATCCTGGTCATGGGTCAGTTCAGCGGTTCCTCAGTCATCCAAAACTACCAGAGCAGCTTTTACGAGACGGTTGGGTTTACCGGCAAAACCTCCCTTCTCATCAGCGGCATATACGGAATCATGGGAGTGCTGGGTCAAGTCGTCTACCTGTTCTGCGCAGCTGACAAGTGGCCGCGTACGCGTACACTTTGGGTTGGGTCTATCTTCCTCTCAGTCATGATTGCCATTTGTATGGCCCTGTCCTCCGTTTATGGAAGCGAGAATAACAGTAACTTGAGCGGCGCCAGAGCGGCAATCGCTATGATCTTCATCTACTCGTGTGGGTACGCCGTTTTCTTCAACGCCACTATCTGGGTTGTGCCTTCGGAATTATTTCCCTTCTTCTTGCGGTCAACTGGAATGGGGTTGGCTGTGTTCTCCAAATCAGTCGCAGCCATCGTGCTGTCCCAGATTACACCAACTGCGATGGAGAATGTTGGCTGGAGATACTATGCTCTCTTTATCGCGACAAATTTCGCGGCTGCTTTCGTGTACTTCTTTCTGCTCCCGGAAACCAGCGGTAAGACACTGGAGGAGATTGCCGAGCTGTTCGAAGACAGCATCGTACGGGAGCCATCAAAGATTGCCGATGACCAACCAGGAGTGGAATATGGCCAGACAGTCGAGAAAAGCTCCAACCCTGTACATGTGGAAAAGGCAGTCTGAATTTGTGTCTATTGAGATAGAATCAGCGGGTGGACTCTGGAGCGGGAAGTGAATTGGTGCAAATCAGGAGAGGAGTTTCTGAATATGTTGTGAATAGTATTAAGTTGGAGTAGATTGATGTGTTTCGCAGCTGCCATCTAATAGCCAGCTGAGGGCGCTATTGACGAGGGCCTCCCCGGTAATTTCCTGATCATGTAGCAATCGCGCAAGGTCGTCTGATTGAGCCAGTTCTTCGCCAATATGGATTGCTCCATCCAATTCTGTTTCATGATTCGTGAGGAACTCGATACTAGGTAGAGATGCAGGCGTGGCACTACTGGAGCCCGACCTCCGCTCGGCAGGGGCTACCACCGCTCCAGATTCGAGTGACCGAGAGGGAACAGGCTGTCTTTCAGCCAAAGGTGATGAATGTTCAGTAAGAAAGCGAGCCATCCAGTTGTCAAGCACAAACGGATCGGACATGGAGTCCCTGCACGAATTTTGGAATGTCCGTAGATGGGTGGTCTGCGACACATGTTAGCCACATGGTGACGGGAGAACTGACAATAGAAGAACATACATAATGTTCTACGATGGGCCAAAACGACTTTACAGTCATGAGATACTGAAAGTTGGATACTAAGCGTTGCCTTGCCATTGAGAGTTCGCGGTAGTCGTCGCTGAACAAAAGAGTGTGTAGGTGGACGCAGGAGCTCACCACTGCAATATGCCCGTAGATGAAGTACTCCAACTCGCAATTCTTGATGTTCTTCGAGTACTGCAAGATAGATGACACAAGGGCAGCGCTGTCCTTGCATTTGGTTGCTCGGTCGGGACCTGGGTTTCGGGCAGCTCTCGAGTCTAGAAATGGAAAAAAAAGCATCTGTCTGAAATGGAAGAAGCCGATATGCATCGCTAGATATATTTGGCCGAGACGCTGCCCTGCTAGGAGCATAAGATTGTCAAAACTCCACGTTAGCTTCGGGGGTAAGTTCTCCGCCCATTGTTCAAGCATAGATTCGAGCTTGGCAGCCTGGACGCAATATTCGTCAAATGAAATCATGTTGCGGCTCAACTGTCGCATTAGGGTATTGATGCTTGCATAGATACCGAGCGTCCGCGCCATCTGAGCCCACATGTCACAGCGTGATGAATCCTGCACAGGTGTCATATTCCACAGTTCGGGACTAACAGTGCGAAATGTAGCATCGTCGATCTTGGGTAGAAAATCAGGTCCGTCGGGCAGCCGTATGGGTTCCATGGCCATATCCCAGGCCGACCAATGACTTGCGACGTGTATAGAGAGCCAACTGCGTCGGTATTCTTCCTGATATACAGCGCTTGGATTATCGCTCAGCGATAGCCTTTCGGCGTGCAGTCGAGCTAGCCCGACATATATATGCTTCCCGTCAACGTTCCCTTCTCCACTGAAATAATACCCGATCAGGAGAAACCCTTGCACTGTGTCGAGGCTCGGGGAGATCATTTGGGCCTGACAGAGTCGAACAGCTTCGGTCGCGAACGATTTGCCACGGTCGCAAGGAGGTATGCCGTCAAAGAAAGAGTTGCTGGAGAATCTGCGCCGCATGTTACTAGGCTGGGGAATTACAGACATTGCGCGTCAATCGTTACCTAGCGGCCAACGCGCACATAGCGTAGATATGGACCGTGGGCGCTGTCCCATTATTCAGACGACGCAAAAACGACGGCTCGTGGAATATCGTATGCGGGATATCGTGAATAAATCGGAAATAGATATGGACCAGCTCCACGCACAGGTCTCGGGACGCAAGAACCTCGAGCGGACCTTCTAATGCGACTGGAGACTGACGAGGGGGAGGGATCGACCCTACCCGTCCACCATGGTTATTCAAGACGCATGAACGCGGGGCGAGGCTAAGGGTACACGGGATCGAAAGGGAGTGGCAGAGCTGGCAAGCCTCCCCTTTAATGGTCGGGATGCAGCGACGCTTTCGAGTGCTGTGTGTGTTGCAGTGAGCGTCGAGTCGTCCCAATTGTGGGACGGCACTTACCGGCAGGTGGCACAAGCCCCAGCTCTCGCCCTCCTGGAGACATTGTGGGACATAGCATGAATCGTATGGTTGGAACATCGCCAGGATGCGATGGACGAGAGTAATGAAGATGGAAGCTGTTGGTCGCCCGCGTTTGCGCGTTGCTTCGGTCGCAGCTTCCCTGACGATTACTAATCTGCATACTCTGGACTCCAGATTCTGTGTCTGCACAGCCCACACCAACAAAACACAACACTAGAGACACCCATGCACGCTCTTCACTCATTTATCTTGTCGAACTACTAGTGTGCACATCAAACAATCAAGAAGCGAGTCCCATGCTAGATTGAATACCCGAATATCTCAATTCGCACGCCTGTCTAATACCGCGAAATATCCCTCCCGAACAACCGATTCAATAACCACCGCACTGCAATCCTCAGTTTATTCCGCCAACTGATTGTCATGGTCAGATACGCCGAGTTCCACACCAACCAGGCCATGCGCCCGGTCACTTTATGCGGAATATGCCTTTCACCATCTGGCAATTGCAACAGCGCCTTTGCGTTTCCAATATACGCGAGGGTCCCCATATTGTTGAACGAGAACCCGGGAGTCTGGCCCAGATCGCCGTGATTGAGGCGCACCGCCAGCCATTTCGCTTCTTGTGCTGCTACCTGTGCAGTTGCAGGAGGTGCACCGGTCTCGAGCATTGCGTTGTCGCCAATGGCGAATACATCGTTGAGGACTGCTGTTGCTCCAGAGGAGTCCTCGAGCTGGACGCGAAGATGGCCGTCCACGAGAAGGGCGCCGGTTCGTGGTGCCTTTTTGTATCTCCAGCCTTGTGTGCCCTGGACTGGGATGTCGTCTTTCATGACTGCTGACTGTGTTGGAAAGGATTTGACGTCGCGCAGTGACCCAGTGATAAGCTCGTTCATCGCGTTGCCCGTCACCCACACGCACATTCCAACCCCAACCTGCCCTTCTTCTTTCGTTGTTAGGGTTAGGCATCTTCTGGGGTCCATTTCGTACGGCGGCTCGTCGTCTGGTGCTCCCCATCGGAGATCTTGGATGTGATGCGAGGTCCGCACGTCGATACCCTCGCGCTTCATCGTCTCCATCGCATATCGCGATAATGACTCGTCGAACGTGGACAGAACCTTGGGCGCCACATCGTACAGGGATATCCGTGGCATACCCTCTAAAGCTGGGTATAATGTGACGAGATCGGACTTGATAAAGTCGCGCAACGAGGCTGCTAACTCTGTGCCGGTAGGTCCGGCGCCGACGATTGCGAAGTGCAGCAGATGTTGACGCATCTCTGGGCTAGTCGTGGGTAAGATGGCTAGCTCAAAGCATTCCCGGACCCGTCGTCGCACGCGGCGTGAGTCGCCAATGTCTCGGAAGAAGATGGCGTTGTCCTTTACTCCGGGGGTCTTGAATGTCCGACTGATGGCGCCGACCGAGATGACGAGCTTGTCGTATGTGATTTCGAATGGCTCGCCCTTTTCCCATTTCTTGGTCTGCCTAAAGCAGCCTTCTTCTTCGGTATGGGTCTCGGTGACACCGCCCTTGACGACCGTTGGCTCGCACAGGATAGTCTTGCGCTCCAAGTCAAGAGCTCGTGCTGCAGCTTGGAAAAAGTCGACCTTGATCTTGGGATCTCGGACTGGCTCGACAATGTGCGAGAAATCCAGATCACCTCCAGCTGTGCTTGTAAGGAGCGGCGTGAAGACAAAGTATGATCGCGGCGAGATGACCATGGGAGCAAACTTCTTAGGCGAGAGTTTGCGCGATACTGTGTAGCCTCCCCAGCCTGAGCCGAGGATGACGACGCGCTCCTTGATTTTGCGAGGCTGCTGGAGCATCTCTGTGCTGAGGGTCCTTCGATGCCATCGTGGGGAAAACCGCAGAAGCGGACATGTAACCGGCCTCATCATTGAGACTGAGAAAATGCTGATCCCATCCCTCAGTCAGTGAACCTAGAGTATGGTCATTGTGTGGTTGTCGTGGACGAAAGCTGAAAGACGCTGAACACATTATGACCTCATCATTGCAGTCTCCTGTAGCAGAACCATTCATGGAGTGGTCCCTTACATTCTCTATCTACGGCCCTTGAAGGTTATTTAAACCGGTATACTCGCTAGTTATGCAGAGGGAAGTAACTCAGCAGATGTCTAAAGGCGTTGATAGACTGCCTGCGTGCATGATACCTGCCAAGCCTCATCTCGGTCTCCAAGTTGTGGCTAACAGGGGTGGTGTGGCTAGGCTTGGTTATTTAATCCGTGCTGTGTTTCCCCACCTGCCCCGGACCTGCCATTGATCTCGATTTGCTGATTCGACTTCGAAGCCTTGAAGTCATCCGGCTCCAAATGTTTTTTCATTGCTTCTCAACGTTTCCCCCTTGTACAGAACCAGAAGCGCTCGGTCCTTGCGCTATTTTCACCGAGTCACAACGGATTTTGCTCAGAACGACGCAAGAGGAAACTTGGTCACAAGGATAGTGCCTGGTATTGTCGGTAACCCAGGAGAATCCCATGTGTTGATCGACCCAGAAGTTGGCGTTGCCCTCCGTGCTGCCAGTCCCCTCACATCGACTTCTTCAACTTACCTTCTTCCATGATTTCCAACATTTCGGTTTTGGTAACTGTAAAGTTTGCGAGGTTCGGGGGCCGGCTGGTTCTAACTAGTCTGCTTCCAATGCTAGGAGCTTCGAGCTATCCTCCCCTTTAGAATCCCGAGCCAACTTGCTGGACCAACAGAGCCAGAGACAAGTCCTGCAACTTGGTTCTTGAGCGGGAAAATGCATGAGATAGTATTGCATGGAACTGATATGGTGCAGGCGAATCCACCAGTCCTTCTAGCCTTGTAGTTGCTGAACACTCGACCGCTACAGGAAAGCACCTGGGACCTGTCTTTGACCTGTTGAAGGACATGTAATCTCGGGCCTCGTTTTTAGCAAATAAAGCTTGGTGTTCCTGGGCTGATGAGATTTTGAGAAAGGCATAGCCGTCTGGACCCAGTTGGTGGCGCGTGATCAGGCCTGGATTGGTGCAATGCGGCGCCGAGCGCTCGAGTCATAGATGGTCAAAACCTGCTCGACTTCTCATGGATTGCGGAAATCCCATCTCAAGGTCACAAACTCCATCGCCTACACCATGAGAGCCTGGTCGCGAATACAATTGTCATTAAGCAACAAGGCCGTTCCACCTGTTGCGACCGAAGCCACACGAACAAATCAAGCCCTCTCCCTTCGCGACGGTCGCATTCTCGGATTCGCCGAGTATGGCGCTCCTACTGGGTTCCCCGTGCTCTACTTTCATGGCTTCCCTTCATCGCGTCTTGAAGGAAGTGGAGTGGAGGGCAACGCGCGACGGCGGGGCCTTCGCATCATCTCCCTGGATCGACCGGGGTACGGTCTATCAACGTTTAGACAAAATCAGCGGATCACAGATTGGCCCGGGGATGTGAAATCACTCGCTGATCATCTCCGGCTTCCTCGTTTCGCAGTATTAGGAGGATCGGGTGGTTCGCCGTATGCACTCGCCTGTGCTCATGCGCTCCCACACGACAGACTATCCGCAGTTGGAATTCTCGCAGGCGCAGCGCCGTGGGATGCTGGGCTCCAGCACGTATCAACCCCACGAAGGCTCCTGTCATGGGCTGCGACATCATCACCGACTGCTCTGGGAAGCGTGTTTAACGGCATAATCGGTGTCTCCCGATGGGCCGCAAACACCTCACCCGTCACACGCTGGATAGACAATTGGCTTGAGAAACAGGAAAGCCCGGAGAACAGTGATCTATCAACCAAGCAGCGACGCGAACAGGTCCTAGCAATGGCGTTTGAAGCTTTTGCACAGGGATCCGCGGCAACTGTGCAGGAGGCGTCTCTACTCTCGCACGACTGGGGATTTCGGTTAGAGGATGTGAGCTACGATAAGATCCAGATCTGGCACGGTGAAAAGGATGCGAATGTGCCCATTGAGATGATTCGCAATATGGCTGAGCGGCTTCCTCATGCAGACCTGCGTGTGTATGAGGGCGAGACGCACTATACCTTGAGTCGACACATTGATGAGATCTTCGCCGAGTTGGTCCCGGATTCTTTGATACAGCGACACATGAGAGAAAACCGATGATGACCAATTACCTTCGGCTCTCCACTCCCGTTCGATACCTCACTCCCATGTACCTACACTACTAGGAGTTGGTCGCACCTGCCGAGTTGGCGGGCGGCCGAGTGCTCCTTCCTGATTGAGAACATCCGTTCGAGTACGAATAATCAAACTGTCATTTCTCCTCTCCTCTCACAATCTCCTACATACACAGCTCTTCAACGTTCCCTCCAGACATAGCCAGGACCAACACTTTTCCATCGAACCTCTGGGTACACTCGGCACCTAGAAACGCTCAAAGCCTATCAATCAAAAAGCTGATGGCGTCCGGGACGTTGACGGTATAGGTAAAGTGCGCAGCAGTAATGATCAAGCTCCCGGTGCAGACCAGGTCGCCGAGTGCGCAGTAGATCTTAGTCTTATTAGTCGGGAAGTTGGGAATGCGTCCATTGTCCTGGGCGTTCCTGGTGTCGCCGAAGAGCACGACGCCCTTGATTTGGTTCTGAATGTTGCTGGGCAGCTGCGAGATTGAGGCGTGCATGACTGCGGTTCCTTGGCTGTTATTGCGTCAGTAAGATTTCCATACGGATAGGGTAGGAAGGAGGCTCACCTGTATCCTCCCGCCACGATCTGGGTGTTGGGGCACTTGGACGCGGCGAGTTCGAAGAGCTCGACGGCTTCGTCGATGGCGGCCTGGCTGGTTCCCTGAGGGAGGAAGTTGGAGGCGAGGTCTGCGCGGTAGGCGGGGGCAACGCCCTGGCAGGCGACGCGGCCGGGTCTTCTGAGCTTCAGGCCATCGCAGACGCCGGGGCCGGTTGAGATGCCCTACAAGCTTGAAATTAGCGATGGGTCTGCGGCAAGAGCGGGATGGACGTACGAGATATCCGGGCTCGGTCGAGGCACGGGCGAAGATAAAGGTGATGTCCTTGCAAGAGCCGCTGCGCAGTTCGTTCTCGCCAATGGCACCGACTAGAGGGATTAGCTGTGGTTATTCCGCCAGGCAAGCGTTGACTTACTCTGGCGCTCCTCGATGTTGACGGGGCTGGCCGCTGCGAGGGCAGCAAGGAAGGTGACTGCGAACTGGAACTTCATTTTGAGGCACGATTGGAGGATTGAAGAGGCTGTTTGGACTGCTTTGGCTTGCTGCTGTGGGATGAATACTGAGGACCATGGACTATCAACGTCCCTTTATACTTCATCCCCAGACTCATCTTGATCCAATTCCTCGTGTGCAGCCAAAACATGAGACGAAGTCGGCAGTTGAATCTCCTTGGCGAATGCATCTTCAGACTGATACCCTAAGCGAAGACCCTCGGTATCCTGCCTGAACCCTCAAAAACCTGCAGAACCACCGCCATCCCATGGCTGACGAAAAGCCAGAAATCGGAGCCACAGGTCTGGGCGCTGCACTGTGCCTTCGACCAATGCAGCATCCTCGGCCTTGGCCTGGGGTACAGCGCCCATTCCCCTCCAGCTGCGGGGGGAAAAGAGTAGCATTCATCTCGCCTGCAAGACTTGGCGAGTGCCCTTTCATTTATTTATGCGTGCAATTCCGACCGAGGATGCTCGAAACTGCCGTCTTAGCAGTGGATGAAGGGTTTCAGAGTGCGGGGGAGGCGTCCACGATGCAGGCACCCCGCGTTTGCAAGTGCCGTGCAGATTCGGATTGCGGCAGTTTCGCAAATTTAGATCGCTTTTCTGGATGGCATCGGATGCCCAACAATGAGTTTACCAAAAGCCGGTGCCCTACTCCGTCCTACTTGGGTAATCCTCGGTGGACCGCATCCTGTCCTCGACAGCGCATGATCAGCCGCAGATCGTGCGTGGTTCGTTGATCTTTGCCCGGTTGATGCACTTGACGTGCAAATGCGATATTGACATTAGAGGAGAATCTGCGATCGGTCGACGTCGATGCAACTGAAAACTAATGGACCTTACTGATGCTGGAATCAAACAAACGGGCGGTGCATTTGACCGCTGATTCTATCCAAGCCTGCACAGTAATTTGACAACCCCGCTTTGGAGATCGCTGGGCATGTAGTTGGAGTACCTTGTCGGCATTTTCCGAATCATCCAAGCGCAAGGCTCGACGAGCCTTTGTGGGGTGGAGAGCTAACAAGGACATTGAACAGAAACAGCGGAGAGACGAGATCATCCCAGCATCTCTGACCAAGTCCACCGAGAGTCAAGATAGAGCATCGGAGAAAAAGATATGCATGGAAGAAATCCTGTCGCCGAGAGCCAGCGACTCGGAGGACGACAACTTGGAACAGCCGGGGAGTCACCGAAATTGCAACTCGATCAGAATTCGCCCTATAGCTTCTTGAAACCGAGCCTTTTGAGCTAGACTCAAGCGACGCTCGACTACTCATAACTCCGTCGAAAAATTATGGACAATTACTTAACAAAGCGGCGGAAATTAGATAAAAAAACGTTGCTACCTAAAACTGCTGACTACCGGATGCCAGGCCCTAACCAAATCTCTGGCATAAAAACATCGACTCCTCCAAGTTCGATCCACGAACCCAAACTTTGCGAGTCAGTAGTCAAAGTCGATTGATTCGCCGACCTGAACACGATGCCCAAAGTCAAACTCTCCTGAACCACCGCTGCAAGTGGGGGGAATTGGAGTCCAGATAAACTTTGCGTGGCGGCTGGACTCGGAGTCAGTTCCCCCGATCAGGATCTGGTGGAGAATGAGGGATGTCTCGGATCGTGGGTGAGATCAAGGTGGAACTGGGTGCTTGCAAGTTGGAAGGCTCTGGAGGGGGAAAGGGGTTGGTGTGGACGAGGTTACTTGCATGATGATACCTGCGCTGGAGGATCCATTGTGCGGATGCGTAATTGGGAATGCTTTTATATCGAAGTGCTTCGCAATAGGATTCATCTTCCAGAGCTCGGAAAAGAGACATGCTGGAAAAGTGGGAATGAATCGGAGGATTGATGAGGACACCTCGTATAGCTCGCCGAGTGTGGCGTCGAGCCATTCAGTAAGGACGCTTGGAGGAATCCAAGCAAAGGGATTGGAGTCATATCCAGGACGTTTGCTTCTATTGCCTATTCAACTTCTTCTCGGTCTGGACAGAACGAAAAATAGTGGTCACAAGAAATGTGGATTAGGTGGGCTTGACGCCTATATTAATAAGTCTAAGTATGTACATAGTCGGCACCAAATACACTGCATCGCGGCGATTACAAGTAAACATAGCAGAACGGCCCGGCAGTGGTATCGAGCAGCTCACGAAGAGTCAGATCCTCAGCAAGGACATCAAAGTACTGCACATCGTCCAAAGTAGCATTAGGGCTAGGTCCCAACCCTGGAAGGACAGTCGGCCCAGCAACGACAAAAGTCCGCTCAGCCGGGTCGAGGTTCTGCCAGGTCCAAAAGACACGGTCAATAGCCGCGTGGTGCAGGTAGAAGACGGGGTCACCGGGCGAAGCAAAGAAGTCGCCGGCGGGGTCACCGCTGATGGTGTAGTGGCCGCCGCTGTGCACGCCGAGGTAGCCGTTGGGAAAGTCGCCCTGGAAGCGGTCCTGGAAGGAGGAGATGTCGCGGTAGTTCTTGATCAGGTCAACGACGTGTTCGGTGGTTGTCCATTTCGCGGCTTCAACGTTGACGTCGCGGCGCAGGCAGCGCGGGTTGTAGTTCAGGCCGGTGCCGTTCTGGGCTTCGACGCCGGGGACTTGGAGGGTGACGAAGAGGGGGCCGAGGTTGACTTCGAAGCTGGAGAGAGGGTTAGTGTGCTTTTGCATGAGACGAGATGGACCAGGATATGACGCACTCGGTGAAGGGGCCGGAAGTGACACAGCCACCGCCGTTTCCGGGGGGCAGGAAGAGACCAGGGGCCACTTCGGCCGCCGGGTGAGGAATGTACGAGCCGTCGCCACCCATGCTGTACTCGGAGCCGTCGAAGATGGGCGAGTTGAGCGGGTCGTCGGCGTACTTGGTCCAGCCCCAGTAGGGCTGGTATCCCTTGTAGCCGCACTCGTTGCGGAGGGCCTGCTCGTAGGCCCAGGTGAAGTATCGGTGCCACGTCAAAAAGTTACCCTGTTATTGTTGTCAGCATCTCGCGCGCGTTGTACGCAGTGGAACGTGGGGGCGGACCGTGGTGTGGATGTACATGGTCTGGTTGATGTGGACCGCGACAAAGTCGTCGAAGCGAGTGCGCGCCCCGGGGGCAAAGGTCGGGTCGATCTTGGAGGGCTTCTTGGTGAGGCATCTCACGGCATCAGTGTACTCCTTGCGTTCGCGCTTGGTGAGGGTGCCCCTAGGCCAATTAGCATCGCCAATTGCGATTGCGACAGAATTGGGCGACGTACCACTCGCGACGAATAGCCGCGTTGAGAGGGGTGCATTTGCTGTCAGTGTACCGGGGCTTGGTAAACTGGTACAGCACCTGGTTCACCAGGGCCTTGCCTGCGAGGACATCCCACTCGTCAATGTCAAAGGTCGCCGTAGCCTGGGGAATGGCAGCAAGGGCTGCCACAAGGGCAGTGAGTGAGAAACGCATGATGGACGCCTCTGCAAGGGATGACAAGAAGAAGAACAAAGAGAAAGAGAATCCAAGAGAGTTGCCGAGGGTGAGGATAAAAAGCAAGGATCGTCACGCCGGGCAGGGGTGTTTTTATACCAGCTCGCTGCTCTCCAGTCAGGAGTGGTAGATTATGAGAACTCTCTGCGAGCCACGAGGGCCCCGTTGAGCTATCCATCAAGCCATACTCGCAGTGGACGAACTAGTGGCCAGCTCCGATGTAGTTATCGTCTTAACCTTTGCCATGCGCTTCCATGGCGCAGACATGCAGGCGAGACAGCAAATGAGCGCTGTCCTTCTGGCCTTGCATGCCATCTTGGCGGGGATGACTCCGATAGTGCCAGGAACGGCGTGCCACTTGACTCGTGGAGGTCTTGATCAATTTCCGCAGACCGCAGCGGCGCAGTCAGGATGCATATTGTCGCATTCGCTTAGGGCACCGGAAGGGCCAGATGCCGGCCTACAGAGTATGTACATGGTACAGATGTCGGGGTGTGGAGGTTGCTGGGGGGTCGCACTCGCACAAAGTACGCGAGCAGGATCTCAATGCCCCGCTAACAATCTCCTCTCGCGGGCTAGACTCTCGTCTACTTGACCGGACAACGGAGCTCACCCTCGAGTAAAGCTAGCCCGGTGGAGTGCAGTCAGCGCTGGCAGTATCCGCGATGGAAGGGGGACTGGCTCTTTCAAGACTTACATAGCCTTTGCTGTGAGGCTTGAGCGCCCAGGAGCCATTTTTCCAGATTTTCCACGGTGGAATTGACTTTCGGTCGCTGCCAATCGGGGAAATTGCAGTGGGCAACGTTACTCCGGGAGGCGGAGGGGGAACAAGAGGCTAAGCGATTAGGGGCCGGAGGAGCGAGCCGCGATTGACAGGGTTCGATATGGACTTAGTCTCTGATCGTATTGCCTCTGGCCCCAACAGGGATGCGCATCCTGGAGCCTGGTCCGTCTCCTTAGCCTGCGCAGAATCCCACGGAAGCGCTGGACGAGAGATGAATCCGTTAATAATAGCAATTAATGAGCTGGGCGTCCAGCGGTGAAGAAGTCTGCAATTTGATTCTTCAGGACCCTGGCCGGAATAGTCTGTCCCCTTTTCTCCCTCTGCAGTCGGCTTCCAACTCTCGGACAAGGCAGCGAAGCAACCATGAAAGAGAAAGAAGGGATTCGATCGACGATCTCTGCGCGACGCTGAATCCGCCCCCACGCAGCCGACGCTCAGAGGCAGAGATCGTGCCTTGTGGAGTCGGCGGGAAACAAGGTTTGCCCGGCGCGGTTTTCGGCCCCAGCAAATGTTTCACTCTGAGTGCCGTTAGCGGAAGGAACCCCGACCCCCAGCGAGACACGGGACGAGATTGCACTATTGGCACTCGGATGCGTGGGCTCGTCGACAAGATTGACAAGAGACAACACTGACAATCAAGGCTTGCGTGCTGCTCGTCCTCGCACGGCCACGCCGGAGTATCGCCGGATCAGCAGCAGATCCAGAATCGACGAGATGCTGTCCACAGTCCTCCCCCTTCCCGAGATCCTGCTGCTCAGATCTGCACATCATTCATTCGCTGTGTCGGGGCCAGTATCACTTCAGGCTCCTCAGTTCCATTGTTGGTTCCAGTCCAAGCTGGACATCAACTCTGCATATCTACAGAGTTCCAGAAATCCAGAAAGCTAAAAGATGACAATTTCGAGCGCTTGGCATGACCAGGATGTCTCCCGGCTGTATGCAACCCCCTGGTCCTCCAATTCAGCCGAGTTTCGTGCGTGGCTTTATTGGCAGGACAGTAATATCGCCTGGAACGGGCAGCTCGGCCGAAGGGCTCGACGGAGTGCATGCCTTTCATTTCCTCCAGCGAAACGGCGCAGCAATGTCGGGGTGCCCGTTCCTCTCTGGGAATTCTGGCATCTCACACGATTCCCGGGGTTTTCTCTTGAGTCGGACTGGTAGAATTCGAGCCAGGCCTTGGCTGGTTATCGCAAACTCAAATCATGGATGCAGAATCCCCCATTCTCGAAGCGTCCAGGATGCCATGTGGAAAATCCTTCATGCGCTCGTCAGACAGTAGACTGATAGGCCCATCGCCACGAGTTGGCTGGCTGGCTCCAGGTCCAGGGTTAAACTTTTGCTCAGTCTCACCTTTGTCCGTTCGAGCCTAGTCGCACGTCCAGTGGTGGCTTTACTATTCTTTGTGAAACTCTGCTCCAGTCACCCCGAACGGCGGTTCCTGCTCGATCCTCTGGGTCTCTAGTCGATAGTCCCAATCATGAACCCTGGACTTGTATAAAGAAGGATCCTCTCGACATCTGGATATACCCCCCTCTTGGCCCCCTGTACCCGTTCATCCTCGCTGTCTGCTCTCAACACCCATGCGGCGGCGATGGCTCACTACCTAATCCCACGGCAGCTGCCTGAAGCAGACAGTGCAGAAATTGATTACTCGTCAAATGCTCCCAAGATCCTTGCCATCACGGGGACCCTGACCGGGCTCTCGTGCCTGTTGGTGGTGCTGCGATGCTACGTGCGGATCTTTGTTCTGCGCCGCTTCTACATTGAAGATTACATCATGGTCTTTTGCGGGGTGAGTGCACTTGCTATTGATGAATTCGCTATCGTCCACCCCCATGCTCATATTCTGGTCGACTAGATATGTTGTCTGGGAGTACAGGCGTGTTTCGTCGGCGAAAGCCACGTTGGCATGGGCCTGTGGTCGGCGGCAATCGAGGCAAAGAACTACGGGGGCAAACTATCTCAGTGGATCTGGTGGCATTCGTTGATTGTCGTGCTGGGCATCAGTCTGGTCAAGATCTCCCTCGGTTTCTTCCTCTTGCGATTTACAGCCCAGAAAAAGTGGCTCAAGTGGTTTATCATCGGTTCAATCAGTAGGTTTCTAGTATACACTCATGCCCGCGAGACGCCCTTGCTAACATTGCAGTTTTCCTAACTCTGTTCACCATCGCTTCCCTGGGGACACTGATCTTTCAATGTCTCCCTGTCCGTGCCGCATGGGATTTCCAACTGAGATTCGAAAAAGGGACCAAATGTTTCTCCGTCTCGACCTACCTCAGCATCGGTAGATTTAATGCTTGTATGTGAAATCACTCTAACCGACTGGGGTTTACTGACAGCAGACAGCCATCAACATCATCACGGATTTTCTCTACGCGACGCTGCCGGTCTTTATGTTCTACAACGTCCAGGTCAACCGCCGGACCAAGGCTTCGCTGATGGGTATCTTGGGCTTGGGCTACTTGTAAGCTTTCTGCTGTACTGTTCGGAATCGCAACTAATCATCCAGTGCCTGCGGTGCGGCAATTGTCAAGGCAGTCCTGCAGGGTCGCGTCTTTGGGCAGACTGAGCTGTACCGGTACGTTTGCAGACCCAACTGATTCAATACCAGCGATCATCTCGACTGACCAGGAACGCGAATTAGTGAAAACACCTACCACATCTGGAACTAGTACGCCGCTCCCCTGTGCCCTCGATCATTTATCACGTCTAACCCTTGCTCTCCAGCGTCGAACTCGCCGTCGGAGTAATCGCCGCCTGCTTCCCCACGATCAAGCCCCTGGTCAAGAGCATAATCGGCAGCACACGCAGCCTAACCAGCTACGGCCGCACGCGGAAACGCACCAACGAAGCCTACTACGGTCCCAACAGCCACGCACTCAGCGCCATGGCACGCAGCCGCCACGACAACGAGGAGGATAAATACCGAGTGCAGATCCACGCGAACCACCCGAGCCTGTCCGGCTCGGATGGCGGGAGCGAGGAGAATCTGGCGAGAGATCATCATCGGAAGAGTCCGATTACGATGAATACGAGGATCATGCAGACGACCGAGGTCATTGTTCATAGTGAGGATAGCGGCGATATTGGGTCCGCGACGATTGGTCCAAGGAGGACGGTTGAGGATCGGATATAGGATGGGGTTCCTTTTGTTGGGTCCTTTTGTGACGAGTGGGATTCTCTGGGAAAAGGTATAGATTAATGCGTCAGAGTAATAGACCATTTTATTTTGAACTTTTGGCAGTCTCCTCACCTTTTTGATGGATTTCCTCTATGCCACGCTGCCACCTGCGCTGGTGGCCGCATACCAGTCCGCATGTCCCAGTCTCGATTCATCGCATGGCCCCAAATCAGCTTTCATGCATACATCCCCCTGAGTCCGGTCGCCTTGGTAGTCTTGGCTAAGGACCTGTCGAATTCCCTGGTACTTTCTTCTTCGGCCAGGCGGACCTTTGTGATTCTTCACGCGCTTACTCGGTATATTAAGCGCCTCATTGTANTCCCTCAAGCACCCGAGCACCCGAACAATACTCGGATGAACCGGGTGAATTGCTTCGCTACATGGTGGGACGACCTGAAGTATCTACTCCTGTCGGCTGGAATTGGACTTGCACCTAGCTTGAGCTGAAAGCACACACCAGTCCCAACTGCATGTCATGGTGCCCTTTTGGCACACTAAGCCTAAAAACTCATTAGCGAGGCCCGGAGAACCAAGGTCATCTCATGCAAGTAATATCGCCGGCCGTGCGACGTTGTTGGGCGCTCAATAGGACTGCCTGGAACCAGGGACCAGAGGCGTCCTGAGCTATGGACAAAGATCCTGATCCTGGTTCACTCCACGGAAATGATGGAACTGGGTGAGCCTAGTAGTCTGGTGTTTTCAGTAATTGGGCTTACTCAGGTCTGACCCAGAATATTCAATTGACGATGATGAACGAGGCCGTTGTCTCGGAATATTCAACATGGTTGCCTCGACCACGATCATTAAACAATCTGAAGAGAGCACAATGACAAATCCAGCTCGAGTCAAGTGTCACAGAGTGAAACCATTTCAGCCATTGTTCCAGGTGACTGGATCGCCAAAGATAATCGCGATTGCGAATGGAAGGCCAGTTGGTGAAAGCAGGGGTTTATATATTGTGACATGCGGTGGCCGACCAGCCACGACTGGTTGGAAATTCTCCGACCTATAAATATCACGGTGTAACCTCGATTATTTCGTGCCTATCGGTGCTCGTCCCTGCGCTGGAAGCTTGCTCTTGTGTATCCTATCGAGTAATTCTTCCTCGAGTCGTGGTCTGGTGAGACGGTGCGCCCGTTGCCGGTGCGGCTCGACTCGACAAGGAGCGACTGGACTCGAGACTCGAGATGCCGATCGAGAAGACACCAGCACTTACTTTGGTCGTCATGGCTCGTTGCTTGAAGCTTCATTTTGCTTTGAGTGTGAATGCCTCGAACGTGAAGCCTCGGCTCGGCGTTGGTCTTTGATAGTGAAACGCCAGTGAGCAACGGCGGTGTGGGACTCGTTCTTGGCCTCATTTCACGCAGCAAAGCACGAAACTGTTGACCAGCCTCTGAAATGCGGCTCCTCTGAGCTCATGAATACACGCAGATGACCATAGAGCTGGCATCCAGGCCAAGATCCCTCTCTTCCCTGCGCTTCTTGCAGCGTCTCTGCCATGACAGCCACCATTGATTTGTCCGAGCGCGCGGAAAGCGGGCGGCAAAGGCTCCTTCGCTCAGCTTGTGGATGCATGATTGTGAATGCACAAAACAGACAATGGGATTGTCCGACTGCTGCTCTGCACCCCGGGCCCAGTCCTCCGGTAAGTCTGGGCCAGCAGCCGTAAGCTGACCCGACCACCACAATAGGCAGAGAACGGATCAGCAGCTGAATCCTTTGATTCCCTGTTTAAACTGCGATGCGCTGGCTCGACCGAGCGAACGTGCATAGGCTACTGGAATGGAAGGCCTTGATACCCCGCACCTGGGACGCTTCCTCGCCTTCTCTCGCATTAACTCGTTGAACCGTTGGTCGTCGCACACACCTGAAACCTGTTGAACAGATTCTTCTAGTAACCCAGCTTACGAGGTATATTTGGCTTCTTGGGATTCGGGGTTGCCCTCGTCACCCAGGCTGGCTCAGCTGGACAACAGCTGGCCGCTGCGAACGAGGGGCGTGCCGGGTGGAGCTGACGCGCCTGTCTGCAGCCAGATGCACGCCAGGCAGGAAGCGGCAACGCACTGCTCTCACTGCAACCGCTCGCTCATGCGACTAGGTGCCGTTGCATACAGCTATTCCCTGATGCGATTCAGCGGTGTCCTTGCTGGCTTGTCCGTGTATCAGGCCACAGCCTCGGATGACCGCACTCGATCGCGGATTGTGCACTCGACCGCCCATATCCAGGAACTACCCCAGGAAGAATAGACATGGTCGCCGCCGGTGAGGGCCATGTTCGCCTCTTGAGCCACCCACGGCGTCCACTAGCTCTGCCCTAGCCACGTCAGAGGGCCACCATGGACTAGTGCATCCCGTTGCATTGGGAGAGCATACCCGGCTCAATACCCAGGGTAGAATGAGGCGGACCGAACGAGGGTGCACCCCCACCTCTCCAATCCAAAAGACAGCAAGGGTCGGCTACTCTGCCCCTTGCTCACCCCAGGAGCACATGCGAGGGACGTGAGCAGTTGGCGCTCATCGAGATGGGCTGTCCTTGCGACGTTGTGCGCCGTGTGTTCCGTGGATCCTGCAGCGACGTTCTGCGACATGGATTCCCCTCTGGGGGCCAGTGACTCTTGTGCAATCGATCAGCGAGTTCGCTGGTCGATCTCGAGGATATCCATGCAGCCCACCCCGTTGGATTCCAAGGTGGACCGGCCGGAGATCAAACCCGCCTATGGGACTGGAAGCGGTTCGCAAAGAACAGTTCCAGGGACGGCTCGGCCTGCTGAGGAACTCTCTCGGCGCGCGGTTTTCTGCCAAATAATCACTGGTGTAATCCTGGTAGATACGGGCTGACGTCTGACTGGGCTGCACGCCGGCCGTCATTTGGGACTTGCAGGATCAGCCAACATGCGGACTGGTACGCGGCCGCCAGCCCGCATGTGGTCCGCAGCCAAGGTGGATTAAATAGCAGCTCGTTCCAGGTCAATTTGGCCATGTCTGTAGCTTCTGGTCAGTCTTGTTTACAGCCGTGCGGTGCGAATGGTGCCAGAGAGTGAGCCCTTGCGTGTATGCCAGTCATGATTGGAATGTCGGGTGATCAAAAGGGTGCAACCCCAGCCTACAACAGCAGCATCGACCACTTTCGCGACGACGAATACCCCAGCCTGAGAGACGTGGTCTACCTCGACCATGCCGGGTCCACGGTGTATGCTCGGTCCATGATCCAGGCGTACGCCGCCGACCTGCAGACCAACCTGTATGGCAACCCTCACTCGGACAATACCCCGTCTCGCATATCCGGTGTCCGGGTCGACGCCATCCGCCTGCAGCTTCTGCGCTTCTTCGGCGCCGACCCAAATGACTTTGATCTCATCTTCACAGCAAACGCAACCGCCTCCATCAAGCTGGTGGGCGAGTGCATGTCGCATTATGCACCTTCGCCTATGACGTCGTCCAGCAAGCGACGTGGGTTCCACTATGTATACCACCAAGACTCCCACACAAGCCTAGTTGGGCTTCGACAGATCGCCAACGGGGGTAGCGTGTGTCTGGGCGATGCCGCCGTAAAGAGCTGGATCCAAAAAGGCAGCCAACCAAAGATGGCCACTCTCTTTGCCTATCCGGGCCAGAGCAACATGACGGGTCGACGTACCCCTCGATCATGGTATGTTCGCCTTCAAAAACCGGGCGACTGCCCGTGCTGACATGTTAGGCCTGCTCAAATCCGCAGAAACCACAAAGACACGTTTGTCTTGTGGGACGCCGCTGCCATCGCCTCGACCTCACCCTTGAATCTCTCGGATGCCGATTCCGCCCCCGATTTTACTGCCCTCTCGCTGTACAAAATATTTGGATACCCTGATGTTGGATGCTTGATCGTCCGAAAGGCTGCTGCTGATGCTCTTCGACAGCGACGATACTTTGGTGGCGGAACTGTGGATATGGTCATCAACTCGCCCTCGGTCCGACAAGAGGGGTGGCACGCCCTCAAGACAGGCTCGCTGCACGACTCTCTCGAAGACGGGACCCTGAACTTTCACTCCATCGCCGCGATCCCTCACGCCATCGACACACATGACCGCCTCTTCTGTAGCATGAGCGACGTTTCCGCCCACTGCGCCTTTTTGGTTGGGCAGCTCTATGGACAGTTAGTATCCCTCCGACACTCAAATAATGCCCCTCTTTGCCGCATCTATACTGGCTCCGAACATCATGGCTTTGGAGATGCATCTCTCCAGGGACCGACAATTGCCCTGTCCGTCCTAGATCCCTCAGGGAGCATACACGGATACGCAAACGTCGAACGCGCAGCGGATCAGGAGCGGATATACCTCCGGAGCGGCAGCGTGTGTAACCCCGGAGGTATGGCGTACCTCGGCTGGGTGCGCATGGAAGATATGAAGGCCGCCTGGAATGCTGGGCATCGATGTTCAGATCCGATCCAGGAGGTGTACGGACAGACAACGGGCATCGTGCGGGTGAGTCTGGGGGCGATGAGCACCAAAGCGGATACTGATAGGTTTGTTGACTGGCTGAGCCGAACATACATCGATCGGGATATCATGTCTTCGCCAGAAAAGCCGCAAGGATCTGAGTGCTCACATGGCTCTGAATGCTCGCTGGAGTCATCGAAACACAAAGAAACCGTTGGTCAAATGGGCCGAACCCGAGGAACAGTGAAGAGAATTGTTGACCACATCCGTCGGATATTCTGTCAAAGTGCGAGATAGACTATGCTTAGCGCTATATATAAGATTGACTCAATTAATGATAGTAATGAAAAGTTCTCAAGAGTCAGAATGAGGGGTGCGGGCGTTAGTATATGTACCTGAGTCCCTCACCCTCCGCTAGCTTGCGCAATCCTTCAGCTTCATCCCCCACCACGTCACATAATCGCGCAATCCCTGCACTCATGTCGTAAGCAAGATACGAACGATGTAATAGGCTGGGTGACTCGCTAACAGGTCTACGTCGAGCGAAGGCGTATTCGTGGCGGCTTGTGGTGCGGTCGTTGCTGCTGCCTGCATGTGCAGTCAGGAAGACGGGACGCTGAGGGCGGATTATATCAGCTTCACGAAAGGGCTAGAAAGTCTCAAACTAACTAGCGAGCTCACTAGCTGCTTATCATTGCGCTAGATCGAGCCGTTTTTGTACTCTAATGCAGCCTTGACATGTCAGAAGGAGCAAATTACCCTCGTTATTGGATATGCGAGGCTCAGCCCTCCGGAGGTCTTGAGGAGGTACTGCACTGCCCCATACCTATGCCACGGAGCCAATATAACAGTCAAAGTAGTCAGTACGCGCGCTGCCAAGGCGCCTAGACGTCTGTACGGAGTACTTTGTTGTGTGATGCGGAGTGATATCTGGCGCTTAATGGGCGGTTCGGTTGCTAGCGTCGCATATAACTGATTCCTCCCCACTCTATTGACGGTGTGGGAATAGTGCATTGCGGAACTTAGGGCAAGAGTGCACAAGCAGTAGTAGGGTTTATGGCACTACTGTTGATGATACTGATTCTCCCGTCGTAGCCGCAAAGTACGCGCGAGTTATGCATCCGCATATGTGTCTGGCCCAACACCACCACTACTACATTGATCGTCATTGGCGCTGCTAGTCCTCGGCGACAGCTGCGTAAATCAAGGGATACCGTCGCTCTCTCTTTTTGGGTGACATTTATGGGAAGAGAATATTCCAGAAATTGTGCAGTTGGACCATAGTCGGCAGTCTCAGTGTCCTACAAGTATAGATGCTCGTCACACCCTAGGCACTGTAGATTCTGAAGGAGAGCCAGAGATATCATATGCGACTGAACTGCTTCCGTCGTGATAGTCATGACATGAAGAAGATCATTGTTAACGAGAGGTTGTGGGCTAGAGGAGAGGTTTCTATGAAAATCGTCAAGCGCCCTTCGCTCCTTCCCTAACATTACACGCGGCGCAGTCCGAAGATGCAGCCATCACCAAGTTTCCCACTCCCCAGTGTCTTCCCAGGTCATCTATCATGGCCGTGTCAATCGCCCAGAATATGTCTTTGCCGAGACAGCGTATAGGACGGTTTGGAGGCTGTGTGACCTCAAGTGGTTGAAAAGATGTGCGGCTGCCCCGTCCTAAAAATGACTTTAGATGAAGTATCGGGCCAAGATATCTTGGCTCCACAGTTAAGATGTTCGACTATAGCAATCATAGTTCAATCCTTTAGAACCGAATGATCGGGTCTGCCCATGCTAAACTGGATTGTATTGCGCGTCGATGGATCCATCCAAGGCAGGACATAATCCTCATACGTCGTCTCCACATATTCAAAGCCAGCTTTCTGCAGAACCCTAATAGACGCCTCGTTCTCCGTATCGCAATAGGCCCTGAGTACATTGAACTCCGGCCTCTCGCGCCAGAACAACTCAGTAAACGCCTTTAACGCCTCTGTTGCAAATCCCAAGCCCCATGTTGCGCGATGGAAGACGAAGCCCAGTTCTGGTTCCGGATCGGATTTCCAGGTGCCGACCCAACCAAGAAACTGGCCATGGGCGAGTATATCGCTACTTCCCTCGACCGAGGCTTTTCGGCGGCGCCATTCTTCGATAGTCCCCGGGTCCAGTTCTGAGCGGAGGAAGACACCGTAGTTTTCCCCGTGCGGGTTGGCGTCAGGGAGGAGAGAGGACATCCATTCTGTTGCTGCTTCGAGGGTCGAGCATGGACCGTGCGAGCTCCAGCGTGTGGTGATGGGATCAGACCAGATGGCAAAGTAACCCGGGGCGTGTTCTTCACTTAGCCGGACTAGCTGGAGTCGTGAGGTTTGCATTGATTCGGATGTTTCGGTCTGGATTAAATTAGAGACGATTGTTGAAAGAGGTTTGATTTCCAAGACCCTGGTGGTAAATAAATGTCTGGCCTTTGGTGTGGATGAAACAGTGTGTGACTCAGTGAGGGGTTGCTTATGTTTGATACTAGTCCACTTTTGCTCCCCGATCCTGGTATCAACAATGGTTCATGATTGTTAGGATGATCCATGCAGTCGATCTTTAGATGGAAAGCAGCATATAGCTGGCGAGGTCAGTGATTAAGAAATTCTCCACGTGTAGAACTCTGCAGAAATCGCCCACTTCATCAATATCTTAGTTCTTGAACCCATCAAATGAAACGCAAGCTTCTGGAATTCAGGCGCTAGAACTGATCTGCATCGCGGCGATCCATTTGGGCACGGAAAGTGTCCGGTCCTGCAAACTGGCCCTGATACACTGGGTATTTAGCCTGATTGCTTTACCCCACAAAATCCAGTGATTCCAAAGGATCCGAAAGCTTGCTCTCTGGGGTTGGGGCTTAATCACTTCTGCAACACTACCGTGTCTCGACATGTATAGCTTCCGCTCACCCGACACCACCGTCGTTTGAAGGACATCATGCTCGCGGCTAAAGTCGAATTCACGGGGATTCTTCAGAGGGACGACGGATAATATAGTAGCACCCTGTTCGGAGACATGGAAGCTGTCAAGGCCTCGATTACGATTTGAAACTATAAAGCAGTGACCCTCCCCGATGCTTAAAATACCAGACAAGCCCAACTCACAAGATCCTCCATACCTACTTTGACAGTCGGTTCCAAAATGCATCTCAAGACTCTATCCCTCCTCCTCCTCGGCCAAGCCCTAGCCACCCCGCTCGAGACTCGCCAGAGCTGCCCTCAAATCCACGTCTTTGGCGCCCGCGAGACCACCGCTTCGCCTGGCTACGGCTCGTCCAGCACCGTGGTTAATGCGGTCCTCAACGCCTATCCCGGCTCCACTTCCGAGGCCATAAACTACCCTGCATGCGGAGGTCAGGCCTCGTGCGGTGGCGCCAGCTATTCGGCTTCGGTGTCTGCTGGAATCGACGCTGTCGCCTCGGCCGTGAATTCGTTCAATTCGCGGTGCCCGGCTACTAAGATTGTGCTCGTTGGGTACTCGCAGGTAGGTCGCTCAGACTGGAATTGTTATTGACTCCAGCAATAACGCGGTCTACACCATAGGGCGGCGAGATTATCGATGCAGCGCTTTGCGGCGGCGGAGTTCCCAACCAGGGAATCACCAACACGGCCGTCCGCCTGTCCTCGTCGGCAGTGAACATGGTCAAAGCAGCCATATTCATGGGTGAGCCGCTGTTCCGGGCTGGATTGCCATACAGCGTTGGCACCTGTTCCGCCGGTGGGGTACGTAATTCTTCCCCAAGTTGATTGCAAATTCTAATATATACAACTCGCAGTTTGATGCTCGTCCGGCTGGCTTTAGCTGCCCCTCTGCAAGCAAGATCCAGTCGTACTGTGACGGACCTGATCCGTACTGCTGCAATGGAAACAATGCAGCGACGCACAATGGGTATGGGGGTGTGTATGGACAGGCGGCTTTGCAGTTTATTCGGGGCAAGTTGGCGTAGGGACCTGATGAAGTTGGTCAAACAAAGGGTTATTTAGGGGTTGTACTACCCAGAATGTTTGTTCAGCAGGTCCAAGTGTAGCGATTAAGAGAGGAAGCCAGAATTGCAAAAGGACTTGATTTTGTCGCGAATAATGAGGGTTTCCTGGTCAAACTCTATAGATACACGACGTTTTCCATGAATCTATATCCAGAGAAGTGACATACCAAAGGCCATGCCAACTGACAACTTCACCAGTCGACTAAAAAGGTGCCACGACATCAGTCTAGTGACCAATGTTGAATATAGCTCAGATTTCCGGCTGACACCAACAGACCAAAGGCCAGTCCACGCAAGCAGACCGCGTGCATTTTTACCGTCCACTGTAGATGTTTTCCATACGAGTGTAAAGCAGCCCCACTCCATTTCTTATTTGGGACTGGTCTGTCGTAGGTCCGGGAAGATCACGTGCAACAGTGCGTTCCCCGCTGCATTTCGCGTCCCTGCCGAGTCTTTCTGTTCCCCACTCTCTCCTCTGCTGTGATATCCCCATCAGCTGCGATATCCATTGTTTGGTCAATTGAGCTCCTCATCTTTCTGATGAATCTATCGCAATGCGCCCGGCGTCGTCCTGCACACAGTGTCGGTACGGGTTGTTCTTTCCAATCCAATCGCCACTGACCAGCTGCCTAGTTCTCGCAAGAAACGATGCATTGTGCCACAGCTAGGAAGATCTTGCTCTCTCTGTACCAGGAAGAATTGGAAATGTGATCTTCTCAACACCGCCACTTCTTTTGACGGGCATGGGCCAGCTCGGGTTGGCCTGCCAGCTCGTCCGCCGCCCAGCCAGGAGGTCGTCCAACTCCCACAGCCGCAAACTACACCAACTACGCCGGCACGGAGTCCAAATCTTCCTCCGCCTGCCATCTGCAATGAGCTCGTCGACATCTATTTCGACCTGATCGATGAAAAACAAATCATAATGTTTCACCGCAATACCTTCATCACCGCCCAACGCGCCGGGCAGGTGCCTGACTTCCTTGTACTGGGCATGATCGCTGCGGTGGCCAGATTCTCCAACAATTCCTTCTTCGACGGTATTCATCCGTGGGATAGAGGCAAGCCGTGGCTAAAAGCTGCCATACAAGCCTTCTATGCTCGGTCGGAACTGATCGACCTTGCCTCCCTGCAGGGAAGCATTCTACTATCTCACGTGGCTTACGTGGAGGGGGACTCCGCACAAGAGGCACTCCTGGCCTCGCAAGCGATCCGTATGGTACAAATGCTACGTTTACCAGAGAATCTAAGTCCGGATCCTATCCAGCGCGAGATCGAAATACGAGGTTAGTGCAGCACGTACCATTGACTGTTGCCTATCACTAATTTACTGGCGAAGCCTTTTGGGAAATCTGGATGATTGAGCATTGGGATTCAGGACGCACTCAGATACCAAGACAACTTACAGTGAGTCCGAACTTCAAGCGGCCACTGGAGGAAGAAGTCTTCCGTAATATGGACGCAAGCGACCCCCCAGAGCGGTATTCTGAAGCGAATATCGAAGCCTCGGGCCTGCGGCAATGTGGCCTATGGAGTTCTATGCTTGCAATGTCCGAGATACACCTTCAGGTCATGCGATTCAATGACGAGATAGTCCAGAATCTACTCAGTCCAGTCAACACGAGGCTGCGGGTCAGAGAGATAGCGAAGATGTTGGATGGTTGGCTTCACGGACTACCGAGTCACCTTCAAGACACTCCAGAGAATCGACACCGTTATGCTAGCCGTGGGCTTGGCCGGGAATTTGCCGTTCATTGGCTGGTTTACCATCATCAATCCCAGTTATTGTATTACCAGTTTCTCAACCAAAATGTGGAATTGCCTGAGGGTTGTCCAGACCATGAAGCTTCAATGTATGCCGATCGATGCAGAATGCATGCGGCGGCGTTGAGCCAAGTGATGTGGGATACACATTCGGTCCCTGGAATGGAGTGTCTCTGGTCCCCTGTCAATGGACACCTCCTGGTGGTCGCGTCGTCTATCCTTCTATATACTCTGCTGTTCGATACGGATGATAAAAGTATCGCCAGAGCAAGGACGCTACTCGAGCAAAATTTCATCATCCTACTTCAATTTCGCAAGTACTGGTCCTATGTCGAACTATCAATGACCCGCTTACGCGCTTTCCATCGCGCTTGCCAAATGAACAGCACGAAGGAGAACTTCAGTATAGATCAGTGGATGATAGATTTCCTGAACCGCTACGATGCACAGATATCGGACAGATATAGCGACGACATCCGTCCGCCGCCCTCCGACGCCCAGATCGCGGGTGGCAATGCCCCTTCCGTCGACCTGTGGCTACAACTGTCCGAAGTCCGCCGTTGATCCTAGACACCACCACTGCTCATATCTTGCATCCCAAAACTGTTCTACCAGAGTCCTCTTCTTAGCGGTATGTTACAGGTCCGCCACAGCTCCTGTAACCCGAGTCTCCACCAGAACGCCTCATCATCGAGGACCAACGATTAAGGATTAATCAACTTCGGAATCATGGATAGAGCGAAACTTGCAGCATTAATGACTGATCATCTCGGTCATTCTAGTCTATCGCTCGCTACCAATATGCTGGCTTGCTGCACTAAGAATGTCTAGAACTGCTCAAACGCCTGGCCCAGACTGTCATTCCACCGTTGCCTCCTCTGTTTGCCCGCAGGAAATATGGCACGTAGAGCAGGCTCTTCTCATCGCCGTACTTCCATGGGTCTGACGCATAGAGCTCGGGTTTGCCGTTTACCACCTCCCTCCCCGTTGCCCGGACTGGAATCACACCCTTTACTGCTGCGATGTCAATCGGCTCGGCATCAGTCACAGAATCGTCGCATACACCGACATGGTCGATATCAACCTCGTTATCGACGTCCTCGATGCAGTATACCAATGGTCCACGCATGATACAAATTTCATCCTTTCCCAATGCTGGGTTGGGATATATTTTCCGCGCCTTGACTGTGAAGGAGAGGTTGACTTTTAGGTTTTCGGTCTCGGGAATGTACAAGTAACCCGACTTCACCTCTCCTTGGACTGAGCTCGTGTATCCTTCTGCCCACGTGGGAATCCGCAAGGCCAGTGCCGTTGTTCCCTTGACCCTGATCTGGACATCTCCGGACCAAGGCATGCTCGTTGTTTGGGAAACCACAACATCCGTGCCAGGAACTGAGACTTCGCTTTCAATGTAGAGGTGGATGGCGACAACGTTTGCTTTTATCGAGTAGATGAGCGATCCCATAGAGGCAAGCAGCTTTGCAACATTGGGCGGGCAGCAGGCCACTTCAAACCAGTTGCTTCGCTCTTTCCCGTGACCACCATACGTCCTCAACGGGTTTTCGTAATAGAACGACCCGCCGTCCAGGCCAACGGCGCCGAGGAAACCATTATACAGCCCAATCTCCATGACATCCGCATATTTGACGTCTAGCTCGAGTTGAAGCATGCGTTGACACCAGAGGATCAATGCAAAGCACGCGCAGGTCTCTGCATAACATGTGCCAGACTCTTCTGTATCGCCCAGCACATATCTGCTACCAAACCCTTCCCACTGCCGCATCGCACCAATTCCACCGGTCACGTACAGTTTTGTTTCCGTCATGTCCGTCCACATCCGATCGAGCGCGGCCTTGATTTTGTCGTCTCCTGTCAGGCGAACAAAGTCTGTTGCTGCTATAAAATAGTACATGGCGCGCACCGCATGGCCCTTGATCTCGGTAGCCTCGATGAGGGAGCAGTGGGACTGGCTATAGCTATAGTCCCGAGGATGCCGGAACCAGGCTTTCATCTCATCTCCCATGTGGTCGTACGGGTCTCCACCGCGGGCTCTGGCTTCGTGGTCAAAAAATGTCTCCCCATTGGCGTCACGGTAACCGCGTTCACAAATGAAGTATGTGGCAAGCTTTAGCAGCACAGGCTCGGCGCACAGCTCGTACAGCCTCAAGAGCCCAATCTCGATCTCTTGATGCCCCGGATATCCCCTCTTCTTTCCTGGTTCCGACCCGAAAACGCTGTCCACATGCCGAAGGGCCTTCAGAACTGGCTCCAGGAGTCGACCACTGTTTGTGAGCGTTTCGTAGGCTACACAAGCCTCGGTCAAATGGCCGAGACAGTAGAGCTCATGCATATCCCGGACGTTTGTCCATCGCTTGTCGATGCCTAGCACGGTATAGTAGGAGTTGATATATCCGTCGGGATGCTGTGCGGCGCGAATCATATCGACGGCCTCTTCGACGGTCGCCATGAGTTCCGGATCTTCGTTTTTCATCAGAAAGTAGCACGCAGCTTCTACTATCTTATAGACGTCACTATCCCAAAACGGCTGACATGTACAAGTTAGCTCCGACAGGCATGATTGTTTCGGAAAGCGTGCTGGGCTTACATGCGGCTGAATCTCGTGGCCTTCCTTCCACGTCAGACAATACCAGTGCTTCAGTGACTTTTGTGCCTCGATGATTGCAGGGATTGTCTTCTCCTTGGAACAACGTTGCATCTGCGACCAGAACCCGGACGTGATGTCGACGCTGCGGACGGGAACTTGCTGGAAAGCCATTTTCGAATGGGACGCGGCGGAACAGGCTTGCCAAAGGATGGAGGATGGAGATGTATGGGATTCGAACTGGGAGCAGGACAACAAGGGTGCCTTTAAATCATTCAACTTCCCTTTCCCCCCGGTCGAGTCTGACCAAAAGTAAATAAGCCATTAGCTCGGCTAAATGATAGCTATGCCTCCTCCATATCGGCAAAGTCGAGTGCATGAACTCCTTATCAGCTCCGGAGTTTCCCCCCGCATTGCGCAAAGTGGAAACGTCGGCGGTATTTCACCATGATTGGCGCCCGTGGCGGGAAAGGGCGGGGTCAACCTCAACGCCAGCCCGCAGATGGCCGTGAGCATCTCAGGATGCCAATTCGCTAGATGGGCCAAGATTCTTCGACTTTCAAGGAGAGCAACATTACCCGATGGCTGGGGACTATCACTGTTTAGAAAAGTTGTGGTACGCTCGCTACTATCGGTATAGCTTGGAAATTCTTGGCTCAGAGCAATGGAGTCACGGTATATTCATCTCAATTGGTTTATTCGCCGACTCTATCCTGCAATTCCAACTACAACCCTACGCAAGCGACTGGCACAGATTCAACGCAACACCACGCCTTTACACTCCATTTCCGGCACACAGTGTCCGAACTAAGCAATCTCATTGTGCTCCGTCTCTCCCTTGGACAGGTAGTCTCCCCCGTGGGCAAATTCTAGCCAGCAGTCAGTACAAGATTTTACACCAACACGCGGGCATTGACATACGATCCACATGGGTAGACTTGAACTTCCTTGCCGGGACCCGGTGAGTGAATAGCATGTCGATCTCGCCAAAGGTACGATCTTTTGTTTCGGGAAGTCGAAACCAGCACCACATGTTGCAAAGAAGATTTGTTCCAGCGTAAAAGAATGCCGTTTTGGCACCCCAGTTCCAGGCTTCTCAAGGTCAGTCACGGTCTTGTAGGCACCAGGTATCCGCTACTTACATGTCGTCGATAGCATGCGTGGGGTGACAGAGTTAGTAAAGATGCCGGTGACGTTGTACACGAACCGTCCGATGGTAATCGTTTTGTACCGCAATCGCCCGGATGGCGTCTCTGCAACAATCGGGTAGCAAACTGGTCCGATGGTGATCATGTTGCACAAGGTGGAAATCACAAGGAGAATGCCGATGCCCAGCTGTGCATCCGTGCCTGGACCCCAGGAGAGACCTCCGATTGTGACGAGACAGCAGAACATGAAAGTCAGCCCACTCATATAAATCGTCGCCCTCCCCAGGTGTGGGAAGAGAAGCCAGCAGATCATGCCACCAGCGATATAACAGGTTGATAGCGAAATGTTGATGTTGAAGGCCTGAATCTCGCTGAAACCCGCAGCTTGGAGGAAGACCACTGCGTAGCCAAGGATCGCGTTTCCGCAGAGGATTTGGGCGGCCCAGACGACGCAGTTCTAGAGGCTGGGATTAGCTTTGCAAAACCATTGCTCGGGATTGAAGGAAAATACGTACAATCTCTGTTCGCCGCAGATTGGTCCCTTTGAAGCATTCAAGAAAGCTTGCATCGGCTGATTCCAACTTCTCCATCTCAGTGGTGTATTTGATGTATGCGAGGGCCTGTTCCACGCGCTGTTCTCGCCCCGGCATATCTTGATACAACCGGCGCAGGCTGGTTCTCGCCTCTTCTTCGTTATTGCGACGCACTGAATTCCAAGGTGACTCCGGCGCAAAATAGGCTCCAATAATCAGAGGAATGGGCCAAATCCACTGTAGAATGAATGGAAGCCTCCAGCCCATGTCACCTTTCAGACTGGCTACGGCTCGCACGACACCCGATGAAAGAGTAATTCCAGCGCCCCAGCACATGCAGACGTATGCAGTGACATAGGGCCTGAGGATCGTGGGCACCACCTCGCAAGCATATGTCGTTGATAGTGTCTACCCGGGTTAGAAGCCTGTAGTATTGTCTTACTGTGCCAGAATCCTACCTGGAACACGCCCCAGGAAACACCACACATGGCTGCTCCAAACGCCAAAACCGGGAGTGAGGGGGCAAAGACGGGGATGAAAATAACGACAGTCATCCACGCCATGAAGAACATCATCGTCCGGCGGCAGCCAAATCGATCCTGGCAGACTGCGTTGATCACTAGCCCGGCCAATTGGCCAACCAGGGCAGAATTCGCGAGGCCGGATTGCCACTCGGCCGGAATGAGTTTCTGTTTCGATGCTTCATCGTATACACCAAATCGTTCTTTGAACTGGGTCTGACCGTAAAAGGAGCTGACCTGGCGTTGGACTTGATTAGCGGGGGACGAACAGAGCTGAATCTGAGGATGGATTCGCTTACTAGCACAAGATCATAACCCTCCATGACCAGACTTGTCGACAGAAACATCGCCCACAAGACCGCCTTCTTGTACTTGACCACCGCTTGCCGGATAGTCAGCTTTCGGTCTTCTTCGTCGCTCTGTTGGGCCTGGCGGATAAGATCCACCTGGGACCCTGCTCTCTGGACCTCCTCGACCTCACGGTCAGAAGGTACAATGCGTTGTGCTGTCATGCTCGTGGTGATATTGTTGATTGCAGTGGGACTTGAGTTGAACTACCATGTCCTTCTTGAGTGGAGCCCATCCGTGGTTTATATACGCGAAATACCAGGATATCCGGAATTCCACCGCCCGAACGATTGGCTTACTGGACCAGCCCGGTGGTGATGCGGTTAAAACGAGTGCTCTCGGATAAATGTGCGTCGTTCAAAAGCGAAATCATGGTCCTCTTTGGCTGCCGATGATGGAAAACCTCAACACTTTCCAATCACGTACAACGCCTGAGCACATTCCCCGCAAATCCATAATCTGCCATGTACTCCAAGTGGAATGCGGGGAAGGGCTGAATCCCGACATGCCAGCCAATCATCGTCCAACAGCCCCGACAGGTCCGCAGCCAGCGTCAAACGCAATGATCCTCCCTGCTCCAGATCCTTCGCGTGCACCCTATGGGCTTCCAGATACACCTATTTGGTAAAGGAATTTCCCTACCCCAGGTTTCGGAACCAGACCGAGTCTTCCAGGCTGCAACTCCTGGCGCCATCTCTGAGAGCATCTGCTGCGCGATGCTGACTCTTCGCGCCTCGAAACTCAGTTAATATGCGGTGGTCTCGTCATCGGATAATGAACGTTCCGAGGGCAGTGTCAGAGACAGGGTACCACACCAGGCAAGAAGTTGCCCTTCCGTGCAAATACCTGTACCACCGTTCTGCGCGGAAACGCCTTAGTCACACGGAGGTGTTTTGCTAGGCCGGCGCAGACTGCTTTGAAAGGCAGTCCATTCAGCTGAGACTTTCTGTGATCTGTTTAGAGACCAGGAATTACCGGAATCTTTGGAGATACGGTGTGCGGCAAGGTTCTTACAGGAATATACAGAGAGGTAAGGGAGCAAAAACGGGAAGTAGACTGAGCACAAGCGTGTTTAATGTCGCCCAAGCTGAACCAATAGCTCTAGGACTCCAGTGTCATATTCCCAAGCGGTCCCCATGTTCACGATGATTGGGGCACCCAGCAAATTGAACATGAATTGGGCATACATTTCATTGGTTGTTAAGGAGAAGAATGTTCATCAGGCCTTCTCATCCCGACAGAGGTATGTGGACTTATTATTTATGATTTCTATTATACATCAACGTGTACAGCCTTTTGATATTGCAACGTCGTCTCAAACAGTGTTCACGAGGTGGGTCGTCGTCCACTTTGTAAGGGAAGTGGCGAGTCTGAATCATAGGCATTGCCAGCCGAATGCATGCCAGAATTCCGAGACGTGGTAACTATATCATCATCACCCGAGACTACTATGGTGGGCGAAGCTTGACTTCCTGGGATAGTGAAACTGGAGCTAGACACGGATGAGACAGACGGGCTGCGTCCCAGGGAAACATGGTGAGAGGGCACCGGTACTTCAAGGGTGTTTGTACGCTTGCGTGGTTTATCGCGAGGGTCGTCAGCCGAGGAGCCACGGCCTTTCTGCGACTCTGACGAACCTCGAGCATCGCTCGATCTCGAAGGCGATGGTGTGCGGAAAGGGGAGGGAGACCGGGATCGCGAAGAGCGCGGAGAATTACTGGTAGAAGCCATACTGAGATTCGAGCCCTGTCGGGATAGCGATATGTTGCGGTTAGAGTCGCGTTTGGGATTATACTGCTCTCGGATTTGCTGGAGCGCTCCATTTCTCTGCTGCTCGGCCGGGATCTCTGGGAAGTCCGAGGCCGGTCCTTGCTTGAATTCATAATCATGAAGACGGTCGTGCGCAGCGTTACTCAAAGAGATCCCCAGCCGGATAAGGACTCGTCTGATTCTGCGCCGGGATCCAAAATCGGGGGTTGGGGTTCGCGCAAGCTGGGTATGCATGCTCCCCGGAGCCGATGTCTGTGGTTCAATTGCTATCTGTGGCTCAGTAGCAACTGATTCAGTGCCTGCTGAACTAGGTCGTCCTTCTACGCAGATTGGCTCTTCAACCTCGGACGAATGGCAGGTACATTTGCACGGTGACGCATTCCGATTCGCATCACCATCACCCGTGAGGAATAGGTACAACGACCCGAGAACTGCAAACGCGGCACCAGCTATGGGTGCCCATTGGCCTAGAAAGCGTCAGTACATTTGTCTCGTCAACACTATGGTCGGGGACGTACCGATGCTAGATATACGTTCTGTTCCATAGTCCACCGGATCGCTGAAGAAGTTCTTCTCCCCCAGAATGAGGATGGCCAGCACCGCAGCAGCAAAGACCGGAGCTTCGACGGTGCTCAAGACCGTCCTGACCAAATCATTGATGTGCTGCATCATCCCCACAGTCGCCTTTGTACCTTCAATCCGCTTGTCGGGCTGGTCCGCCCCACTGTTGCCATCGAATCGGGATTTCCACGTCTCCTGGAGTATCAATGACCAGAAGTAGAGAAGCGACACGATGGCCGGTATACAACATGCGGCCGCAAGCAGCGTGGCCGTACCGAATGTGAGCTTGTTAGGTGCCGGTACGACGTATATTTCGTTGGTCGAGTCGACACGGATCGGAGAAAATGGACCGTATTCGACGGAACAACGAAGGTCACACGTTGCTCCGTAGGGAAACTTTGAGATATCGGAGGCAAGGAGGGTCCCGTTGTCGTCATGGGTGCAGGTCGAAGGCTTGACGCGGAAGAACTCCACGGTGATGCTCAAAAGTCCTACTTGCTGTTAGTCCGTGGTTGGCCTGTCCGTAAGGGTCCGCCTACCAGCAAGAACAAGACCCGTCCACAAGAAGATGATGTGTCGCCTTGGGTCGTTGAAGTAAGTGCCGGACATTCTCGCAGTGAGAGGAGCAGTCAGGATTCCAATCGAACAAAGTTGGAAAGCACCGTAGACGTCCATATCGATGGCTCCATCCACATGCACTGCTGCAAGAACGATCCCGTGAAGAGCTGCTATAGCGGGAAAGAGCAGAGCACCTGCCAGGCAGGCATTCCTGATCCATTCCTCTTTTCTCGCGAAAACGCAGGCGGCGATCAGGACATAGTACCTTTCAAATCACGATATTAGCGCTCACTCATTCAGGTCAACCAGGCAATAAAGCAAGGCGACTTACAGTACTCTTGTTCCAGGACCATATTGGCCAGATACTGGCCACGCACAAACGACTTCCAGTCCAAGATTAGTCGCATTCGTGGCATTTCCGGCCCCTTCGGATCGGGGCAGGAGGGGGAAAGACGAGGGAGAAAGAGGCGGCATCACTTCATGTCCCCTCCCACGGGTATACAGAGGCCAGGAGGGAGGAAATAACTCGCATGAGGGGTGAAGTCTGAGTTGGTTGTCTTCACAGAGGTTTACTCAAGCTCGGACTATATATCTTAGTACGATTAGGCCTCTGGTGAACAAAGAGCAGGGCAGCCAACGAAGGGTCCCAGCGTACCTCGGGAAAGACCTGGGCAAACGCCAAAACTTGAAGGGTCAAGAGATCAAGAGACGTCGTCATGAAGAGCCGCATGGTCATCATTTAGCCCCTGCCACGGGCGAATGGCAAGGCGTGTTGGCTCGACGCTCGCCTCTCCAGGTCGAGGAACTCGGGCTCGCATGACCACCTGCCTGAAAGGGATGCTTGTCCTCGTGGAGTTGACTCTCTGAGTCTGAGTCTCTGTCGGTCAGCTCCGCCTCTTCCTTCTAGAAGGCCTGAATACGGGGCAAAGCTGGGAGACCCTGGCCCATCGTCGCTGAGGAACATCAACACCGCCAAGACTGTCCGGGCACCAAAGTGGGGATCAACAGGCCAATCAGTCTACAATTTGGTCGCTAGCTCGGGGTTAGTCGGGGTTAGTGCAGCGTCCAAGCGGCGCCCGAGAGGCGGTGCAAGAATTCCTCTCTCGTCCCCCGCCTGCGACCGTCACAACAAGAAAAAGATGCCAGCCTTGAAGATCCATTCCAGCGCTCGACCCGCAACCGTGACAGTCCGGTTTTGCTTGCTCCGCCTCATTTTTGCAGCGGTGTAGATCCCTCAGGCAGGCATGCACAGTCGTCATTGATCACCCTCCTCAGGCCAGCCACCACCTGGCTCAAAATACACGCCCAAGGCCGGTCTCGTCTCCTCGTTATTTTCGCTCTCAGCTACCTTCATGGCTCGATATCGAAGCTGGGGGTTTTGCTATCCGTACAACCTCGATCTCGGAGGTTTTAGTTGACGAAACGCCGCGCAGTCGCACTGCATCTCAGTAGTGGGGTGCCCAAGAGCGTGGGGCTCCTTGCGTCGGACGTTATATATCAGCCTCTGCCTTCCTACTCACGTTCAAACGCAACATGGATCAAGATTTGGATACAAACAGGATTAAGGACTGGCGTTCAATCGTTACCTTGATTGTCTTTGTTTTTGCGAGTGAGTTCCCGGCTAAGCAACTATCTATTGCTGGTGCTCTCTAACCGCTGGTGTGACAGACATCGTCGTCCTTTTCCCCTTCCACATCCCCGTATACCTTCCACGATTCCTTACGAACGCCATTACGAGTGCTCTCACCGTGACGAGGATTATAGAACCGCGGCAGCATGAACCTCACGGCAGCGTGTTTGTGCGTTTCAACTTTCCCTTCAATTTCGTGACAGCGCCCCTGATCGCAGACCTGTTCCTCTTGGCAATACTGGCAATTGGACGCAAGGAAGTGCACGATGGGACTCTCGGCGCGGACAATATCTCACCAATCGATATCATGGTCTTTTTCTTGACCCTCGCATATATCGCCATTTCAATCGATGCCTCGGGCCTCATTCGATATCTGGCGTTCAAGGTGCTGCAAAAGGGAGGAAAGGTCGGGCATCGGCTGTTCTTCTACCTGTACGCCTTCTTCTTTATCCTGGGTAGCTTCATTGGCAACGATCCAATCATCCTGTCGGGCACGGCTTTCCTCGCGTACATGACCCGAGTTTCGAGCAATATCCTGCATCCACGAGCCTGGATCTATACCCAGTTCGCTGTCGCCAACATTGCATCTGCCATTCTCGTTTCCTCCAACCCAACGAATCTCGTATTAACGAGCGCATTCGAGATCAAGTTTATCGACTACACAGCGAACATGATTGTTCCCGTGGTGATCACAGCCATTGTCCTTTTCCCCTTCCTGCTGTATATCATCTTCGCGGATGAATCGCTTGTTCCACTATCAATAGAGATGCACGAGCTGCCCGACGACGCAAAAGGCCGGAAACCTGTCAACCCGAACATTCCCAACGCGCGAGGCAATGCCGAAGAGCAGGAGAAAGAGGCTGCGAATGGGGAGGAGGATAAGCTATTATCTCTTGAGGAAATCTTAAACCCCTTTCTCGACAAGCGAGGGGCTGCATTTGGCGCTGTTATTATGGCTGCGACGCTTATCACCGTGTTGGTGTTGAATGCGGCAAGTCAGGGACACACCCATCCTGTCTTCTGGGTTACCTTGCCCGCTGCGTTTGTCCTGTTTTGCTGGGACGTTGCATACGGGTGGCACCATAGGAAGGAAACACGCGAGATCGCACGCAAGGGGCGCGAAGACGTGGAACGGACGCGAACACAAGCTGAGCGAGCGATGGGAGATGACGAATTTGCTATAGACGATATCCAGCCGCAATCGACTGGAGCTTTGGTCAACCTCACTACGGGCATTTTTGATCATGGCTGCGAGCATGCTGCGTCGCATTCTGCTGGTTTGTCTGACGACCAGTCGACGCAGCAGCCGTCTCCAGAAGGCATTGATGAGAAGCAAGAATTGAGTCTTGCGAATGTCAGTTCTCTGTCCCCAAATTCTGGCTGCACCACGGAGAAAGTGCCACCACTGCCGGAAGAACCATCGCTGAATCTGCCGCCCCAGGGCCAACTGCAAAAGCTTACCTTGGAGTCCCTGTCGATTGATTTGTACCGGTGGCTTCAAGAGACATTTCCCACTGTCACAGCGGTGGTTTCTCATATGCCCTTTGCGCTCGTTCCTTTCGCCTTTGCCATGTTTGTCCTTGTTCAAGCACTGGCCACAAAGGGGTGGATTGAGGTCTTTGCATACGGATGGGACCATTGGGTAAACCGAACCGGAACCATTGGGGCGATAGGCGGAATGGGATTTCTCTCTGTTATCCTCTGCAATGTAAGCATGCAACCCGGATACGACTCCCTCAGAACTAACCTGTATAGTTTGCCGGAACGAACATCGGCACGACAATTCTCCTCTCTCGCGTGGTGCAGACCTGGCAGGCGATCCACCGCGCCAATGGGACTCCAATTAGCGATCGCACATTCTGGGCAACTGTATACAGCATGGCGCTTGGAGTCAACTACGGGGCATTCAGCACGGCGTTCAGCGCATCCTTGGCGGGACTCTTATGGCGGGATATTCTCCTGCGAAAGCATATTCGCGTGCGCAGCCTGGATTTCGCAATGGTAAACCTTCCTATTATTGCTATCTCTATGGCTGTGGGATGTGCTGTGCTTGTTGGCGAGGTGTATATTATGCGGGATAATACTCCCTACGATGCATGACGAAGATATGATATAGCTTAGACCTTTCATTTACTCGAGCAGCATACTCAAGGATTCTCCAACTGGGTATTCTGGAAAGTAATAGCCGACTCGGAGAGCAACCCAAAGATATCCAACGTTGTCAGATCGAAGATATCAGCCGTATCCCCGAGGATATGCCCGAACCCTGGGTAGCCCATCGCCCCTTCCCCATTCGTACGCTGGTTCACTCTTTCCCAATCCGGATCCTGGCCCGTAGACGCTCCCACGGTAGGCGCGATCGAGGTTGCTCCTTCCTCCACTGCTGGCGTCGTTGCCCCGACACCTATCCTCCAGCTGTTCTTTCGCATCGACTCTGTCGAGTTAGTCGTCCGCTGGATTTCACGCACGTACCGAACCCTCGCCATCAACCGCCGAATCGGCCGCCACATATTCCCCTTCCTCTCCGTCTCCATCGTACTCCACTGGTCGTACACTGCATTAACACACTCCCATGCGTGATCGCACTCTGCAGACGGAGGCCGCCAGCACAGATCGGCGAGGACAAACGCGACAGCGTGCCACTGGATGTGGGTCTTCGAGTGCCAAGCCCACGGCTGCACTTCCTTGTTCGTTAGCAGGAAGGCAGAGAGTTGCAGGACTTCGATGGAGTCGCGGAATAGTCGATCGCGGATTTGCCGGTCTTTCTGTGATTGCGTGAAGAGGACGGCCATCCACATGCGCAGGATCATTAGCCTCGCAACGGTGGATGATACGCGGAGGAAGGGGCTAGATGAGTCGCAGTGCTTGAGGTATTGGGTCTCTAGGCAGTTTTGGAGCTCGGCTGCCAAAGCTTCTCGATTGCGGGCGGGTTGGTTGTCTCTTAACGATGGGGGAGGCCTCGTCCGTGGAGCCAGGTAGCCGATTTTCCAGACGGCGCGCATGACCTCGCAACGCATGAGGCAGAGGGTCATCTCCGTGCCGCCGTCTCGCTCTCCTGGAGGTTGAGTCATCTCGGCGGTGATATCAATATCGTTGATGTTCAGGGGCATCTTTGTGTCGAAGACGCACGCGTGTACGATGGGCTCGCGGATCAGGTTTTGCGTGTTGAGCAGGTCCGCACGCGCCAGGGCTTGTTCCACAGCGAACCGATACGTCTCTAGAGCGGACGCTCGGGGAATACCCAGGAGATTCATGCACTGATCCGGGTCCATACTAATGACCGTTGAGTAGTAGATTGCGAAGAGCAGCGCTTCTGTATGCTTATCGATGGCACCCATTGCTGCGATGGCATCCCAGAAGATCCGGTCGAGGGTGGGCACATGGAAGATACGGACGGTAGTGGAGACATTTGTCTTGAAGATTTCGAACAGGGCCACAGCTTGCGACATGGGTGGATGATATACTTCAAGTGAGTGCGCCAGCGCTCGAAAGCCCATGATGGCCGCATTCGTCCCAAGCCCCTCCATGACACTGAAACCCTCATCTTCTTCGGAAGTCGTGGTGTGAAGTAAGTCGCGGAGTTCCTCAATCTACACATTTTAGCCCATTTTCAGACCATCCGCGAGCATACGTACCTCATCTCCTAAGCGCATCCATGGTGTACTACTGACATAGCAGCTCTGCATGTCATCGATGACCAGCCGACCAAACTGCTGTTCGACGGTGGGGTTCGATGTGTCTGCCGTGGCCTCGAGGGTGCTGCTTTGGGTGGCATTCGGGGATTGCCCTTCGATGCGCTTGACGATTGTTTCTAGCTTGGCCAGTTGAGCCAGAAGACGGGCTTCAACTGCTTTGCGTGGTCGCTTTGGGGCGCGCCCGTGGCCGGCGGGGTACACACATTGGGCCTCAACGCGGACGCAGTTGCCACAGGGCTGCTGTCGGTCGCACTTGATCTTTCGCTGGCGGCACAGTGTACAGCTACGGAGTGGGCGAGGGAAATCCATTTTGCGCTACACAGGTGAAAGTTGGGAAGAAAGGGAGGAGATGCAAAAGAACAATCGGTTCATTTAAGCCAAGCCGCATAGGCTTATGCGAGGCCGATCCCGAGATCGCCGAAGCGTCTCCACACCGCAGAGATACATAGTGTGGACACTGTCACGGTACACTGTTGATCACACCTTGCCGGAATTCTCCTCATGAGTGCTACTCGCTGCTTCCTTCTCGAGATCTCTGTTCTGCTGGTCACCTTGCGCTGTCGGAACCTTGCTGAACCCTGTGCGATACCACGGCAGGGAGAAAATGGCCCCCACGCTTTCCATGCTCCGGCCTTTACATTCAGGAAAGGCGAAATATACCCAAACTGTTGCGCAGCCCGTGAATGCAGTGAACAGGGCAAACGGTCCCCACGCGTGCATGGTCACCGTCATATTGGGGAAACCTCTTGAGATACCGAAGTTCAATAGATTCTGATATGTGAATGCAATGGCGACAATGGGCCCTCGCAAGTGCGTCGGACAAATCTCCGAGGCCGTCAGAGAGAATACTGGCGCCCATCCGAAACCATACCCAATGGCGAACAGGCAAATGGCAACAATGGCGACCCACGCAGCGGGAGAGGGCGAGGCCGAGTCGGAGACGTTGGCAACTCCCAGGAAGGCTGCGAGATACAGCAGACACAGTGTGTTGATGGTCGATCCGATAAGCAGCAGTGGGCGACGTCCATAGCGGTCAGTGAGGAAGAACGCATAGAGAAAGACGGACACCACTTTGATCAAGCCATAGACGGCCGTGAAGAGGAGGACTTGTTGAGAGTTCAGGCCGATGGACGCGAGAATTGTCGGTGCATAGTACGTGATTGAGTTGCCTCCGGACATGATGAAGAATGTTTGGATCAACAGAACGAACAATAGAAGATGACGCGTTGCCCCATCTTGGATGCATTGCCTCGCCAGAGATTTGAGGGCATCCACAGCCCGCTGGCTCTCAGTGCCCGTCTCCGCCATGCTCTGCAACTCTGCGTATTCGCGCGCTAGGTATGGGTCGCTTTCGTCCAGCCCTCCGCGAAGTCGGAACAGGCTCTCTCGCGCAGCCTCAACTCGACCACGCATCAACAGATAGCGTGGGCTCTCAGGGAAGAAAGCGTAACCGATGAAGAGGATAATCGACGGAATAAGCTGCAGCACCAAGGTCGTGCGCCACTGCCAACTTGAGCTCCCCGATATGACCTCAAGAGAGGCATAGTTGATCCAATAACTTCCAGCGACTCCAGCCATGATGTTGATGTTGTAAAATGTTGTCATCATTCCTCGCAGTTCACGGGGAGCCACCTCTGAAATGTACACCGGTCCCACGGTCATGCCAAATCCCGATCCCACTCCGGAGAGTACTCGACCGGCGAGTAGCTCAGCGAATGACCCGACATTGGCCGCCATGAGAATGGCTCCGATGGTGTAAAATATAGCAGAGGCGAGGATGACAGGCTTTCGACCACGGCGTTCACCTAGAGGACCCGACATGATCACGCCAGCGGTTTGACCCTATACCAACGGTGGCGTTAGTACCACGCATCAGCTCAAAGATCGAGTAGGACGTATGCACTTACAAGTAACATGGATGAGACGGCCCATCCTTTGTTGTCTGAGATTTGGCTGGCGGACAAGTTGGTCCAGGAGAAGTCGCGAACGAAGGGGTCCAGGCTCATTGCGCCAGAGATATTGGCAGTATTGAAGCCATGAAGACCACCGCAGTACGAGGCCCAGATGACGGCCAGCCAGATGTATAGGCCTCGAGCCGGTTTGGGAACCTTCTGAAAGGCACTGCGGTCGATACCACCGCCTGCTGCTGGCATGATAGTTTGTGCTTGCGCTGTAACAAAGCGAAGAATCAGAGAAGGGGGTTTGGATGGAGGTTGATGCTCAACTCAGGGAGGATTATACTCACCTTATATAGAGGGATATGTCATATTGATTACCTGTACTTCGCCTAAAGCAGCTCGGTCAACGGCCAACCCGCGCAACAAGCAGGCCCCCGGTCAGAGAAAATGCGGAGAGCGGGACGGATCCGCAGGCCTGGATGGCTCCGGGTTCCCACTGCAAGGGGTGGACAACTCCGAAGTCTGGGGTCAACTCCGGCCCTGGGCGAATCGGAGGGCCAAGATTACTACAGAGTATCCACCAGATGGGGTGGCCTTTACAAAGCGTTGGAGCATTAGAAACTGGTGTAGTATTGTCCTATTAGGCTATTGGGCCAACACGGTGGCTTTGATGTGGTTGAGGGCGCTTCCTGCGCGGAGCCACGGAATCTGGCCAGCGTGGTAGCTGTGGTTCAACTGGGCCTCCCAGGGATCACCCTGTAGGGGCTGGACTCGCATCGTCACCTGCGAGCCAGGCCGGAATTCTCCGTCCTCCACTCCCACCAGCGTAATGCGGTCTCCCTCTGCAATGCGATCATATGTTGCAGCATCCGCAAACGTCAGCGGAAGCATACCTTGCTTCTTGAGATTTGTTTCGTGGATTCGGGCAAACGACCGGGCAATGACCGCAACGCCACCAAGATATCTAGGCTCAAGGGCTGCGTGTTCGCGTGAGCTCCCCTCGCCGTAGTTATGGTCGCCGACGATGCACCACCGCACATTTCTTTGCTTGAGGTCGCGGGCCACCTCTGGGACAACCTGCAGACTCGAGGTGAGAGGGTGGCGTGTGTGTCCCAGCATGCCCGGATCGTCGACCTGGAGGAATGCATTTGTCGCAGTTGTGAGCATGTTGTTACTGATGTTCTCAAGGTGGCCGCGGTACTTGTACCATGGACCGGCTGGAGAGATGTGGTCAGTTGTGCACTTGCCCTTGACCTTGATCAAAAGCTCCATATTATCGGCGCATCCTGGCTGCCAGGCTGTGAATGGTTTCAAGAGCTGCAGTCGGTCAGAATCTGGCCGAACCACAACCGAGAGATCCGTACCGTCTACGGAGGGCTCTTGGAAGGTATCCTGTCCGCTTTTGAAATGGGAAGGAAGTTCCTGGCTGACAGGAGGGCTGAATCTGAATGCATTCATCAAGTCCCCGTTCACAGTGACGGCATCCTTCAAGGGATTGAAATCTAGTCGTCCAGCATAAGCAAAGGCGGTTACCAGCTCTGGCGATGTGACAAACGAGTGGGTTGCCGGATTGCTGTCATGGCGTCCGACAAAGTTTCGATTGAAGCTAGAGATGACCGAGTTTTTCTCCTTGCCACGCACGTCAACATCCTTTCGGTCCCAGGAGCCTACGCAAGGGCCACATGAGCTGCTAAGAACAACGGCTCCTGCGTCTCGCAATTCATCGAGGATGCCATCCGCTTCCGCCGTGGCACGGATCTGCTCACTACCGGGAGTCACCATGAATGGCGTCGGGAATTTGGCGACTCCGGCTGCTTTCGCCTGTGCCACAATCTGTCGTGTTTTATCCAGGTCCTCGTATGAGCTGTTTGTGCAGCTTCCCACCATTGCGTGGCTCAGTTCAATGGGCCAATCCTCTCCGGCGACAGCGGTGCTCAGCTTTGAGATCGGATGCGCCAGGTCGGGAGTGTATGGTCCATTGACATGAGGTTCCAAGGAGTTCAGTTCGATTTCAATGACCTGGTCGTAGTATTCATCCGCGCCTTCGTCAGCGGTCAGCAGCGATGCCTTCACCTCATTTGCCCGTTCGACAACGTGCGCACGTCGCGTGGCGTTGAGGTAGCGGCCCATCGCATCGCTGTAGGGGAATATGCAAGAGGTCGACCCAATTTCAGCAGACATGTTGCATATCGTCGCCATGGCTGTTGCGCCCAACGTTTGCGCTCCGGGGCCAAAGAACTCTATAACACGGCCTTTTCCTCCTGATACCGTCAAGAGGCCAGCGAGTTTGCAAATTATATCTTTCGTGGATGTCCAACCCTGAAGCTGGCCGGTCAGACGGACACCGACAACTTTGGGTGCGACCAGTTCCCATGGCATCCCCGACATCGCATCGACGGCATCCGCACCCCCGACTCCGATTCCCATCATGCCCATGCCTCCCGCGTTAGGGGTATGTGAGTCTGTGCCGATTATGAGTCCTCCGGGTCTATTAGAAATCATGTTAGCCAACAGACAATTTTTGCAAAAACAGGACTGGGTATGCTGACGTCGCATAGTTTTCGAAAATGACTGTATGTATAATTCCTGAGCCGGGCTTCCAAAATCCAATACCATATTTGCGCGAAGCACTACTGAGAAAATCGTATACCTCGGCATGTTCCCCGAAAGCGCGCCGCATATCCTCTTCGGCGCCCTTTTCGGAGATAATCAAATGGTCGCTGTGCACCGTCGTGGGTACTGCGACTCGTGGCAGTCCTGCGCTGATGAATTGCAGCAAGGCCATGGTCGCAGTCGCGTCGTGACAGGCCACCCGATCTGGGCGAAGCTCCAGTATGGTTTGTCCGCGCTCGATTCGGTCCACATCCCACGCGTTCTTATCCGATATAATGAGGTGGCTGTAGAGTAATTTCTCCGTCAGGGTCAATGGGCGTTTGGTTCCTTGCTTCACGGTCTCGAGGTTTTGAGCTTGTCTTGCGTAGTCGACTCCAAAGAGCTATACAAGCATTCCGCCTGTTAGCGCGAGCCTAAAACAAACATTCGGCGTAATACATACCGGGGAGATTGACTGATGTGTCGCAAGTCCTCTCCGGCGCGAGTTGCCGGCGACATGGCGAAAGACGCCTTCGCGCCGCAAGGATAATGGTATTCGCTGCATTCTCAGAGGAGTCCGGATGGTTAGCTCATTACAGAGCAAGTCAAAAGGAAAGTAAAGCTGAAGACAAAAGGCTATCGCGAAATAATCCCTGCCGTTCTGGTCGAGCTCTTGAGCGATTGCGGAGCTCAGGGTAGCTCCGCGTTCCAGACTTAGGGAGTCCGGAACACTCCGGCCGCTCGCACTTGACCAACCTCTCAATGCTCCGCGTCTCGGATAATCCAATAATACCAAAGCTCGCACTCTCATTGTGATACCCTTCACTAAACAGTTCCAAGTATACCATGGCTTTGAAAGCAGAGGCAATCCGTGCCCTCCGAAAGTTCGCGTCTTGCGATGTAGGTAACTGCCCCAGTCCGATTCCACGGCAAACTTCTAACAAGCGCTCACCAAAACAGATTGGCGATGCCCTTGTCAAACTAGGAGTTCCTAATGGCGGATACCTTGCCGGCCTAAAGATGTTTTCCCCGGGCGTCATGTGCACCAAAACTCGAATGTTCGGACCGGCCTACACAGTGCGCATGGTTCGTGATTCGGACAAGTCATCACCCACTCCTCCGAAGCACTTCGCAGACGCCATTCCCAAAGAAAGTGTTGTGTTTATCTCGCAGCCGAAGGGGTTGGTCAGCGCGTGTTGGGGCGGACTCATGAGTACCAGGGCCAAAACATTGGGGGCGGCCGGCGTGGTCATAGATGGTCGATTCCGAGACCTTGCTGAGCATCAGGAATTAGGAATATCGCTATTCGCGCGCGAGATCAGCATATTGGGTTCGGGAAGTTTCACCCGTTCGTCTGAGTTGAATATTCCGATCACATACTCGAGCGCCGAGGGCGGAGAGGCTGTTGTTGTTCGCCCAGGGGACTATATTGTGGGAGACGCCGACGGGGTTGTGGCTGTGCCGATTGAAAAGATCGAGCGCTGTGTGGAGCTGTGTCAAGAGCGGTATGATATTGATGAGGAGACTCGCGAATGCTTGGAGATGGGCGACGAGATGGGTCCCACGATCAAAAGGCTGAGGAAATGATAGCCGCCAGCCTCATACCATAATGCAAATGCTATTCATGCTACAGTATTGACCGGATTGATTTCGGTGCTGAAGGACTCTTGATGACCGGCCAGGCCATTCTCTAAATGTGAAGCGATATGTAAACGATAACGACTGTGCGGGACTCGTTCATCCGGGTAGACAGCTAAGCCAATATCTGTATCTCACGGAATTGAAGTGTCGAGGGAGGCTGAGAATGGATCCCAGCTCCAATCACCGTGCAGGTACTCTGCAAAGAAGTTCTCCATAACAGATTCCACGGGAGTTGTTCCATCGAGATCCGAATTTAGCCCGGCATCATATGGAAATATGTTAGATGCTAGTAGGTACGTGTCTTCGACCACAGGTATGGCACCGGGATCATCTTGTTGTGTGACAATATCCTGTCTCGATAATTGGGAAGCATCCACTGCAAAGGACATCGGGGCCGGTTCAAGTTCCAGTGCGGAAGCATCTGGTTCTCCCGCACGGAGCTGTCGCTCACGGTCGGCGTCGGTCTCAAGTTGTGGCCGCCGCCGTTTTGAAGGGTGGTCAGCATTATGCAAATAGCTCAAGCGCTTGATTGTCAAATCCACAATCCTATCAAAGTTGTCTTTTCCATTGCGCACTGAGGGCCACCATTGTCCTCCGATACTGAGAAGGTTCGAACAAACTCGAAGATCGCGGAGCGCCTCAGTAAAAGGAATCATCGACTGTATTTCAGGCGAGGCCCAAAAGCAGTATACAATACTTGCCCCGGACGAGAAAATACCATGGATATTTCGCCAATTATAGTATAGGTTTTCGTCATTGTTTAGATGGTTGTATATGCGAATCCGCTCACTCGAACAGCGATAACATTGGAGAAGTGCAGAACGTGGTGGTGATGGGCACGCTTGCGATGGTTGATACAAAAGAGCCAGAGCACCATGATATAAGACTTCTAGTTTGAGTCGTATGCGACGTGACCGGGGAGTCGTCTCTTCTCCTGGCATATCTGGTGAAGGGCAAATGTGCTTGAGCTCCGCGAGCCAGGTGTCAAGGGCAGACTTGATGCGCAGCTGTTCTGCTAAGGGATCGGTTGGCCAGTTAAATATCCCTCCACCGGTCGGAAGATGATAGAACAACATCTTGATTTCTGATATGTATCGATCCAGTTTGAAGCGATGGATGGTTACTCTCAGATCATCCGGCAACCGGCGATCCCACCCGGAGCCGGCCAGGCCAGCTGGCATCTGGATTGGCTCTTCAGCGGAAAGATCGGCAACTTCTGGCATCCGAATGTCGAAGGTTTCGTCACGAATACCGAGCGGGCGCCCCTGTATAGTTGAAATTGACCTACCAGCTATCAGTATTAACAGCGGGGCATGTCGGTGTCACTATACGGACCGGTCCAGATTATAAACTGTGTAAAATATAAACCTCCTCACGAGAAGAGACTCCGGGGACGACTCGGTAGGATTCCTTGGCTCTCGATGGAGGCCCAGATCAATGCAATGAGACATGGCCACATAAACCAATGTCCATATGTTGAGGTTGGTGGGCGCGATCATACCTTGCACCGTGAAAAGCAAAACGCTTTGTAGTGAAGGTACTGATATACTTGACAAGCACTCCGAGGCCGCACTAGCTGCGACTTTGTAGAAACGTGCTGGAGAGAACTCAAAATTTTTGGTTCGCGTCAGAAGCGTAGCAGCGAGGGAGAATGCCATAAACACATGCAACACAGCGGTGAAGATGGAGATTGGAGTAGCGTCCATGTCCCCAGTTCTGTCATACCGTCCATTGTAAGGGAATGGCGTCATATCCTTGGGCCATCCGTTGTGATCTACATTGTCGTAACCACGTTCTTCACAGAAACGAAGCGCATTATATGCGTTGAAAAGAGATGTTGGGTGAAGAAACGGGTGATCAATATGTATTTCCTGGAGGTAGATATTGAGCAACGTGTTGGCCTCTTCGGTAGAAGGAAGTTCCTGTTCCATCAGCGAACCCAGTCATATGAGCAGATATGAGACTCATGGAGAGCTATAGACATACCTTGGATAGTTTTCGGTAGAGCAAGCGGTATGTCTCTGGCGATGGGCCTTTACCAGCTTGCCGTTCGCTGGGAAGTGTGCGGTTGATTTGGGAAACAGTGCCAGTCGAAACCGGGCTCGCGGTAGAGAGCGCCTCGCTGTCGGCACCAATGAGGTTGGTGAAGAACAGCCCTGATGAAGAGCCTAGATAATGCTTTTGGCGAGAATCAGAATGAAGTGAGAGCATTCCCAAATCCATGGCAACCGAGCGTGCCTCTACAGCCGGTGGAGCGTCAGAGCTGCGATCTGAATCAGGGCGATGCATCACTGAATGTCCTCGCTTTCGAGTTGAAGCTGTAGACTGTTCTTGTGTACTCTGTGGCAGAGGTTCTGGAATGGCGAGGGGGAAAGCAAGAGACTCGAGCTGTGGCCCCTGAGTCAGATCAAACCCCGCGTCAAGCGATTTGATCTGTTGCTCCAACCACTGGATGCGGGCAACACACCGGGCCGCATAGTCGCGAGGGATAGAGCGATCATTATTTCGACAATCAACATCCACGCAAGACACACCGGCACGAGCACAGTTGGAGCAGGCTGGGATTCCACCGTCGCACTGAAATTTGAGCGTTAGAACCGTTTCTGATGTAGTGAGCGCGACAGCGACATACCTTGACCCGCTTGGCTCTGCATCGCACACACGCCAAGCGCACCTTCTTGGGCGGAGTGGGAGCAGCGCTAGCTTCATCCTCCGTAGGGCGCATCTGTGGGAGTGGGTACAGGAATGTAATCAAGTCATTCCAGTCAAAGCAACAAGCGACGATGCAGACTTTGGAACATTGAAGGAGGAAAGAACGACCAGAGCGACCAAAGAGGAAAGTGCCAAGACACGTCATGTGCCGTTGATGCCTGGGGCACCTAGCCGGGAGTCGGCCATTTCTCTCCAACCCGCCGACTCCGGTTCTCCACCAACCCAGCTTCATTCCCCAGACTCCAATGCCTCCCCGTCGTCGCGGTCCCCGGCCAAAGATCTCTTTCTGGGCTCGTTTCCTGGCATGGGTTCGCGCATGGCACTCTCCCCTCCGACTACGCAGTAGTCTCATCCGACTCGGTCACAATCACAAATATCCGTTGCTCGCCCTCCTGCGCCTGTTCGTGCCGTATCCCTCGTGGTCCTTCCCGGTTCCTGGTCCATTTCCCCTCCGCGCACTCATCGAAGACAAGAAAAACGAGACGGGTATCATTCGCTCTCACTTTGGCGACATCCATAACCTCCGCGCCATCCCGATCTGGCGTCTACGCGACACACCGCTCCGATCCGTCTACCGTCTCTACGAACTTCACCTCTCCGACTCTTATGAGCTTATAGGGTGGGAAACCGAATACTTCTTTTTTCAATCCAATTGGAAGATACGAGATATACCAGATCCGTCAGATCCCGACCCGCTTCGTTATTCTATCCTCGCGTCCATCGTCGAAGAATTGCATGAGGCTGTCAATTGGAGACTTTCCTTGGGCCTGCGGCGGAATCGCCAGCATGTCTACCGCGAGAAGAACAGCGACCCATTGCCGACCTTTATTCCCGAGGAACTTCCGCCGTGGACAAGAAATGTAAGTCCTCTTCATAAAGGTCTCCTCAAGGTATCAGTGCCCCCTGAAGTGCTCGATGCGGAGGGAAATTTGGTTCTTGAAGTGGGCGGGAAAAGTCTCAACTTTGCTCGTCGTAATATCGTGACGAATGCGGGATGGTTCTACACGATCTAAAAGTACCCGTGATTCAAGTAAATGCGATCAGTTGCTTGCATGAATATGCTCTGACATAACGGAGGCGACCGAATCATCTGTTCCAATCAGGAGCCCTGCTACCCCGCGTTAGCTTAGGAGCAAGAAACACATGGACCCTTGTCACCGCCGCCCCCGCCTTTACCTCCCACGTCTGATACCGTACATTCCTTGCATCAAGCGAAGTCCGGACGGTGAGCTTTGGTCATGACCGAGCGCAAAAGATACCTCGGCGCGGATGACTTCAATCAAGGTAATTCGATGGCAATCAGTACCGGGCGACGAGGTGCTAACCAGGTTTCTAAGGCCTTCGCGCTCTCGATCGTCAAATGGGTCGCAGCGCCTGGCTCACTGCATTCGCGCCGATCAGACTCGTCTCCGCCGGGGTATTTCTTGCAGTGACCTATCTCAAGAATCGCGACAGCACGGGTGATATAGACTACTTGATCGAACCGGAATTCGCTCAGGACAAGGACATCCAATATGCCCTAAAGGAGGCCGTCGCTTCCGTAGCAGAACAGCTTGCCTACAACGATGATTGGATCAATGAGGCGATGGCCATCTTTGTCACCAAGGAAGCACGAGAGTCTCTGTTTGAGCAGGCTGAGAAGCAGGATATTATACTGTTCAAGGGAGAAAACCTCGAAATCCTTGCTGCGCCACTCGAATGGTCTCTTGAACGTAAGCTACGGAGAATCTATACTGGGAACCGGGACCGAAAGGCGCAATTGGATATGGCTGATGCAGTTGCCCTTTTGAAGCAGTTGAGAGAAAGGAATAAAGGTCCACTCAATGCAGAATCCATCCGAACGATGAATCTCAACGGATTCGATGTGAGCCCTGATTATGGGACCATGCAGCGAGTGGCCGATGCCTATCGCAGCACATATAACGAGGAGATCTTCAACTAGGGTAGAGTCGACGCTTTGAAGGCTCGTGGACACGAAATCAGACAATCGTTTTGATTTGTATTCATTGAGGGACTCTATCCACCTATATTCCGATTTCTGCTTTAGTAGTCGCGTAATTCAGGGACGAAGTCCACCGAATAACTTGCTCGTATATGCTGAAGCTCACAGCTCCGGATATCTAAGCATATTAGCTTCTGCAACTGACCCTAATGGCTCGGACTTACACTCAATCTAGCCAGCCTCGGCGTCGTCCCACGCCACAGAACAGAAACACCTTCCCGTGATATTATCGACCGAAGGCAGTCGAGAGTTCCTGTATACCGTTGACGCCCATCCAGCGCTTGCACACGCGTTTTTATGGTATCAAAAGGCATCGTCGCATACACGGTCACGACTCCAGCCATCGCACCTGCGATGGCCGTCGACCCCGTTACAGGAGTCCCGTTGCTGGTCAGTGCCTGCAGATGCCCCAAGAAAAAGTTGTAGCTGGTGAACCGAACCATGGCGTTGGCGGACTGCTTCAGCGTCACCGGGACAACGCCACGGTAGAGCCCCGAAAAGCCTTCGGTAGATACCACCGAGCGCACTGCATGTGAAGCTGAAGTATACCGTTTCGGTCCGGATTGATCATCGATGATCTTGGTCTTGAGTGTCTCCCCTGGCGTAACAACGAGGACGCTCTCCGCTGTACCTGCTATCATTCCGGCGCATACGTTTTCCATTGCTGTGGTTTTCCCAGCTCGGTCTGTAGGCATCCATTGACGCGCTGTGTCGAATGCGAAGAACCGGACTCCGGATTTGCCTGCGTTGGACAGGCAGAATGCGGCGCTTCCGGTGTATATGTGGCGCAGACCATGCTGCTGGATTGTCTGGACAAGAAGGGTTGCTGGGTTCAGAGGCTTTCCGGCTGATACGGCTTGTAGCTGCTGTCGTGTTTTCAGATACTCGGTCGGATACTGTGTTGATCAGAAGGGTCAGCGTCGGGATGGTCAATCTGGGGTGGCAACGTACAGTGAGGAGGCTCTCGAACCCACCGGCAGCACCACCGGCCAAGATCGACTGCCACGGGGATGGAGACTGCTTTTGCGACATGAGTACCGTGCTGTTTGCTAGACATCGGCAACCACCACCGCCGATAACCCTATATAGTTCGGGCCGCCTCCGACCTGGACCTGTCCGGGCTACTCCGCATTCCGGGGTTTCGCCAAGCCAGGATCACTCCGTGCCCCATGGAGAACATATAGAGGACGCTGATAGAGTCGGACTTGGATCTCGAATAACGTAAACAGACCCTGAGATACAGAATGGACGTCGCATCAGAGCTCTTCCCCAACGGCGGTTGGGATGTTCACCACCACATTTTCGACCGTACGTGAATCGCTTCCTTCAAGAACTGATATACTCGTACTTAGACTAACTGAACCAGCCTCTCGATTCGCATACTCACCGACCCGCCACCTCACTCCTCCCCCAGCGACCATCGACCAATTCATTGCCTTCAAGAAGAAACTCGGAATCAGCAAGTCAGTTCTCACACATGGATTGTCGTACGGCTCCGACTGCTCCTCGCTCCGCGGGTTCGTCGCCGACCTCGGGGAAGGCAACTCCAAGGCCGTCGGCGTCATTGATCCCGATACAGTCACGCCAGACGACCTACACGACATGCATCGCGCAGGAATTCGCGGCATCCGCGTGAACTTATACCAGTACCGCGCCATGCACGACGTCGAGCTCCAAAAGGCAGCATTGCGCGCTCATGCATCCGCGATCCAGAAGCACTGTCCAGGCTGGAGCATGGCCTTTACACATACGCACCCCGAGTTCTGGACTGAGTTGAAACCGTTCATCGAGGAGGAGATTGTGCCTACCGGAATCAGGCTGGTGACTGATCATTTTGCGCTCCTCAAGGGGTCCAGTATGGCTTCGGTTGAGGGCGTCACGCACCAGCCGGGGTTTCGGGAAATTCTGGACCTCGTGCGCGCTGGACATCTTTATGTAAAAATCAGTGCGCCGTACCGGGTGAGCACGCAGGCTCCAGCGTATGAAGATTTGAAGCCTCTGGTCCGCGCATTTTTTGATGCAAACCCGCAGCGGGTTCTGTGGGGGAGTGACTGGTGAGTGCAATCGCGTCATGCTCTGTAGACAAGGCTAACAGCGCAGGCCGCATACGCCATTAATGAGGGTTCGGACGCCGGAGGAGGCACTCACAGAGACACCGTACTTGAAGGTGGATGATCTGGCGTGGCTGCGGAGTCTACGATCGTGGTTGTCGGATGAAGAATGGAATACGCTCATGGTGTCAAACCCAGCCGGACTGTATGACTGGTAATTGCATAGTGTCTGTTTAGCTATACAATTATGTGCATCTAGTGGCCGGCCGCCCGTTCTCCTGTCATTCTTTCTACCGCGTCTTTCGCCCTGCACCATGTTAGTCTTCCCTCTCAATGAAGTCCAAGGAGGTGCATACATGTCTCCCAACGCAACCATACAAACAGTCTGCCAAATACCGAGTCCAATCCTTGGAGTAGCTCCACGGTACAGCCCCCGAATCCCCGTCTCCTGGTAGATGTACCGGAACGCCTTTCCAATCGTCAAATCAGCCGGCCGACTAGGATCCTTCTTCATACTCTGCATCTCAACTCGGATGACTTCGATCGGCTGGTTCCAAGCAGACAAACCACCTCCAACCGAGGACGCCAGGATCTTTTCCCACGCGCTTAGTTTCCGTCCGTCATCTTTGCCCGTGACACGCCGTATGGTATCCTCGGCCAGCCGCGAGAATCCGAATCTGGATCCCCAGTTCGTAACCTGGCGAATTGCAACTGCATTCACGCCCTTGTTAATCCCGCGCAGCCCCTCCTTCGCATAGATATTTTGGAACATCTGTAGTGTACTGGGTGGTTTTGTGCCCGCGCTGGCAAGCTTCGAGCGTGTGATCTCGGCAGTCTTCATCGCGGTGCAGAATCCTACAGTTGCGTAGGCTTGCGCAACACCTCCGACCATTCCTCCTGCCATTCCAGCGAGTACATCTGCTGCGCCGTGGCGCTTCGCGTGATATTCGGCTTCTGAGGCCACGAAGAGGAGAACGGCGCCTTTTGAGGAAGCTTCAATCCACGCCCATGGGATCAGGCCTTGGTAGACTGCACTGTCTTAGTGGATTGTACATCGAGGTCCTCATAGCACTCACACCCAAGAAGACCGCCACGTGCCCAGACGCGCCGCATCGCCGCCGGAAACGAATCGGCGCGGTTGGCCGCCATGGTTGTTTTGACAACCTCCAAAGGCTACAGACTTAGCATGGAACGACATGAAGGGCGTTTGAAGTGTCATACCTGGCCGAGGGAGGTAACCCTGAATGACAATGTCAGTAACCTGATTGGCTATTTCGAGGGTCCACATACTCGAACATGTTCAGCGTGGCGCCAACTGGAGGCGAATTAGCATTGTGGCGAGTATGGATGGCAGAATCGCTCACGGAGAAGATTGCTAAGAGAGACATCTTTCTTCTTGATCTCGGCGTTTTGTCGCACTTGAGCAGACATTGTGGGCGATTACTGTGAAGATTCCTTGTGGTGTACATCGCCGGCAGTATATAGAGCTCTTCTGCCGATAATCGGACGATGTTCAACATGTTGTCAAGAGACGATGGGTCCAAGTGGAGTTGTTAATCAAAACCAAGGCCGACTTCCGACTATCGCTCGTTGCCAATGGAGCGCAACATCCCCGCAGAGGGAGATAGGTTAAAGGTGTGCTTCGGAAGTCTCCGGTGTGTTCAATTCTCGTGTATGAAATGAAAGGTATATGCCAGTGTGTAAGATTTGCCCAATTTACCCATCCAAAACGCCACAACCATGCAATCAGGAAGTATTCAGCCGTAACGTATCATCATCACGTTCCAATCCACTTCCACAGAGTACTCAGCAGTTGATCACGGTGGACCGGTTTGCCGATGCAATCGGTCATGCCCTTGGCAATGTAGCTTTCGGCGTCCCCTTTCAGCGCATTCCCCGTGATGGCGATAATCGGCATTTGCAACCCCAGATCCCGGATCTGTCCTGTCGCGACGAGGCCGTCCATGACCGGCATGGACACATCCATTAGCACGACGTCGTATGATAACGGTTTTTGCTTGATCATCGACAGTGCCTCGGAACCGTTCCAGGCGCCGTCAACTCGTGTGAAGCCGATGCTATGAAGTAGTTTCAACATCATGGTGTGGTTGACCATATTATCCTCCACCAGCAAGACGTGTTTGTGAGGTGCAACTGATCGCATTTCAGCGCTGAGGTCGCGGCCAACGGGTGTCGATGTAGCGCTGCGGGGCTTGGGGGAAGAGACAACCGATCGACCTCCCATCCTGGCGGTAAACCAAAAGACACTGCCTTGACCTTCTGGGTTCGGTGAATATCCTACTGTTCCGTTCATGAGCTCCGCTAAACTTTTGCAGATGGAGAGGCCTAGTCCTGTCCCCTGATATTTTCGGGTGGTTGAATTGGCGAATCGGGTAAAAGGAGTAAAGAGGGTATGGATCGCATCTTCAGGGACGCCAATCCCGGTGTCCGCGACTTCAGTCCTTATAGTAAAACAACCTTCATCTTGGTCGTCGGTAGTGCAGACGGTAGAGATCCGGACGCGGCCTTTCTCAGTGAACTTGACCGCATTTCCCACTAGATTCTGCAAGATCTGGCGGTATCGTAGCGGATCTCCGCGAAGACGCTTGGGAAAGTCGGGTGGGATGGATGTCGTCAAAACAACCTCGGGTTTCAACAGTGGTCGACAGTTCCGTACGACGGCTCCAACCACGTCGTTGACGTCCAGGACATCGGAATGCAGCGAGAAGGAGCCGGACGAGAGTTTCGAGTAGTCAAGCACGTCATTCACGATTTGAAGCAAGATCGACATGGAGTCCTGGATGATGTTGGCGTGTTCTTTCTGTGGCGGAGAGAGACCGGTATCGGCCAACATGGTCATGGCAATCTGCATTCCGTTCATAGGTGTGCGAATCTCGTGACTGATGTTGGCCAGGAAGTCTGTTTTCAGGCGCGACGACTCTTCAAAGGCGGCAATCATGCGCGCCTCGGCTTCTTTGCGCTCAGTGAGGTCGCGAGTGACTTTGACAAAACCGACGTGTTGGCCGAACTGGTGGACGGGGGTGATGAGCACGTTGGCCCAGAATCGCGAGCCGTCGCGCCGATATCTCCAGCCTTCATCTTCCATACGGCCCTCTCGCAAGCACACGGCGAGTGCCCGGTTCGGTTTGTCCGCCATGCGATCTTCGGGGCCGTAGAAGACAGAAAAGTGTCGACCAATAATGTCCTCGGTTTTCCATCCCTTCAAAATGGCAGCGCCCGAGTTCCAGGTGGTTATGTTCCCGTGGGTGTCCAGCATGAAGATGGCGTAGTCTTTGACAGTATCAACGAGGATCCTGTAGGTCTCGTTCATGTAGGCATGCTGCGTGCTGTAGGTCTCTTCGGAGAGCCTGAGGGCCTCCAAAACGATGTAGAGCAAGGTAGACTCGTCGAAGATGGGAGTGACGCGAAGGTTGTGTATGATCTTGCCGGGGGACAAAATCCTCTCGATGACCTGGACTTCCTTGGTCGAGCAGGCTGCGCGCAAGGCACCGTAAAGGGTAGGGATGTTGGGAGCGGGGATGGCGGCAGGGTCGATGTCACTGATGGTCGCGCGGAGCAGAGATTGGCGCGTTTTCCCAGAGAAAGCGAGATGGCTATCGGAGACCTCGACAACGGTCATGGAGGCATCGAGGACGATGGTGGGGGTCGGGGTGCGGCGGTAGATGCAGGCCAGCGATGGCGATGGTGACGGCGATCTCACTGGGGCATTTCCGTCTGGCAGAAGGGATTTTGCAGCTTTGGCGTGCTTCTCCTCAAGGGAGAGCGCGGACAGACGACCGTCGAGGAACATGGCGGCCCGTGTGGACTTACATGAAGCGCAGCAGGAGAGAAAAGGAACATATCCTCTTCCCTTGTCGTGGTGTGGCGGAAGGAGGATGTGACTGGTGGAAAGCGAGGCCGGCGACGAAACCAGTCATGACGCTGGACTGCCGCGTCCACAGGCGCATCCAGTTTCCGGCACGAAAAACCCCCCACCTCCGCCTCTGGATCAACTATTGTCCGTTCCACAGACACAACGAATTGGCACAGAGGAATCAATTTTTAGTACTGTTAGTCTAGACCTTGAGTTGACAGACACTGCAGAGACGGTGGATAAGGGGCAATCGACGATCATTCGACCGGTGCGACGAAAAGCCTGCTTTGTGGGGAAATATATTTCTAGGCGCTGTCCAAGAAATGGCCACTCCCTTGCCTCTCCAGCATATGCTATGACAACAACCAAGGTCCGCAGCTCATTTGCCAATTTGGTCAAGCATTCAACTGAGAAGCTTCCTCAAACACTTGACGCTTGACGCGTTGCTACAACGTGGATGCTTGACCTGCTGAGTGCTTTGGCAGTGGCACGTGTGACCGGAAGGAGCGGCCGCCATTAGTAGCGACTGGCGGCACAAGGTCACGTGGACCAGCAAAGATGCTAAGTTTCTGTTTTGCAACTTGCCAGTCAACTACCACAACATCCCCAGTTTCTTCTCTTACCAAGTACTGCCTCTGAGATGGGATTCTGTCCTCCATTCATTCAAGGCCCATAGTTCTCTGAAGTCATCTCCGAAATGGAAGAATGCCCAGTTTCGGACCCCCGGACGGGCCCCGAACCCGATCGGAAAAATCCCGTCTCTATAGACTATACAACGACCGATGGCCATTCTTAAAAAGGACAACTGCCCGCTTCACGGCTTTGAGCAAGTCTGAACAGAATACGACAAGAATCTATTCATCCATTCCAGATTCACACGCAGCAAAATGGGCTCCCTCGGACCTCAAGTCACAGTCAACTCGCCCTTCCGCGCCCGCGTCACATCTGGCCAAGTCACGCCGCTCATGTCCTTCAAATTCTGGACAGGCAACGAGGCCGCGCTGATGGCACGCATGGCCGGTTTCGAAGCGGCATTCATCGACATGGAGCACTCGGCTCTTTCCATCGAGTCCGTCGCGCAGTTTGTCATCGCGTGCAACATGGCCGGTGTTTCGCCCGTCGTCCGTTCCCCGTCCAAGTCACACTGGCATATCAGTCGGATTCTCGATGCTGGTGCTGCCGCCGTTGTTATCCCGCATGTTGACTCTGTCGCGGAAGTTCGGGAGCTTGTCAAGCATGCCAAGTACGGTCCGCTTGGGACTCGTGGGTCTGCGAATAACCAGCCGATTCTCAATTATGCATCTGTGCCGACGTTCGTGCAGACCGATGTATTGAATCGCGAGACGATGCTGATCCCGATGGTCGAGACGCCGGCTGCCGTCGAGTTAGTGGAGGAGTACCTAGCTGTGGATGGGGTCGATGGGATCCTGATCGGATCGAACGATCTCTGCACCGACCTGGGCATTCCTGGCAAGTACGACGACCCGGTCTATCAACAAGCTGTGGAAAAGGTCATCGCTGCGGGCAACAAGTACGGCAAGCCGATCGGCATCGGCGGGATCGGAGGGCGCCTGGATCTACTGGAGAAGTGGTTCGCAATGGGCGCGACATGGTCGCTCAGCGCTGGAGACGGCGCGATCCTACAGGCCGGGATGAAGGACGTTACGCGCAAGTACACGGAGATCAGCGCCCGGGTGGAAAAGCAGCGATCGATGGCTTAGCGCATGATTTATGATGTATATTAAATTCAGAAGAAACTACAATGGATATGAACCGCCGTCCCAGAGTGATATCCCCGGCGGGTTGCCGTACGCGTACTCGCCCAGCCCGGCTTCCATGCTCCACATCGTATCGTCCCAGAAGAGCGCGCCAAAGGAGAAGGCTTCCTCGGGTATGTTTCCCTGGCTGTCGACGGTCGTCAAATCGGTTCCACCTCCGCCAGTGAGGCTATTCGGGGTCGGCAACGGCCAGTCGCCGAGTGCTCGGGTGGCGGATGTTGGTATAAGCTGTGCATGGGCCAGAGGTTGGATGATCCCAGCGGCATCGTAGCTGTGGGATAGATCCGGCGCATTATCATTCCCGTGCGTCTGGAACCCGCTCCATCGCCCGCTCTGTCGTAGCTTCTCAAGCGTGTGTCGATATAGAGCCTCGTAGACAGTCACGTACTGGACCGCATCAGGCAACTCGTCGCCCATCCGCTTGAGGACACGCTCCGCCTGCGAAAGTGCGTCGACGGCCTGGCCGACGGTGGTTTGATCCGAGTCTGCGACGACCGAGAGGTAGAAGACTACCGACAAGCCGGCAGTGAAGAGGGTTTGGAAGTAGCTCCGCGTGTACGTGAGTCGCTGGCTCTCGTACAAGCGGCAGAAGACGGTGATTGTTCCCGTCGCGTATTGGGAGCAGAGTGAAAGCAGATCGCGAGGCGGGAGGTGGCCGCGGCGAGGCACCAGGTCCATTGCTTTCCGGACGAGGAGGAGGCGCTCGCGCATCCAGCGGAGATCATAGAAATCTTGCGATTCGTAGAGGCAACGGGGGTGTTCGAGGAATGGGACGGATCCCCGCCAGTCGTCCAGCTCCTGCAGGAGACGATAGAGGTTCGTGTATGTTCGGCCCGGGGCAGTCACGGAAGAAAGGCTCCCAGCGGCTTCAGGCGAGAGGGGCTTTTTGTACTGGAATAGGGAATGGATCTTGGATGTAATCTGCCGGAGACGGATGCAAAGGAAGAACACGGAGAGGTCGGTGGTCTCGACCCGGCTGCGCGGGGAGACCTGGAAGATGTCGAGATCTGGCACGGATCCTTCAGCGGCCTCGATCTCGTCGTCGTTGGCGTTGACCGGGAGGAGGACGCGGATGTCGCGGTCTGCGATGGCGAGGGGGCGGTCGAGGGTGATGGAGCTGTAGCGATCGATCACGTAGCATTCCCAGAAGACTCTGCGCTGGAGTTGTTCGTGCAGGAGGGACGTGCGGGTAGTTGGAGGCTGATGGAGGCCCTGCTCGACGCAGAGTCGCATGCATAGTTGGGTGATTTCCCAGATCGATGTCCCTAATCACGAACGTCAGTCTCGTTCCACTACGGAATGCAAAGGGCGTTTACCAATGTGGTGATAGATTCCAAAACGACCAATCAGTAAAAGGTTCTGGATTGACTCGAGGCCACGGGACAGGATCGGGGCTGTAAAATGATGCATGGCCGACAGAAAGTATCCATACGGATGGTGCTCATGTGTGCCTCGGCGGAAACCATGGATAGAACCGATGGCAAGGATCATAAAGGCGCGAAAGAGATCATGAGAAGCTGGCTGAGAAGCGGCTCCAGGGAGAAATACCCTCTGGTAGACATTTTCAATCTCTCGACGAAGGAGAAAGGGGTTCAGAACGTTGGTTCCGGTTAAGCTACAATGTTAGCACGCCTCCTCGGAGCAACGGGATCGAGTCGTACTAGTTATCAAAAACACCTCGCGCTGTCTCAGCCGAGGGAAGAGCGTTTGCAGTGATTGTTGCCTCGACCAGGCGGGCAGAACGAGAGAGATTCTGCAGCAGAGTCGGATTATGAGCTCGCCAGCCGGGGTCTGTGAAGAGAGGGCGCATAAAGCTGGTATTGTCAGAATGTGATGATGATAATAAGAAAACCGCGATGGCCATACCTGAGACCAGCTCCTTCGGTAAAAGTAGGCGAACTGTAAGCCGAGCGCGTGCTATTCCTCCTCTTGCGCTTGCCAGTGACGGGGTCTGGCAGGTCGTCGAGGGCATCCTGGAGCTCACCCTGGAGAGCCTTGACTCTCTGTTCCAGCTCGCTGATATAGCCACGCGACACAGGCTGGTGGCCATCCAAGCCAAGTGTGATGCACTCCGAGTCGCTCCTGACGCACGGGGCGCATTTCGGACGGTTGCTATCACACTGCAACGGTCAAAAGGGGCACATGTAAGGGGCTTGTGCCGCGACGGACCTTGATCTTTTTGGTGTAGCAGGCGTGGCAGGCAGGCAGGCGTGGGCGGCGTGGATCACCGGAGGGCATGGTGACGGTGAGGCTGGACAAGGAGTCTGGAGAGGGCAAGGCGGGGGAAATCCTGGCGGGCGTCGGACTTTGCCCGGCACTAAATGACTAAAAGGTTCTAGTGGCAAAATACGGAGTGGTTCTGTTGCTGATTATTGCGAATGCATAGAGTGTCTCGTCTACGTGATGTACTTGAAATCGGCCAGGATCGCCCGCCGCGCATCATCGTCCAGCCTGTCCATCGCCACCAGATCATGTCTATCAATCTCCCCCTTGAGCCGCTCAAACCGCCGATTCGCACGCTGCAAAGAGTAGCGGAGGCCAGCAATACAAGACAATCCCAAGATCTGAAACGCAAGAATACATCCCCATGACACCTGGAATGTAGGCCCGTACCTGTCCAGCCAAAAGTAGTTGGCGTACAGCGAGGCCAGGTTGGCAAGCGTATTGGCGATACCAATCGCCGCTGCACGCTTCACTGGCGGCTGCGTAATGGTGGATGAGAGCCAGGTGTAGGCGGTCGAGTAGACGCCAAAGGTTCCCGCACATACCAGGAAGGTGAAGGCGTATCGTTCCCACTGCAGGTGCTTGGGAACGGCAATGAGGAGCACACTGCCGACAATGGAGACGAGTTGAGAGAAGCCCGACTGTGGCGAACGAGTTTGGAGTCGATCCGCCGACCACGCGAAACCCAAGGCCCAGCAAAATGCAAACAGGTACGGGGGCGAGGTCAACAGGAGCACGATGGTGTTGTTGTCGAAGCCAATCTCCTGGATGAGGGTCGGGAGCAAGTGAGAAAAGGAAATAGATGCTGTAGTTGCCATTTGGAGGCAGGCAAACAGCCAGACGCGGTATTCACGCAGTGCTCGCCCAATGCCACGAGCCATGGGCACCTTCTCCTCGTCCAACAGGTCTGCACTCCCCGCGTCGACCGCAAGACGCCCCTGTGCAATCACACGTTCAGCATCCGTTAACCACTTGATGGTCCCTGGGAAGTCGGGAAGGACGACCATGGCAAGCAGACCCAGAAGAACCGTAGCAATTCCCTCGAGAATGAACAGCCAACGCCAGGCGGCCAAGTGACCAGCCCCTGCCATACCAGAGAGGATTCCGGCGGATATCAGACCCGCAAAGGCATTGGAGAGCAGTAGCCCGCAGATGAGCAGAGCCATCCGCACCCCGAGTTCCCGCTTAGTGTACCAGCAGCTGAGGAAGAAGATGGCCCCGGGGAAAAAGGGAGCCTCGACTAGACCAAGGACAAACCGGAGGACGAGGAGGCCCGCAGGGCTGCTCACTGCTGCAGTGCAACCGCTGACAATGGCCCAGATGATAATGCAGCATGGCTAAGTAGGTCAGTGAGCAATTACGGATATAAAGAGGGAATAGAGCACCATACCAGGTAGAGAGACGGACGAAGCTTGGTCATCAGCATTGCGGCTGGTAGCTGCATCAGGATATAACCAACAGAGAAGAGGGATATCGCTGTTTGATAGTGCGCCCCGTGAACACCAGTGTCGTCCTGCAGGCCATAGAGGCGGGCCTGAGTGATGGAATTGCGGTCAAGTTAGTTGAAGAGGTAGATGGTGACAATCAGGGGCAGGATGCGAGTGTCAATCTTACGCCAGAGCTGGGCTTCGGTCGTCTTGACAAACTCTTCATTGTAGGAACGGAAGACAGCCATGACATTCTGGCCATCAGAGTCTTCGGTCCAGGCCTCCTTGGGTGGATTGGCCTCGGCCATGTCTTTGCCAGGAGTAGAGGAGTCTGGAGTCATCTTGCAGCTGCGATACATCATGGCAACTGCGGCATGGCAGCATACTTGCTTCTTATACTCCAACTCTGAGAGCAGGACCCATCGGAAAAGTCCCGGCCCAATTATCAGCGTCTACAAGGACAAGCATACTAAGCAAATGCCCTCTGCGGATTCTCGCAGAGCATCTTCCTCCATTGGTCCTCGGTCAGCCAATCTCGCAGCAGTCGCAGCTCCGTGGCCACCTCGTGTGGGCCTCGCAGCGGGGGGAGGCTGTCCCCGCCAGACGTGGTATCGCAGTGCGGCCAGTCACTCTTCCAGAGGAGGGCATCCGATGCAGCTTGCGCGAATCTCTGGACAATTCCCCGCATGGCCTGGATATCCGTTGGACTGCGCCGGTACAGAGCGGAGATCTTGACATGCACTCTCCCTGACCGGAGTAACTCCAGAAACGACTCCAGATCCGCTCCACCGAGGTCGGCCGGCGTCGAGCAGGCATTATGGTCTGCAATGAGACGCAGCTGAGACAGCTCCGGGTCCTCCAGCAGAATCTCGCTTAGGGCCGCCCATGTCTTGAGCGGCAGTTGGGCGGAGATGGACCAGCCGTGAGTTCGAACCGGGTACGACGCAGCGAGCGATCGCAGGGTCCTACAGATGGCAGTCGGATCTCCTCCAGAGCCTCCGTAGAAGCCGTGAACGCGAATCGATCGTACTCCGAGCTCGTGAAGAGGGTCGAATGTTTTGGCGGCCAGATCGTCGTCCCAGTTGCTCTGCTGGGCGATAGTGCCTCGAATGGTCAGGGCAGGGTACTGCTCGCGGAACCGCGTAAAACTGCCCAGCAGACCAGCATGTCCATCCTCGACGGTTGCCTGCACAAGCATGACATGAGAGGTCGGACTCTGCTGGACGAAGGATGCTAGTGAAGCGGGGTGCGTTCGAGCTTGAAGGGATGCCTTTCGGGGTCAAAGGAGTGGATGTGACAGTCCCAGCTGTCCGAGGGCATGTCCGGCCACGTGGTCCAAAAGAGTATGACTGACCATGTGTAAGAATGTCAACGGGTAACAGAGTGTCTGATATACCAGCCGGAGCATGTCCGACGGCGCGGGGAGGCCGGATTTTCCCCGAACGAGAAAACGCGCGAAGAGAAAAAAGCAGTCCGATCGCCATTTCCACCACGAGAACAAGCCTGTTGGGCGTTGCCATGTCCGCCAGCTCCACCCCTGCCAGGCGGCCCCAGGCCTGTGAGCGCTGTTGGAAGCGCAAGCAAAAGGTACGAGAGTCTACAGACCCTTTTCCCGCCCTGGACGCAGTGGCTGATTCAATGTGTTAGTGCGACCGGCTGCTGCCAGCCTGCACGGCGTGCTCAGAGGCCGGTTCGCAGTGCATTCCACGGCAGTTTCGAGTAGAATCCTCGAGTGAGGAGAACAGCGGGCTCTCGCACGCTGCGTTACCAGGGTATGCGACCGTAAACTATCGTTGGCTGGCTGGACACTGACCTCTTAGCTATGTGGATGCTCTAAAGCAGCGGATCCATCATCTGGAGAACCTCGCGCAACGAAAACGACAACAGATTACGACCGACGATTCTGACTCGACTGTCACCCCGTCTCGGCCAGCAGACGGTCACGATGGGCTGGACAGTTCGGTACAGACTGCCATGGGTGAGATTGGCTTCCTGTCGCGCAGTGCAATGGCCGAGCCGCGCGATGACACGAGCGGATTTCCTCGACAGTTGGCCATGAGCCAGATGCTGCAGGCCATCCTGTCCCTGAGTGGCGCCAGCCCATCGCAAAACCACAGCGTAGAGGCACACGCTTCGCAGTGGAGTTTGCTTGGGGTGACTGACCCCTTGAAGGCGCTCAGCAGTGACACGGCAGCTCCGTTCCTGCGCGCCTTTCTCGGGCGAGTCGGGTTCTTTTATCTACACTTTGACAGGAAGGAGCTCGAGGAGCAGTACAAGGCCCTCTTCGCGGACGAACGGCGCGGCTCAGGCGATGCATCCGACCCCGTGCGGTGCCATCGAGAGGCCAGCGTGTGTCTGGCTCTTGCGATTGGGATGCTCGTCTCGCCCCAGTCCGGTCGCTACGAGGTGCTGGCCCAGGCGCTGCATGCAGCGGCCGTCAAGGTGTTTCTGCGGATTCTGCCATCGGGCAGCTGTGTCCACCTCCCCCACTGCCTGCTTCTCCTGATCATGTATTCGATGCTGAGTCCGACTGGGGGCTCAACCTGGCATCTGCTCGGTCTTGCCATGAAGAAGTGCGTTTCGTTCCGGCTGCACAAGGACTCCGACCCAGACTCGCCTGCTTCTCCCAAAGAATCCACCAAGAGAGCATTTCTGTTCTGGAACTTGTATATTGTTGACAGGTGCGCCTCCCCATTCGCTGAGAGATGTCGGGCTAACAATGGTAGAACATTAAGTACTGCCATGGACCGTCCGTTTGGAATTCAGGACCAAGACATCACTCTATCGGTAGGTTTTACTTGCAATAGAATGAGTACATCTATAACTCACTGCTGTAGCTGCCAAACGTCGCCCCCCACGACACGGTCGAGTCCGAGTTCGAGCGCCATCTCGTCACGCACGCCCAGCTCACATCGAGCATCCGCAACAGCGATGAACCATGCCCATTATACCACTATCGCAATCTGTGCTTCTGGAAGGAGGTGACACCGGAGATGCAGTCGTTCTTGGACTCGAACGAGGTGCTGCGCCGGCACGTCCAGCGACTTTCCTTTCGCTCCCTGATGCAGATTCTCCCCCTCCACATGGCCACGCGGTACGACAATGCGATTCTGGGGGCGCAAACGGCAGAAATAGACAGAGAAGTGGTGACGAGCTGCGAGAGCATAATCGAGCAGACGTACTGCGCCTTGGACGACGCGTCCTCGGGCGGCGCCTTGACTGACGGCTACGACGTCTTTGCTGCCGGCGTCGCCATCCTCTGTAGTGGAATGCAGCCCGCAGCGAATCACATTCTGGACCAGGCGAGCCTTGTCAACAAGTGCGTCGCTGTTCTTACAGCTCTGGGAGAGCGATTTTCCGGATTCAAGGTGTTTCGGCGAGTTTTGTTAGCCCTTTCGGACCTGGGCCTGGGAAGGAGGTCGCAGGAGCTTTCGGTAAGGTCAATCCACAAGGCAGACGGAATCGCAAGGCTAACCAAGAGCAGCTCCTTCACTCGCTGCCACCTGAAATCCCCAGCGGATTGCAGCGGCTGATCCAGGAGTGTCTTCGGAAATCGCCCGGCCCCAGTCCGACGGTGTGAAGCCGCATCGGACAGCGCCTGGGGCAAGTCCGGGGAGATATATGAATGACTTGCAGATGCCCCTCGTTTTGAAGCTAGGAATAAGCACCCTAAAGCTTACTCTACTACCTTACGCGATGGCCCCCGGTCTTACTCATTCCCCTGAGCGTTCGCCAGTTACCACGGCACCGGCAACCGGCAAGCGCACAGTTTACTTGCTGGATACCCTGCACCCGGATGCCGTCGAACATGCAAAGACTCTATTCAACGTCATTGGCCCTGGTGACAAAGAGCTGAACAGGTGGCGGGAAAAGGCCTCGGCCATTGTGATCCGCAGCTCACATGTCACCGCACAAGACATTGCTCGCGCACCCAACCTCATTGCCATCGGCAAGCACGGCGTGGGCATCGACAAGATCGACCAAAAGGCCTGCGCAAAGCGCGGGATCAAGATCCTCAACACCCCCGGGGCCAATGCTCGCGATGTAGCCGAGCTGGTGGTTGCTTTGACCATGACAGTCGCCAGAAGCATCCGATCCATTACAACGCGTCAGATGGCGGCGCCGGTGCCAAAGGAGACATGCACAGGATTGACCTTGCAGAATAAGACTATCGGTGTGATTGGCATGGGTAACATTGGACGCACAGTGTCTGAGATCTTCCACGGTGGATTCGACGCGAAGCTGATCGCCTACGATGCCTTTCTCCCCGAGGACGCTTGGTCGCACCTGCCTCACACGCGGGCAAAAAGCGCACAGGAGGTGATTGAGAAAGCCGACGTGCTCACCCTGCACATTCCTTTGACGGAGGAGACACGCAACATGCTCTCGTACAAGGAGCTGAAGCAGATGAAGCCCGATGCGATTCTGATCAATGCCGCGCGGGGAGGGATCGTGAACGAGGACGACCTCACCCGTGTTCTCTCCGAGGGCCACCTTTGGGGAGCCGGACTCGACTGTCACGAGCAGGAGCCCCCCAGTGCTGAAAAGTATCGCAAGTTGTGGGAGAATCTGAACGTGGTCAGCACGCCGCATATTGGGGCGGCCACCAACACGGCGCAGAGAGCGAGCTCGATGGCTGCTGTAAACAATATGCATCGTTATCTGTGTAGCCTCGAGGGCAGACAGTAGACTCCGTATAATATGATGCATTTATGAACGAAATTTACTTGACACCTCTTCTTTGTGTTGATCCAGTCCATCCCTGCACAATGTCGCTGGACAGACTGAGTCTACAACAAAACCGACCCTAAGCTCTAAAGTAGAGGTTGCCGTTGGATGCGACGATCAGATCGCTGGAGGAGGTTGGACACGAGTCAATACTAATGGAGATGCCGTGGGCAAGACAGAGTGTTACTTAGGTACTTGTAATCGGCAACGGAGAAAAAAAAAATTTAAAAAAAAATGACAAGGGTGGGATTCGAACCCACGCCCCTTTCGAGACACGGAAACTACATGCCACCACATGCGTGATGAGTATAGTTGGGGGCTCAGTAAACCTGAACCGTGCGCCTTAGACCACTCGGCCACCTTGCCAGCACATGATGCAGGACAATTTCCAAAACAGCACCAACAGCAAGAACAGCGGTAGTGTACCTAAGTTTTTTGTGTTTCTAGTGGGGACGGAACTCATCCGAATTTATGTCTGGTTGTCGGTTTCTCTTGCCGTAACCTCGCGGTGTGAGAGTTGGGAGGAGACAAAGGAACTCGCTGAGGCTTTCAGATTTGCTGCAACGGTCACTGAGACTACTGATATCTACGGATTTACTATTGCCTCACGACTGGTGGGTAAAGAGATTACCGGTCAGAGGGAGAAAAACTCGCGGAGCCGATGACACTGAGTACGATAACACCTAGTATCCGCGAATGGTTTTCTCTGAAGGGGATCACCAACGACCAGGACATGCAATTGTTCGGGGATCTAGGGGGCTCTATTTCACGTGGCGCATTCCTTCTCCTATGCACCCTTTCAAGATTCAGACAATTCAAACCAGACCACCCAAGATCACCGCTTCTTGAAGAAACCGTCCGCAAGCGTAAAGCGCGCGCATTTGACAGGGACACCTTGGACAAATGCGAGGCGTTATACGCCCGGTTAACTCGTTCTGGCTCTCTGCCCGGGGAAATTGTTGAAACTTCTGCTGCAGTTCCACCACCTACCACCGATGTATCAAACGTACGCGGGGAAGCAGAAAGGGACGCAATCACGTCTGAGGAGCTCGAAAAGCTTCCCAGGAGGCCCAGAATTACAGATATCCTTCTGCGGATGTAAGCCTCACGGATGCGGATTTCCAGGACACCGCGAAATCCATTCTCGTTTCAAAACCGCTGTACAGTCTGGCTAAAAACGAAAATTTGGAACGGGAGAGCCTCCTGCGAGGTAAATTCTTCAAAGGGCATATTTTCGACCGTCGGAAATCCCTGTACTAAATTTGGGCAATGAAGCATATACTGACAGTTGTATTCTCCCAGGAGGATGTTGGCCTAGCCGAAGGATTTGTCCTGCAGGTACTGATCAGTCCTCCTGGCAACCCCCATCCATTTGCTTCTGCCACTCATGCTCGCCCTGGTGATCCTGCGACTCGAGTAGCTGTCAAGGTTACTGGGATCAAGGATTCTGGTGAGAAATTCACTATTTATCCTCGACAGGCAGAGCAGTCATGGAAGGCCCCTAGGCGATATTTATACATCAGTCAGAAGGACTTTCAGCGGACTGGAGCCGTACAGCTTGCCGATTTTGTCCAAGCGGGTTTCACAGACGGCAGTCTCTCTGGGCAGGAAAACGCATGGTGGGCCTTGGAGAAATCAAAAAGGCTAGCATCAGCGCATGAAACATTGGAGGAAGAGGAGGAGAGCGAGCGATATGGTCTTTTGTTGGGCCAAGGGTCAACATCTGGCACCTTGAGAACTAGGTCGAGAATTTTCGTGGGATTCCATGATGTATTGCTGTTAGGAAGATATTGTGGAGCGATTGGAGGAGTCCCTCTCCGAGGCAGCGTCCCCTACCTTATTGGGCCGGAGATCTTGCCTACGCGGATTCCGTCGCTGAACATGGCCAATTCAATGTTTTACTTTGGCTACTCCAAGGCGATGCCCTGGCTGTCGGGCTGGTCTATGTGTTTTTTTGCTGCGGTGCACAAGGTTGCCTACGCCAGCAAGGACGATATCCGGATCGGAACGGTCGGAAAAGAGATGGCAGAGTCAGAGCATCTAGAATCGGCAGACAGGGTTTAACAGGGTTTAACAGGGTTAACATACGATCAGGGACATGCCCAGTGGCTTTGGCTTGGAACTGTTTTCCGGGTTTCTGACGGCTGCTTGCGGAAGTCAATCCACCCCATCGATGATCAATTAATCACTACTACATCATTGTCATCATATATATATCTCATCATTGACTCCTCCTTTGTTCCTGTTACCTCCAACCCTGCCCCTGGAATTCCTTACCAGCACCATGCATCACCGCCCTCTGGTAATCTCCCTCTTGCAAGCTGGAGCCCTGGCTGCTCCAGCATTTACTGGAGGCCCCGTAGTTGTCGGCCAGAATGGCTACACCAGTGCCCCTACCCACGGCCCTTACACTGGGACTCCAACGACCACCGGGGCCGTCACGGCTCCAGGCACACTGGCCCCCTCCATCGCTCCCCAGCCCCCCAACCCGACTGCCACCTACTACAATGCCGAGGGAGTGCCTCAAGATCCCATGCCAGCGCCCTATGTCCCCGCGGGAGGCCTGGGAACTAACGGCTCCGAGCCTCGCTACATGGTCGAGAGCGACTGGGACTTTGAATCCATCGCCCTCGGCGTCTACCAAGAGTACATTGAGCTGGATCTGTTCCACGATGGCCTCGCCCGCTTCAGTGACGAGGATTTCAGAGCCGCCGGACTCGACCCCGAAATGCGGTCCCTGATCCAATTCTTCGCCGAACAGGAGACCGGCCACGCCACCCTGCTCAGCAACATGCTGGGAGAAGCGGCTCCGAAGCAGTGCGTGTACGACTACCCCTACACGACGGTCCGTGAGTGGCTCGACTTCAACCAGCGCGTCACTCGCTACGGCGAGTCGGGTGTCTGGGGATTCCTTGCACACTTGGACTCTCGCGAGGTCGCGTCGTTGCTCTCGCTGTCCATTGCAACCGAGGCCCGCCAGCAGTTTGCCTTCCGCCAAATGGCAGGTCTCGCCCCCATCAACGTCTGGTTCGAGAACGGCTGGCCCCAGTCGTGGCAGTGGACCATGCTCGCGCCCTATATTAGCTACTGCCCCGAGGGCACCACGCGCCTAGCGTGGCAGAACTTTCCGACTCTGCGCATCCTCAACAACCCCAATATCAACCGGATAGTCGCCAACAATACCCAGCAAGATGGAAGCGAGCAAGTTGGCGATCGCATTACTGATCCCTCGCGATTCAATGTCAGTTCTGGCGACAGCTGCATCAGCGCACAGGGAGTCGGGGTAAACTGCAGCCCCGCAATCTCTCGAAACCGCACACAGCCGCTCTCGTATCCTGGAAAGAGGGTCTTGTTCGAGTGGGAGGCGCCTGGACAAGCGGTTGGCCCGAACAACTCGTACATCACCTCGACCACCGCGGGCCAGCCCAAGTTCGTGGCATGGAGTAGCCAGCTAAACCTCACCTACTCGCCATTGACTGTGACAGAGGGAAACAGAGGGTGGACGACACAGCCGGCGGGATTCGTCTATGGGGATGATGGTATAATCAATGGGACAATGGCGGTCATGTTGACCGACACTGATCTGTTCGTGACGCCATTCAACTTGACGCAGCTGAACCCACATATTGTCGCGCTTGGACTGTACCAGGCTGGCTGAGTCGAGATAAAAGTGTTGATAGGTGTAATCAAATTAATTTGAGAGGTTGATGATCTGCTTTCCACGCTTCTATTTGTAAGATTGACGGCCAGTTTTCGCCGGCGTATATACTCCTCGACTGACGTAATTCGAGTCTCGATATCCATCTGGACAGTGGATGCATCTTATCATCACCTCCGGTACACCCGAATTTCTGCACATACCGAAACGTATTCCTGAGTTTAGGCATGGGAAAGTCAACCGGGCACTGTAAGTTCATCAGGCTTTCTGTGTGGCGTTACTGCAGTTGGTGGCATGAAGCGCCAGCCGAACTGTGCTCAGTCGATCCGCCACCACGCGGAACTGCTCACGTATGATACGGATGGTTTCAATGTTGGATTGATTATTCCAGACGTGAGGGTATTTAATCCGATATACCATGCGTGCATCCTCAGTGAAGAGTTTGCGAAGCCCTACAAGGTTTCGAGGACAGCTGGTGTAGAGGCAAAGCGTTGGCAGTGTAGAGTCAGTGGTGTCGCAGAGTCTGACAAGCCATGGCTGAAACTAGGAACCTAATCCGTGCTTGAGAAGACGCCTGATACCCCAATAAACGTAGAAGCAAGAGACGTACTCGTTTGGCGATTAGGGCTGTTTGTAGGTTTCGAGAGACCCCACGGATTTTCCAGCAGCCATCGTTGGTTACTGAAGAGCCCTAAAAGCTTCACCTGAGCAGCATCAAACCGGACATCTATCAGCCAATTCACCATCAACTTTGCCATTTTTACTGGGTGAACTTCTCAGCCGAAACTGGTTAAGCCTTCAGTCGACCCTTGTTTACTTGTATGTGTCAATCTCTAATCTACGGCACACCTAAGGTAGAGTTTACCGCCTATTGCGCTTATGCTTTTAGAAAGACCACTAGACTAGGAATCTTGATCTATCAAACCTAAAGGGCATACTTTCTGCCATGGCGCTACTAATATTGAACATGGACCTTTGCTCAAGCCTTGATCCAAGGCCCCTATATATGGATGTTTGTACAGCAGGATTGGACAGAGTATACAATGTTCTATATCTATGAGTACATTTTATCCAATGGGTGCAGCCATCGAACACCAGTAGACCACAATCCTACCGGCAGCGCGGTGATGATGGGAATCAGAGCGACTCGCTACAGTCTCGATGCGGAAGCCGGCCCTCCCTTCAAAGCTTCTCTCCTACCAGAGCGCTAGACCGGCAACCATCGCCGCGGCCACGATACCAGCGAAGACCGGCTTCGAGGTGGTCGTTTCGTCGTTGGCGGCTATCGAGTTACACGAATACGCCCCTGGGCGTGCCCTCTCGACCTCCACGGTCTCGGTTACAATCGGCTCGAATCTGTCGTCGAGCGGACCGCAATCGAGCGGCAGGTCGGAGTGAACCTGCAATTTCTGGAAATCCGTCAGGTTTGGGAGGGAGAGCCTGGGCAGTGCGGATCCACTTGGTCAGTAATCGTCATATGGGTGCTGGGAGTGAATGGACTCACCCTTCGATCGCACCAAAGAAGCCGAGGAAGCTCGGGTCCGTGCCAAGGGAAGGCTGATATTTAGTAGTGTAGTTAAGGAGGCTTTAACGTTTACTAAGGTGTTTTGATGGATGCTGTGTAGAAGATAATAGGGTTAGACATTCTCCATATTAAAAAGCATGTACGGGTGGTGGTAGGCACAGACCTTGAGATTGCCCCTTTAACCTCAAATAAGTCCCCAACATGATTCAGCGCAGAAACTTTTCGGGGCGGAGTTACTGTTGGAGAGATTAATGGTGAGTCTGTGTAAATGTTGGCACGCCCCTGGCTGTTCTCCCACCAATCAACAAATCTTTGACGAATCCCAAAGAGGGCAGAGCAATGTTGAGAGGATCGACGATACTCGGACCAGCCTTTGGCGGTCTCCCCTGTCGCAGTTGTTGGCAAAGCTGCAGATGGGCAGATGCTCCACCCTTTCCAGCACTGGCACCTCGACCCTGGAAACAGAAGCATCAGCACTTATTTGTCTCTTGTTTGATCAAGAACTGGTCCGACCTAGAATAGTTCCCTGTGAAACCCAGCATTTCGACCTCTCTCAGGTATCATTAAAGGCTAGATCGCCGATGATTGTGGTGCAGTCCCGGCCGATGATCTCTAGGTCCGAGGGTTTGTTCGCATACTTGGGCTAGGCAGGCTAGATGGTGAATTTCATTTAGTTGGCCGCGCACTGGAGTGGCCCGTGAGAAAGAGAGCCTTACGGTACGCAAGGAAAGCAGCCGCAAGAGCCGCACCCACTTTGATAATTTGAGTGATCCGCATCCTGTTCCGAGAGCCGATCCTTGTGGTGGCATCGATGGCGGAATCCAGAGGAAACTTCAAGGGGAAGATGCCTGGGATCGAAAGTGACGGGCAGCAATTATAGTAATCTCGGTTGGTGGGGGTTAAAGTGACCGAGACCCCCCTAGCGGCTTCGCAATTTTCTGTCTTTGGAGGATAAGCTGAGGGATTGCTAGTAGTTTCTGAGGTTCTTTCAAAGATAGCCAAGTCAATTCAAGTTTTGGTTTGTTGGGTTGGCATTCCCAGAATGTCACTTGATACCCGTGAGGAGAGTTGTGGTTTTCATACAAGCAAGATAGTTCAGTGATTTAGCTTGAGTGCTAGAGACAAACAATGATATTATGTGCCTATCATATTGCAACATGGTACTTTGAGCAAGGTTTGCGCAGGCTTAAATGTTGATGTTCATGATTTTGGGCAGTCCAATGGTAATGCCATATCGTATGATTGATATATTCCACCCATTTCCTTTACCTATGCTATATCACATGCCTCGCCAGCATTGTCATGTTCGAATTAACAGAGTAGAGGACAGTCAGATCATCAAATGGATCTTGCTTCAAAGCCAAGAAAAAAATTGACAAGGGTGGGATTCGAACCCACGCCCCTTTCGAGACACGGATATCCATCTGTTTGGGAACATGCCCGCGTAAGATGAACAAGGTTCAGTATGGCCTGAACCGTGCGCCTTAGACCACTCGGCCACCTTGCCATATCAATGAATGAGCCAATTTTAGAGTGCAAGAGCAGAATAATCTAGAAAAAGCGCAAATTTGCTCATAGCTTGATGGTGAGCTCCACCATATCGAGTTTTCTTCTTAACAGACCTGTGTTTTTTACCTACCACGCCCTGTCTGATCTTGAGTGTAAATCCAAATGCCCACCTTTTCTGTATGGTAAAACACATACAACTGATCCAAGGTCACCTTTGCTGATGATGGCTTCCGAGTCCCAACAAAGGCCTTGACGGCTGATCACGACAAATGTCTCAAATGTCTCAAAGGTGCTGACAAAGGCCTAAGAGAATAAACTGCTACAGGGTAATAGAAGGGCTTAAGAGATCAATATATGTTTCTAAACCTTAGGATAGTAGAACCTTGCAGGAGAGGGAAACAAAAGCAGGTGGATTAGGAAATTGCGCAATTTTGCGTCGAAAAAAAAAATTGACAAGGGTGGGATTCGAACCCACGCCCCTTTCGAGACACGGAAACTACATGCCACCACATGCGTGATGAGTATAGTTGGGGGCTCAGTAAACCTGAACCGTGCGCCTTAGACCACTCGGCCACCTTGCCTGTTATGATAATAAAATGTTTTTATTTGTTATATAGAAAAATGCAAATTCTGCTAAACAAAATCCACAAGATATACAAGGATATTGAGCAGTTTGAACTCCTCATAAACATCAAACTCTAATCTTGCTGGCACTTGCAAATATAAACAACAGATCGCTAAGAAGTGGGCTAGTCTAGTTTCATGCTTCATCCTTGGAATTATTCAAAGTAGGTGCTATAGAATGCTCCCATGCCACGAATATATATATGAACGTGGTGATCCTACCTACCTGTAAGAGATATGTGAATGGTTCATCAGGTATAAGGTCACTGCACCAAGAATAATATTCAGTGCAAAACTAGACCTTGCCCTCGAAGGTAGTGGGAACCTAGTGTAGATACATAAGCAATCTAAGGGTGGTATGCAAATGTTATAATGCAGAGTTAATGACGGAAGCCTTTGCTGGGAGCCGAGGTCCCAGCATTAATGAATCTCGGAAGTAGTGGAGGTCCTAGCACCGCTCTTCGCCTGTTGGTGGCCTGAAGCCTCAGGCTACTCCGTAACACTACTGAGTATTAGCTGTGGTAGGTATCGAATAGCACATTGAAAGTCTGCTTTTGAGTTTACGGTTAATGCTCAGCTGCCCCAGAAGAACTACCAGAGGTCGAAACTGAGCACTACTAAGTATAGAGCATGAAAATGGAGGGCTGCTGACCGTCCTTAATGCTTCCTCCGGCCTCGGCCGCTTGGCTTGCACTCGGGGCTCCTTCAAAGGTCTCTAGAAGCAGGTCATGGTGGGAAGGAAGGTGGGCATCGCACTGATCAAAAGATGTATATTCAATCACGCCTCGTGAAATCCAGGTCGACTAATCAAGCAAGCAAACGCTGATGCCATGGGAAGCTATATACATTGCTAAAATGCCAGCCTAGACAGGAACAACAATGGGAACGCTGTGTGTGCAGGTCTCGACTCCCTGGGAGTAGGCGCAGGTGTACTCGTCGCTCTCATTGATGGTCACGAATCCTTGTTGAGCCACGGGTCCAGACACCCTCTCAAGCTCCAAGGTGAAGCCGCTGATGCTGGGCCGTCCATTTGCGAAGCGGACGAGGTATTGGTCGTTCTCGCATGCGTTCTCGATGGGGAGACCGCCGTTGGGGCCCCTGAAAGAAAACGAGTTAGCGGCGAGGATGGCTGAAAGGGTGAGCTATATTGACTGCAAGACATACCAGATCAATTGACAGTTGGTCGGAGTATCATCCGGGTAGTTGACCGCGTCCTCGAGAGTAAAGGAGATGGTCGAGGTGCGCGACTGTGCGGACGCCCGGGCAGTGAAGTCGGTGAGGGTGAGGGAGCCGCCGCGGGCTGTCAGAGCCGGGGCTGCAAGAGCCGAGCTGGCTGCGAGGAGGAGAGAGCAAGCAGTAAACTTCATGTTGAGAGTTGGCTGTGCTGGAAATGGATGAGGAGGGATGGAAGTGATGAGCAGACTGCCGGAGAAGGGGCCTATTTATGCAGCAACTTTGTATACGAGCAAACTGAGACACTGCAAGCCAATACGTGGGCCAAGAGAGCAGAGTGAAGAGCTGCAGAGTAAAAATAGGCAGAGTTTAAGCAGAGCTGGCCTCGTAAAGCTTTGACCAATAAGACTCGGGCACGACGATCAGGGCGCACTGCAGGATGAGACATTCGGCTTGTACAACACGATTTTCGAGGTTAGGCGCACCCTCTTTCTTGTTGAATGGACAGCTGACCCTCAGTCCCAGGCAGAGCCTGTGTTCCTGATGCACAGCGGAGAATATATCACTCGCTCGCACAAATCATACGCGTTTGCATACATCCATCCACCTTCTCCACTCCACGTCTGTGATACCTCCCACGCCCTGTCGCACCAAGCACAGGAGCAGGTCTATATAGGCTTTGTGGGCCGTGAGGGAAGCTGCAGTCTGGCCACAGTGCTTGCGCTGATCAAGGTTGGCCCCGTGCGCCACTAGCATGTGCCCTCTGGACGCAGCAATCACGGCTTGTCCACCATTTCGAGAAGAGAATCTTTGGCAAGATAGTCATCCACTGCATGCAGCACACCTACATTTCCTCCATACGCTGCCCAGGACATCAGTGTGCCACCGTCAGCGTCGCAATGGCTCACATTAGCCCCGTGGCGAAGCAGCTCTCGCACAACATCCGGGAGCCCCGATTCAGCGGCCCAGGTTAACGCCGTGTGAGCCCGATCATCTTCAGCCGCCCCGCCCAGATCGAGCTTACTGCCATGCATGCAAGCGATTGCCACTTCTGCTGGATAGCTGCATAAGCAGAGTCCTCCCCTGCTTTGTTCTGCCATTGGGATCGGCCCCGGACTCGAGAAGAAGCTGTGCGACATGGAGCTTTTCCCCTTCCAGGGCCATCCTGAACGCCGTGGCGCCTGCCCGTAAGCCCCGATCACATGTTATATCCAGCTGTGCGCCTCTTGCCACCAGCAGTCGAACTACTCCGAGCGAATGCTTCAGCACGGCGACCATCAGAGGCGTGTGGCCAAGCCCGTCTCGGTCGTCAACGGAGACCACATGATTGAGGCAGCAGCCTGACCAAATCTTCTCGGTCGTTCCATATTGCCAACGAGACGGGGCGTTTGCCCTCGGCTATTCTTTAGGTCGCTTGGGGCATTCCGTTCCAGAAGAGCCTTATGATAGTAGCATCTCCCCGATCCACTGCAAAGTGCAGGAGCAAATCCCGACGATAGTCGACGGCGGCGATGTCACTGCCCCTGTCAAGCAAGGCCTTCCGAACAGCACACCAGTGGTACTGCGCAGCAAGAGTCAGTGGCGTACAGTAAGACTAGTTCCGAATGTTGATGTCCTTCCACCTTTGTATGGACAGCCTCGACGTAATGGCCAGATGAAGAGCCCAGCATCGATGTATCCAGGAAGCGCTGCATAACATCGTGGCGGCCAAACCGGGCAGCCAGAATTGTTTCCATCCCAATCCTGGGATTCCAGGGTGATGTACCTCGTTCAGGATAATTCCAGGCATCTCCTTTCTTTTTATTGTTGAAGAGAAGCTCTTCTTGGCAGCTCCCGAGTTGGTTAGACCATGTTTGGTCATTGGATATGCTTTTGGACCCCACGCCCTGCTTAGCGAGCAGCTGAAGACTGTCAGTTCAGCTCCTGGTCTTTGATCTACTCCAAAGACTTGTCTTTATCGACTCCCAACACCGCCAAGATGCCGCAACCACGTTCCAAGCGGCAGAGAGCGTCTACAAAGCGCTCGCGCACCGGGTGTCGCACCTGCAGAGTCCGCCACATCAAATGCGACGAGTCGCCGACTGCCTGCCACAACTGCACCTCCAACGGCTGGGCCTGCGATGGCTACGAGGTGAATCGCCTCCCGCGACCGACCGAGCTGGTCAAGTCGCGACCCTCGCTGCCACGCCCCCCCGTCGCGTCCGGCTTCCGCTGGGCAAGCACCCCGGACGAGAAACGATGCGTCTCGTTTTTCCTGCATCGGACCATCCCGAGCCTGACCAGCTACTACGACTCGTCGCTGTGGCAAAAGCTGGTGCTGCAGATGTGCTACAGTGAGCCCGCCGTGTACCATGCGGTCGTGGCCCTGAGCGCCATCAACCAGGACCTGGAGAAACACGGCATCCCCATCCCAGGGAGCGAGTCTGGCAGCACGTGGCATGGCTTTGCCTTGGAACAGTGCGGCCGCTCCTTTGGCCTGTTGAGTAGGCGGCATATCCTACAGGATCCTCAATTGCGAGAGGTTCTCCTGGTTTGCTGCCTGTTGTTTGTCATGCTGGAGCTGGTCTGCGGTCGCTTCGACGACGCCACTGCACATTTGCAGAGTGGGCTGGCCATCCTCCAAGAGCTGCGGAATCAGCGTTTACTTCAGGGACTCGCACTCGTTCCGGTAGAGGAGAGCCTTTTGGAAGCCTTTCTGCACCTGGAGTCGCAGGCCATGCACCACGGCCTCGTACCGTCACCACTGCAGCTGGAGGTATATGGTCTGCAGCTTGGAGAAAAATCGCACGAGTTTCAAACTCTTCGAGATGTCCAGCAAGTCTTGCATCCCCTCACTGATGCCGGCTTTGCTTTTCTCGCCCGGTGCTGGACCGCAACAGACATTGAGATGCCCGAGAGATACGCCGCATTGTATACAGAGCAGCACCGGATCCTCTCTGCGTTGCATCAATTTAGCCTCGATTTCGACCGGTTCCGAATTCAGTATCACCATAAACAGACCCAGAAAGAGCGACGGGGAGCAGACACGGCGTATTTAACCTACCGGAACATGCAATTGGCCTGCAAGACAGCGCTGTATGCAAAGAGCTGTCCCCTCCCAGTGTCCTTTACGGAGGAGTATGTAGAGTTACTATTAGTGACCTTGGAGGCGATGGACAAGTTGGAAGACCGTCCGCTCATGACAGTCGAGAGCGCCATCTGTCCGGCCTTGTTCACCATTGCTGCTCGCTGCCCCGACTACTCGGTGCGATGGAAGGCGATTGAGGCCCTGTGGGCGTGGCCGCACTGTGAGGGATACCTGAACTCGAGGCTGACCGCAGACGTTGCAACCGAGCAGATGAAGCGGGAGATGCGATGCTTATGGACAGAGATGAAGATGACTGGATCCCCGGCGCCACAGGGGTTGTTATTCGAGACACAAGACGGGGGGACCTCGGTCTGGATCGAGGGGGCCTGGCTTTCTCTAGAGCCCAACCAGGAGCTGGCGAGGTCGCTGGAAAGCGTCCCGTCAGCACCCTCCTGGGCGTGTGTAAAGGCGTCGGGCATTCTTTCTTGATAGATTCCCAATTAGACTGATTATCTGATTGTCTCCGACTGATCTCCGGAGTTACATCATGATGAGCTCTCGGAGACACATGCAGCCTGCCATCTCCGACAGGGGCAACTCCGATGCGGCATCCCGAGATCTGTACTTAAACCCGTCCGACGTATTCCAGCTGTCCAGAATATCAGACCGAGATGGCCTTCATTCTGCAGTACCGGAATCTGCGTCGCTTTGTCCAGGGCCAGCTCGAGGCAGCCGGCAACCCGAGTGATAGCAAAGAGGCCGATCGCTACACTCGGATCCCCGGCATTTCGCTGCAGTTGGATCACGCTGGCCAGGAATACTTTCAGGTCGACTGGGCGACGCCGAACGATCCCTTTTGCCCGCAGCAATGGTCGACCACGCGCCGGGTCCTTGCGACGCTGTCCGTCTGCCTCATCGCCCTCGTCACGACCATGGCATCCGCCATCGACGCAGCCGTCATGGTGGAAGCAGCGGCCGAGTTTGGCGTCTCCGAAGTCACCGAGTCGCTGGCCACGGGTCTCTACCTGGTCGGCTTTGGCGTCGGCGCCCTCATCGCCAGCCCCCTTTCCGAGATGATCGGTCGGTATCCCGTATATCTCGGCGCCCTGACGATATTCGGGGCTTGGATTCTCGGTGCAGCACTGGCTCCGAATATTGGAGCACAGCTGACCTTTCGCTTCCTGGCTGGCCTCGTGGGTTCTGCGCCGCTGACGGTTGCCGGCGGGTCGATTTCCGATGTTTGGAATACGCTCGAGAAGACGTTTGGTTTTCCTGTCTTTGCTATTCCGGGATTCGGGGGGCCGATCTTGGGTATGTATCTCTCTCAGCCTCGTGTTGAACAAAACTAAGACGCAGTGGTGCAGGCCCCGTCGTCGGCGCGTACATTGGGTACAGCCCGCACATCAGCTGGCGATGGTCCGAGTGGACGATGCTGATTTTCGATGGCCTCGTCATTGCCATTGTGTTTCTGGCGAAACGAGAGACCTTTGGGCCACAGCTTCTGTTCTACAAGGCTCGATTCTTCCGGCAGGAGACCGGCGACCCGCGATTCAAGACCAAGGACGAGGCATCTGGAGACGAAGCCATCTTACCGGTCCTCAAGAAGCACTTTTCGCGGCCGTGGATTCTCCTCATGGAGCCGATTGTGATAGCGTTTACCTTTTATCTGACTGTGGTGTACATTGTGCTCTTCACCTTCTTGGATGGGTGAGTGCGCCGGTCGCGGTGGCAAGCGAGTTACTAATTCTGAGCCAGGTACCCTTTTATCTTTGGCGATACGTACGGCATCAACAATGGGCTGGTCAATATCTGCTTTGTCGGCCTCTTCATCGGCATTGTCCTGGCCATGTTCATGGTCCCGGTCGTCTACCACATCACGGATAACCAGCTCCAGCGAGACGGCGACAACCTGAAGCAGGAATTGCGGCTCTTGTTTGCCTTTTGCGGCGCTCCCATCTTACCCATCGGGTTGTTTTGGATGGGCTGGACTGCATACGTGAGTATCTATACAAAGTACATGGGTGGCACTGACGTTTTCTAGCCAACAATCCCGATCTGGTCTCCCCTCGCGGCGACCATTCTCATCGGGTTCTCAATCATATCTATATTTCTGTCGGCATACATGTACACGATTGACTCGTACGGACAGTACGCGGCGTCGGCGCTCACGTTTATTGCGCTGGTGCGGTACCTGGCCGCCGGTGGAATGACAGTCGTCGGAATTCCCATGTATCATAATCTCGGGGTACACTGGACCCTGACGGTGCTGGGAATCATCAGTACTCTGGCAGTGCCCATTCCTTATGGGCTGTACAAGTGGGGGCATGTGTTGCGGAAGAGGAGCAGGTGGGCGGTTGACCCGGGGTTGTAGCACCTCTGGAGACGGGAAAGAGGAGCAGGACATAAGCCTGATCGGATTGGAGAAAAATTCGTCTTTGCCCCTGCCAAGTGCAGCGTCTTTGACCTCGTTGGACGAGAATACGACATCATGAATCCTGCTCGTAAAGACCCACCTGAGGCTGGTCATCAACTGATTGTTCAATAATCGACAGAGAAAGATTTTCGAGTCTTTGGTTCTCTCCCCAGTCTCTCTTTCTGCCTGAAGCGAAAAATGGCGACCCCCAAGCCGTCTGCGACAGCATGATCTTCCATCTCGCACTGGCGCTGCTGCTGGCACGCCTTGTAGCTACAAATGAGTTCCATGTCCCTGATGGCGGCTACGAATTCGTCGCTGGTGAACCGACGACAATCAGCTGGGACCCCACCACTCCCAATGGAACCGTGACTCTGGAACTGCTCTGGGGGAATATACTGGGATCTACCGACTCCGATGAGATCGAGTGTACGTCGCCCTCGCTATCCACAGATTGATTGCAGTCTGACCAACGCAGCAAATGTCCCCAACGATGGAAGCTACACCTGGACCCCTCCGGACGACCTCCCCGATTTTTTAAACTACACGATTTGTCTGACCCCGGACCAGCCGCCGCAAAATTTCGAGTGCATGCCGCGATTCTCGATCGCAGGACTGGGGAACTCGACGGACGAAGAACCTTCCAACACACCCTCTCCGACGGCTTCCGACGGTTCTGAAGAAACTGGTCGCGGCGCAGATGATGGCGTTGACGAAGAATCTACTGGGGAGAGTGGAGGTCTTCCAGGAGCTGGAAAAGCTGGGATTGGCATTGGCGCTGGGGTGGGCGTTTTGATCCTCATCTTCGCTGGCTTCTACTGCGGTCGCCGGCGAAAGAAATCTCAAAGCGAAAGAACGAACCAGCAGCCTGACATTCTACTGACCTCGACGACATACACACCGACTGGGCTTGTTTCAACAGGTGTCTCAGCAGCCGAGGCCCCTGCCAGCGAAGGATTGAGTGAGCTTGACACAAAATGGAACGGGACGCCGCAGCTAACTGAGCTGCCTGGTCGTCATATCCGCGAGATGGGCAATACCGCACCAGGGTATGGATCCGCAGAGTTACCAGGTCGTGGGCTTCAAGAGCTTGATGGATACGGACGGAATGATTCGAGAGAGGCCGTTGAGCTGCCGACTATTGAGCATAAGTTTGTGTGATGATGATCTAGACCGATGCTAGTATTCCACGTGAAGATAGTTTGGCATTGATCAGTATCGCTATCGTAAACTTATCCCAGCACATCCAACGCCCTCAAAAGGTCCGACCCGTGCTACCCCAGTCATGCCTCTCTCGTCGGACCTTCGTATACCATGGGCCTCTCATTTAGCGAATCTCCACTCCGTCACATTCCCACTAATCGCCTCCGCTTCATCTAAGTGCTTATTCTTCCTCGCGCACCACCACCTCGCTGCGAGACAGAAAATTGCCGTCAACCCACAGCCAGCGATGATGATCCCACCTCCAGTCTGATACCGGGGCTCCTGCGAGCGGAGGAAGAAGTAGGGGGTGAACCAGTGCGACACGGAGGAGACACAGTTGGCGATGGCGATTAGGGCTGCGCGTTTTGTGCGGGGGCGCGGGACAACGGTTGTTTCCCAGGAGATTTGGATCTATAATAATGGTGTTAGTTGATGGTGACGGTGATAGGAGTATGAAGAGAAAGCATACATTGAGACCGACGAATGGACCCGTGCAGAGTAAGATGAGACTAAAGTATCGGGCGCCGACGTTGAGAGTTGAGATCATGAGAACTGCACCGCCCAGTGCAACGAGAATTGGTACGATGATGTGCCAACAGTGCTCGCCGAGTCGTCCAGAGGACCACGATATGACGAGTGTGGCAAAGTACGCAATCACATATGGAGGAGCTTGAACGAGGTAGGTGATGACTTCGGAGAAGCCCAGCGTTTGGACGATCTCACACAGTTAGCCAAGTTTGAACGCATTAGAGACAGGAGGCATACCGATGGGAAGAAGTCCTTGAACGACTGGCCGATGATCAGAGAAAAGTGGATCGCAGCGAAGAACCAGGTAAACGGGTCCTTGGCTGCCAGAATAACGCCTCCCCAGTAGTCGCCCTCTCCTTCGGAGCCTTCCATGATGCCACCGGCAGAAACAGCTTGACGGTACTGAGCCATGGCAGCTTCCTCCTCGTTGAACCAGCGGCTGCTGGTGTTGTCCGGGAAATTGGGAATGAACCGATAGGCGACAAGAGCCACCGTCACACTGACAATGCCCTCGAGGAGGATGAACCACTGCCAGGCTCGGAGATTTGCGATCCCGTCCATGTTGGTCAGGATGCCCGCTGCGAGAAGGCCAGAAAAGACATTGGAAATGATGTTTCCTGCGTGCCAGATGCCCATCCGGAGAGGGGACTCTTGTCGTGTGTACCAGGACGAGGTGAGCAGGGAGACGGCGGGGACAAAGGGACCCTCGGTGACGCCGACGAGAAAGCGGCACAGGCAGAACCCCCAGCCGGTAGTGAGGGCAGGCATGCAAATGGTGACTGCGGACCAGGCCAGCATGATGCTGGGCATCAGGACGCTGGGTTTGCCCTTGGCGATGAAAACGTTGGCGGGCACTTGCGAGATAATGTAGCCGACGTAGAAGAGCGAGATTCCTGCAGACCAGGTGGTGTCGTCCATACCCAGATCTTCCTGCATCCCGGCAAGACGCGCGTTGGAGACGTTGATACGATCCAGATAGCTATCAAGACAGGCGGTTAGCAGGTCGATCAGATGGGTGAGAGAGTCTACCCACCTCATGAGCAGCATCATCGTGACACATGGCAAGAACCACCAGTCCAGCTTCCGCAGGACAGCCTTGTTGAGTTTCTCCAATTCCTCGGGCGTCTTATCCTGGAGAACGGGAAACAAAGCAAGGAGTCTGTCGGCCTCGGAGACCTCTTCCAAGGCCTCGAGGGTGGCTTTGGCGTCGCCGTCGTCAGAGGGGGGTTTGCGATCAGTGGAAGTCATGTTGTCGGCAGATTTGCGCGAGAGCAGTGTCTTGCCGTTGTTATCCTAGCGAAAAAGGGAGCGTCCTTTATACAACACGCCCAGCAATCACCAGTGGAGCTTTTCCGTGCCCAGCCCCGGACTGTCCACGACTTGTTCTGTGGCTGCCAGCTTCCCCAGGAAACGCTCAACGACCCTTGAGGGTCCGAGCTACGAAGGGACAATGAGCAGCGAACAGACCAACGCGGGAAAAATCCGCCGGGGGAACTCTGGGGATGCCAAAATCAGGGTCCGACTTGGCCTCCGACTTGGCCGGAAAATGTCCGCCGCCCAACTTTCCCCACGGGGCTGCGGTGGGTGGGGAAATCGTGGCATGACAATCGTGAGACCCTGAACAGTGTCAAGCCATCTCGCAGGCCCAGTACATTAGCCGGTTGGAATAGCCAAAGTTCTTACAGCCTACGGCCTGCCACAATGAGTAATGCTGGGCCCCTGTTCGACACAGAAATGAACACACTCAAATCTACGCAGATCCCTGTCCCCAGCAAAGCGATTAACTGGCGGACGCCTGAGCGAGAAAGGCGCTCCCTCGACCAATGCGAGCGACCGTCGATGGTTCCGCGCGAGTCAAGCCAAGCCCTGAAAGTCCGAAAACCATTTACAAGCCTCGGCGGACGTTGGTCTAGTCGAATGATAGGTCGAACTCGGAGAAAGTGTGCGCAGGACTGGAGCCTCCTTTTGAAGCTGTCTTTCACAGATGGTTTGGCGTCACTGCACGATGGAAGCATTCGTCGACGACATCAGAGCTGGTCGTGGGTCGAGGCCTCGTTGGCCACATTGTCAGCTGTCAAATGCGTGGAATCCAGTCAGAGGGCTGAAGTGAATAGGACTGATTCATTCTCTCCGCGATTGAACGCAAACTACGTGAAGTTGTGAGATCCTGGACTGTCTGAAATCGCCATAGCCTCATCCTTTGGGCTAACAATGCCTCAATTATGCTCGCAACCACCTTATGTATGGGCCGCAGCTGTCACACGATTATACATATACATGATGAGTTGGTAACGCTGATAAAGATCAAGATGCAAAGAATGGGGAGCCATGTGGAGGCCGCTAGGAAAGCAAAGTAAAAAACAACGACTTTTCATGGAAACAGGCCAAGCTCAGCTCGAATGTTCCGAAAGGAGAGCGTAAGACTCTGTATTCCCTTCCTTGACAGCCACCTCTAGAGGCGTATGGCCCCGAGCGTCCCTGGCGCGAGTATCGATGTCTGCCCGCGATAATAACAGCTTGACTATCGTGTTGTGCCCACCCGCAACAGCCAACTGCAGCGCCGTCCGAGCGTATCCCAAACTTCGCGGCAATTCCGGCTGTGGCAGGGAATCTGAATGGATCTTGGAGTTGACATCCAGCTCGGGGAATGCTAACAACGACTCCACGACGGCTTGATGTCCCTCTCGCGCGGCACAGGAGAGGGCGGACATGCCGAGGAGATTTTTCCCGTTGATTTCAATGTCTTTGTGCGATAACAACAAGTCGACGATTCGAGCATACCCTTGGAGAGCAGCCCATATTAATGCAGTATTTCGGTTGTTGCATTTGTGCATGTCGTTGATGTCGAGGTCATGGCGGTCCAGCAGGAGACGGACCATGCGCTCGTCGCCATTTCGTACGGCGCAGATGATGGGAGTCTGGTAGTCGTAGATGAAGTAGTCTTCGGTTTTTTCCTTGGTAAAGACCATGGCGTGGCAGTTGACGTCGATATCCTCCTGTTGTAAGAGGAGACTGGCAACCCCGTGATGGCCATTCTTTGCAGCCAATAACAAGGGAGTCTGCTTAAGCGCGTTGGTGGCCCGAACATCGGCGCCGTAACGTAAGGCGATGACGGCGGTTTCTTCGACCCCCTTATCTCCAGCCCATAGCAGAGCGGCACTGCCGCCCGTTCGGGCGTCTTGGCGGTAGAGATAAGGGTTCAGCAGGCCATACAGCTCGTGGTTGGCCCTGGCAAGCGCACTGGTGTCCTTTGCGGAGGGCAGAGCCTCAGCGATCAGCCACAGCAGTTCGTTTGGAAGCGCGAGAAGAGGCATCTTGAAGGTATTCTGGTTTCTATTGTTCGACAGGCCCTACAACAGGCGGTGCACCGGGCCCCCTTTTCTATGACTGCGTGATTTTGGTCAGCGCGCGGGGTAAGGCTTGGCCGGGGCAGTCACACGCTGCGTTTACATAAAAAGAATGCCCCTTTGGGCGCGTCACTGGCTCGACTCGCTCCAGTCGAACTTGTGATTGACCCGAATCTGCATCGCAACCGTCTCTTGTGACCCGCTGGTTTTTGCGCTGGCGGTCTCGTCGCGCCTTTCTCCCCCTACGTCAGTCGTGAGCAAAATCTCGTCTTCCCCGGGCCGGAAATGGCCCCTTTTCGACGGTCCAGACCGGTACGCTGACCGATTTGCGGATGCCGTCATGCTCCCCCCAGCAGTGGGACTCGTCGAGTCATTGCCTCGAATCTTCTGGGACGAGCCAGTCAGCCCTCGCAGCGCTGGAATGTGTCGCAGCAGAGGCCGCAGGGTTGGCAGGCAGGCACTGACGATGCCAATGCACGGTTCGACATTGCTCCAGATCATTGCGTCACCAATGACCCAGGTGATGTCCACCGACGATTTCATTTTCGTAATGGTGTAAATCCGGACAATGGTTGCGACGCACACGCTAGATAATAATAGATTATGAGACACCGCCACTTGCCAGGGGCCGGCAATAATCAATACATAGTGAACTTACAAGCCTCCCAGCAGGAAAATCCCGCTGATCGCCCATTTCTGCGATCGGGGCATTTGCAGTCGCCAGACAATTGGCATCGGCAGACAGAGAATAATCACATCGGTCAACAGGTTGGCGACTCCGTTCCAGAGATAGAAAAGATACAGGTTGATCCGACAGTAGCCGCCACTCAGGGGATCTACCCACTGCGTCCAAAAGTACGAGGTCGGCACGCATGCGAGCGAAATGGCGGTGGACACGGAGATTGTATACCCAATGGAGAGGAAGGCGCACAGGTACAGGGTCCAGGTGAGTCGGAAGATGCGGTGGTAGAGGAGGAGAACCGACAGTTTGACCATGGGGACGGTCGTCGCATAGAGGATCACATAGGCAAAGATGATCTACACACAGGGGCTGTGAGCGGGCAAGTCCACGAGATGGGACGATGCCTACCTTCATGCTCATAATCACATTCTCCGGCTCGACGACCCAGATATGCTTGCCAATGCCATACTTTCCACCCAGGATGCAGCAGATGCCCGTCCCGTAGGCAAACGCCTGCCCGCTTTTTGTTAGCCGGTGATAGCCGAGAATCTGGGGTAGCAACTTGTACCAGCGCCACCAAAAGTGACCAGTCGTCGTATGCCAGGACAGCACTCTCTTTCGCAGTCCGCGCCCAGAATCGTAGGCACACAAAGACTGTGGCAATGGCCATGACGGCCGCCACAGTACCATTGTTCTGAGCGATGCGGTTGGCGTTCAAGTCGAGACCCTCTGGAGGTGGGCCAATAACGAGGTCGAGGCTTGACATGTTGAGCTGGAAGCGACCATCAGCGAGAGAATCAGAAATCTACAAAAAAGAGGCTGAAAGCGAGATATATACTCGCTTATTATCCTATTCGAGTTTGACTACGAGAAACATCTTCCTTCAGGGAGTGCAGGGAATGCCCTCACACCACCAGCCGTCAAACGCTGAATCCCTCAGCAGTACCTGTGGCAGCCCGGGGCCCCGTTTTTCCAGGGGATTTCATCTCGGTTATCTTTTCCAGGCTCTCTCAACCCGCGGGAGCAATTTCATTGTTTGGCTACATTCAGGATAGCGCTTGCCATCTCGTTTCCGCCGTGGAGACCTCCCCACCATCCAGTTCCACCCATTCCTGTTCTGTACGTTGTGCGAGTCTCTCAAAGAGTCACAAAGTCAGAGACACCAAATCAGTGCCTTGGAATAGCTCGCTTAGATTGATGGAATTGGCCAGGGGTAAACGCCCTCGGCCCGAGCGACGATCAAGAAACAAATGGCCACATGGTCAATCTAATAAACTTCGCCACGCGTTCCAGAATTCTGGACCTCGTGTCGGCCCTGACAGAAACCAGTTTAGTCTACTCGGTAATGACTCTGGTAATAATAGCCCTGACGCTCAGGCCTCCCTTGTCAGGCCATGGAGTGCCAAAGTCTCGCGCCAGCTCGATGCTCGCCTTGGGTGATTCGTACAGTTCCATGTCGAAACGTCGTACCATTGTGGCAATCACAAGGAAGAGCTCTGCATATGCGAGGCTGGAAATGGTTTAGTAGAGGAGCGCCACAGGGACAGACGTTCAAACTCACTTTAACCCGACGCACATGCGGGTCCCCTTGGAAAAGTTGACCAGGTACTTGTCCAGGCGAGCGCCTTTGGCGGCGGCCCGGCTCCATCTCTCTGGGTCAAACTCTTCGGGGTTGGGGAAGATGTCGGGGTGCATCAGTATGTGGCAGTGTGTTTCGCTCACGGGTGTCTACCAAGGTTAGTTACTGCCATCTATTCCACAGTATGTCACCCACCCCGGGTGGAATCATAATGCCCTTGTATACCAAAGCCTCGGTGGGAGCAACTCGAGCCGATCGATTGGCAATACCGGTGGAAAGTCGCAGAGACTCGCTGACGACTCCAGACTATCAACATGTCAGACGAGCATTTTCACGAAGAAGAGAGGCTCACCAGATAAGGCAGCCGCTCCAGCTCATTCCACCTCGGTCGCGATTCCGGAAAAGGCATCACCGTCTTCAATTCCGCCCGCAACTTCTCGCGCATGTCGCTGCTCGAGTAGATGTGCCATGCACCGACTGCAAGAGTTCGGGCTGTCGTCTCGGTTCCTCCAATAATCAATGCAAAGCCCTCGTTCATCAACCGCTCCGGCGAGCGCATGTGCTGGGGCATCGTCGTGGCTGCCAGGCTGTTGATGAGGTTGTCGCCCCTTTTCCCGCTGGACACGTCGGCACTCTTCAAGGCCGCGACAGCCCGATCGTAGAGGTCTCTCTTCTGACTCGCCAAGGCAAAGGCCGGCGGGTTCAGCTTTTCCAGCCATCCGATCGGAGTCGCATTCAGGATGGTCTGAAGGATCGGGAAGAAATACAGCAGATGCGCCGACCGGAAAAGACCATTGATCCCGTCTCTGACCCCAGCGTTGAAGCCCTCCTTGTCCAGACTGCACGGGTTGAAGCTATACACGTATTCGTAGATGGTATCCGATGTCAACGCGGCGAATCCGGCATCGAGACTGACGACGCTGTGCGACTTGTAGGCTTCGACAAGGTAGAAGAAGAACTTGTCGATGTTCTTCCAAATTAGTCCCTCTGTATTCTCAATCGCGCGCTTGGAGAAGAACTTGTCGACGGGCGCTCTGCGCTCGCGGTGGCTTTCTGCATCGACGCTGCCGAACCCTGAGCCTGGCAGGTCAAATTGCGCGACCAATACGGGGTCCTTTTCTCGTTTCCGCGCACTCGAGGCGTAGATCTCCTCGTAGTAGTCTGGGTCGAGAATGTGCACTTCGCGGGGGTTGATGCGGATAATGGGCCCTACACCGATGGAGTCAACTGTGGCTCACAATTGTGCCGGGAGAAGGTATATGAACCGTAGACTTGGTGCAGTCGTTTAACCTCCCAGATGAACATCCCACCCCGGATGATATTATGGTAGAACTCGTAGCCGTGGGTGATGGCCGCAAGCTTGGGCCCGGGAATGTGGCTGAGAGGATGGAAGTACAGCCGGTAAATGCTCACGACCGCACAATAGGCGATCAGTCCCAGTCCAAGAACCACAAGTAGGGCCATTTTCAGTAGGATGAGAGGGGCAGAGTCCTTTGGCTGCTGGGAAGTTGCAGACGAGGGCGCAAAGCTATAAAAGAGCTCGTCACATGTGAATGTGCATCAGCTGTAACGTCCTTGCCACGATTGGACACAACTGCAGGAGAAAGAGATGGCCGTTAGCGAGATAATCTAGGCCCTCGGAAATGATGGCCTCCACTGGGGTTCGGCCCGCTTGCGAAAACCGTTTAAACTGAAACGCCCAAGGATTGCGACCCCAAGCACAAGACGCGGAAAAGATATACGCGAGCTGCATGACTTGAGAAGACGAGGCAGCAGGGCCAGAGACTCATGCTTTGTTGCATCGCTAGGCCAGTAACGGGTAGAGATCAATTAAGTACGTCGACCAGCGGGCTGTGGAGGATCTTGCGGGGCGAAGCTGTTGAACGGGGTGGGTGGGACGTTGGAGATGACACCATCTTTGCGGTAAATATATACATCGGCCTTAGCTGCGGACTGTGTTTTATGCTGCGAGAAACCCGCTGATTCTTTGAGCGACGGCAATAGGTATAAAATAATAGCCCGGACTTTGATAACACTCATACACAAGTTCATGACGACTACCTCGCACACACCCGATCAAGCCATTTTCAAGAAACGAGTCCCTTGCCGAGTGCCATGCCTGGGCCGTGGCGATAATCAGTAGTATGCCACGCACTACAATGATTGGGCCACATGGGGCTTTGCCGCTCGGAGTTTCCGGGTATTTATTTCCACGTCATTATTGAGTGATACCGAATGTTTCAAAGCAATTCCCGAGTACTATATCCTTCTGACTATTATGTTTACTTGACGTGTATCCAAGCTACTCAACCTCCCTCGCATATCTCCAAATCCTCGACCCTGTTCAGGGTACCCTGTTCTGAATGCATGTCGCTACATCCTCTCAGCTCACCCTCACGTTGTTTTCCTCACCTGAATCCTCCTCGCCCCCAACCTGCTGTTCCTTGCGACGCCGGTGCAACAGCGTATCGACAAAGCGCGCAATTGCAAGCGATAGACCGACCGAGAGCACGCTGCACGCGACGCTGAAACCGCGCCGGTAGAGTGGCTTGTCGTCCTTGCGGAAGATCTGGGCTCCGTAAATACCGGCAATGTTGGCGTTCATGATGACACTGTGTGAAAAGCCCTTGGTTAGCACACGTTAACAGCTAGGAGCAGGTGGTTCTTACCCGGCCATGGCGAGGGCGCGCTGCTCCGAGTCTTGGCAAGTGAGCGACAGCCATGCGATGTTGAGTGGATGCGAGAATGTTCCAAAAACCTGCGTCCAGACGACGCCAAAGTAGCGGACACCACGGAGATTGACGTCTGTAAAGGTGCGGTTGAAGATGTAACCGAGCAGATGGCAGAAGAACCCGAGGATGACAGTTTCGCCGCGACGGTTGCTACCGAGTCAAGAGGGTCAGCACTGCGTGTATGACGAGTGGGTTGGGCAACTTACTAGCGATCCGAGAACCAACTGAACGTAAACGAGACCGGGACCTGCAGGAACAAACCGACAGCCGCCAAAGCGTTACTGGACAGAGGGCCGAAACCAAAACTGGTGACAATCGACGGGGCGTATGTGTCAAAGGCACGTTGAGGGCCGTTGTTGCACAGTGTGATCAAGAAGTGAACCCAGATGCGCCAGTCCAGGAACTATGCACAGGAACAGTGAGCGAATGGGATGAGTCCAAGGCCGGCAAATGGGAAACTTACTGCTCGCTTGAACGCGGCCAATGGGATCTTTCTCCTCTTCTTGCCCTTCATCGGGTCGTCGAGCAGGACTCGGGTCTGGAGAATGTGCAGCTCCCGCTCCGTGAACCAGTTGACCTTGGGCAGGAAAGTACTGTGCGGGTTTCGGAACGAGTCGAGCAGGAAGAAGCCAAAGATGAAACCGGAAAAGACGGTAAAGGCTCCCATGAGGGCGAAAAGCCAGAACCAGCCTGGCCGATCACCCACACCACGCATGTGCAGGATGCCGTAGGCGAGCAGCTTTGCCGACGCCTGACCGAGCTGGTTGCCAAAGTAAAAGACCATGACCCGCTTGGCAGTCTCGCGACGAGTGTACCAGGTCGAGAGCGTCCACAAGCCGCCGGGAATGAAACCAGATTCAGTGATTCCCAGGAGGAAGCGGGTGGCGATAAAGGCACCGTATCCATGTTGGAATGCCTGGAAGGTGCTGACGATACCGAACAGGAAGAGCTGCAGGGTGAGCCACTTGCCCGGACCCACGCGGTAGAGAATCATGTTGGAAGGGATCTCGGTTAGCACGATACCGAGCGATAGCATCTGCTGGCCGACGTTGAACTGGTCCTGGTCGATGCCGACATCTTCCTGGAACATGTCGGTGATGGCATTGGCCATGTTACCGCGGTCGAGCTCTGCATTTCAGGTCAAACCAACGTCTAGGACAGAAAAAGGAGGACTTACGCAGGCAGAAAAACCCAAGGGTGAGGATGGGCATGATCATAAGATCGAGTCTGCACATCACACGCTTAGTGGTTGCTCATGGTCCAAGGGTTACACACGCTGCACTCACTTGCGCTTGGCCTTTTTCTCCTCCTCGACCGTCCAGTCCACCTCGTGGTGTAGGGCGATTTCATCCTCGTACTTATCCTGGATCTCCGGGCTGGGGCCCGTCTTGAGGTCGGCCATGCTGTCTGGTGACGATGTTTGCCTTGATGAAAGGAGTAGATGACGGCTTCTGGACCCTGGACAAGGACCCGATCTCTGGCTTGGAGGCAAGTATTTAAGACCGAGTGCGGATGGCATCATGGTGGTGGTATCCCGTGCCCAGGCAGAGCGAGGATGGCGTGCTTGCTGGATCTGCCGCTTGAAAAGCCCAAATCATCTTGGGCGGGAGGCTTGGCAGGCAGCGCCGAGCCCTCAAAAGCCATGGCGGAAGGCCAGACTTGCTGGATAAGAGCTCGTGGCTTGGGCGGGAGTCTTGGCCTGTCAGCCGCCATTTGATAATGCTTCGCCATCGCGCCTCTGCATTGCACCATCGGCGGCTTGTTGGGAGTCTTCCGTAGAGCTGACCACGTTCGGGCGCTGCAAAGGCAGGCCAATGCTGCGCAACGTGGGATGCTCTTTGTGCTGCCCGCCAGTCGCTTCCAATTTCTCCGAGGCGCACAAGACACATTCGCTGGGGGATCTGCCAAGCATACGCAAAGGGTTTACGCACGCGATCTCCCTCACATTCCTCGCCGCGCTGTACGTAAAAGCTGTTGTGGAGAAGGATCTGGAGGCTTCAGCCCCGAATTACGAACCCCCAACATGGTTGCCACAGCGAGTGCCTCGTCGGACGAAATCACCAACTTTCCGCGAGAGACGCCCTTGCCAACGAGATATTGTCCTGCAAACCTTAGCCCTCTCTCGGCCAAGCGGATGGCGACTTACGCCACGCATATGGCGTTTGCGCAGGACAAGAGAGCTTCATTCTTCTTTTACAGGTGCCCAGTCGCAGGCTTGATCTGAAGGATTGCCGGTGGATGTTCATTGGCTCGCAGGCCCACCTGACCTGATGCAGGGTGCGAAGCTGCCGTCTGGGCTCAGAAAATGGGAGGAGGAGGGGCATATATTCGACTCGGATGGGTACTACTCGGCTGGATGTCTCCAGTTCGAGAATGAAAACAGCTCTGAACCATGGAAATTTATCTCGATATACAGGGCATCGAGAGTGGCAGGATCTTCACCCCCAACGAGGCTGTCAAGGGGGTGGTCCGCCTGGAGCTGCACCGGGCAACAGTCGTTTCGGATCTCACCCTGTCCCTTGAAGGTCTTTTGCGCTGGCCCACTTGAGTCTGGTGTATCTGACCTGTTTTCTAGGAACAACCAGAACGGCTCTCATCGAGAAGGGGCCTGCGTTTATTCTAGGCAACGGTGTGCCAAAGGTTGCCGACGAGAGCCACCAGGTCTGACTGACCCTTTGTGACTTCAGTGCTTTCCTGACACCCGAGAGAAATAGCTGTTCAAAATATCAAAGGTTCTGTTTCCTCCCTCGAACACGCCATTCATCGCCAGAGGCTATACTCTTTCAGAAGGCCAATATGCCTTTCCATTTGAGATCAACTTCCCGCTGTTGGCCGAATGCTCAACATCGCAGCCCGAGTTGAGGCACCAAGAAGCAATTCTTCCTCCGTCATTCGAATCACGAGCCGTCAAGGGCGCACATGCCAGTGTCGCATACACCTTACGGGTCGCACTCAAGCGACGTACACATGTTCGAAAGGTCATCTCACAGGAGCAGAATCTCAGCTTTTTACCCTTTGATCCTGCTGCTGCCCTACTCTCGTCTCTGGGAACTGGGTCCCACATCAGACAAAAGGGACTGTACATTAGCCCCCAGAGCTCACTTGGATACTCTCACACTGCACTTCCAATCCTGCTACTGGAGGCGAAGCTCTCATCGCCGCCTGTCTTGTATTCACGCGAAAGGCTACCTTTGCAGCTGTGTGTACGAAGCCTCCCAACACGGATACAGCACGTCCTCCCGATCAAGCTCCAAAGTCTGCTCATCAATCTTCGGAGCACGACCGACATTCTTGCCGACATTCATAACACATCTTGGACATCCTCCAGGAGGGTGCTGGAGCTTCACGGGCTCGACGACACGATCGCCTGTGACCGGGAAAGCGATGTTCTCTCTGAGATCAAGCCCGGTGTCATACAGAGCGTCACCCTCCCTGATAGTCCTCCAAGCTTTACAACTTGCATTATCGAACACAAACACTCACTCGAGATTGATGCGACTTTTTCCCTTTCGGAACCCACCAACCTCTCGGTATGAAGTGCATTCATTTCTGTTCTTGCTCGTGAGACTAATTGAGACTTCCGTTGTAGTCAATAAAGCTCGTGATCAACGTTGAATTCGGGACAGGGTTGTACGCGCAACATACTGGGCGAGGCGGAGATAGGATACCCCCCATCCCTCTGAGACGGGGATGCATAGCACACTTGGGCGCTTCTGACACAGTTGATCTGGGGAGGGATCCCCCGCCGTACTAAGACCAAGTGTTCTTCTATGATAGGTGAACCGTACTGCTATTGTAATTCTCTTGCACTGAAGAGTAGGTTTGTTGTAGACGTAGACTCGTATTAGTGGCATAGCCCTGATCCAGCTCCGCCGAGTAGGTTACTGCACAAGTATATATCATACCTCATGCGTGCTTCTCCAAGTAGGGAAGCATGAAGCGGACGAGGTTGGGCTGAGAGCCTATGCTCATGAATGGACAAAGACAACGTGATCACATTGCCTTGTCTGATCCACATTTGGTCTTGACAAAGACGCGGCGCAGCCCTCGTCATGGCTCTGGTTCTCACGAAGCATTCTGTCGCGGAATCTGTTTCGACGACACAAAGGCCCAGGACAAAGGGGTCAAGGCTGATAATGAGTTGCTGTCACTGTGTGTTTGACAATCCTGAAAGAGTTTTTGCTGCACATTTGGACAAGGAATAAAAGACCCTGAATCAGTTGACGGAGTCGTGGTCTCAAAGAGCTGGATAAGAAAGATGTAGATAGATGCACAGGAATTATCTGGTATATTCTAATTGTAAAAGCACAATTAGCTGCAAATTATGGAGCTGCATCAATTATCTATCAGTTTCTGTTCATAATCTACAAAGTACCGACTATAACACCATTCCTGTCTGGATGGAGCACGTCCCATGGCTCCTGTTGATCTTCAACAGCATCGTCGGCCGCGAGGCCAGGGAGGCGTGAGCCCAGCTTGTCGCCGCCCAAACGCAGCTACTCCACGCCCATCTAAGCGGAAACCAAGCCAGAATCAACGACGCCAACACCGCTGTAGCAAGGGCAACCGGCGTCCATACCGCCGCGCCAAGTGAGCGAGCAGTGGAGACGACCGCCAGGATTCGACGACAGCCGGAGATTCATCGCCGCTATAGCCTTGCGACATCGTATCTCGAAAATTTACCCGATCGCGACTTGATCTTCCTTATGAAAGTGCACCCGGAACTGACTGGTCTCATCTTCCAATATGCACTGCCAGAGCGCTGGGCCGATGCGGCCATGTGGACGCAGACGAGTGGCAGTTCCTGATGGCAGAGCGCGTCGAGCTGAACCGTCTCACGAGATCGATACAGCGGCGGAACCAGGGCCACCAAGAGTTCATGCAGCTGGTAGAAATCGCGCTTCGGATAGAAGAGCGCGACTTGCGGACCGCTGCGCGGACACTGGACCGCTCATGGAGGAACAGGCACGGCTCGATCCATTCCACGGAGCAGTCGCCAATCTCTCGCCAGTGGACCTATGGTATCGCAAGACTAGGAAGCAGGTGATCTGGAACCAGGTTGTGAGAATCCGAGAATTGTACAGGGGGCTTGGTTACTTACAGGATCTACCTCGGGATGTGCCTGTTATGAGACCCGTTCCTACTCCACCCACAAATGCAATGAGCATGAAGGCCGCACAGCGGAGCCCAAGTATACTGGACCAGCTGATCATGGAGGACTGCCACGAGGCTCTCACCATGTTGAGACGACTAGGGATCCTCAACCCGATAGGATACACTCGCATGGGCCACAGTTACCTGCATCATGCATTGACGAACAAAGCTTTCAGAGTGGCGCGCATGATCTGCAGCCACCACACCCCGCAGGACTGGGTCAGCAGCAGTATTATCCCCGACATTACACCATGCCATTACTGCGATGAGAATGAAGGCCAGGCGCACCGCAATATTGAGCTCCTGGCGGAGCACAAATAGGCCAACCAGTTCGACCGCGCTTTCTTCAATATTGTCCACCCCTGGTGGGTGCAGCAACAGAATCCTCCCGGTGCTCTGCTGCGGGCCCATACCCGCCGAATGATATGCAGATTCGCCTCGCGTGATCTGGCTAACAGGCTTTTAGCAGCGGGGATTAATCTTTCGCAAACGCCAACGATTGTTGTGGCTTGCGGCTCGAACTCGGTGACCATGGCGGGACCCCCTGGCATCTGGCTGCAACAAATCGCGACATTACTTTCCTTAACTTTTTGGACAATCGGATACACGACCACATTTTTACCCTCGACTTTAACAATCGACTGCCTCTCGGCATAGCGATCATGGATAACAGCTATGAAGCCGCTCAACGGCTGATTCAGCTGGGCCATTCTCTTCGTGAGCAAATGTACAGCCTTCTACTCACGCTCCCCAGCCCTAATAACAGTATTTCCATTCTTTTCAATGAACTTGGAGCAAAAATCAATACTATCCACAGGACAACTAACAGGACAACTATCTACACTATCCTGGGAAACAAGAGCTGGGCCAAGTTTGGCCCGTTGCTACACGATGTTGTCCACGCGGTGCACTCTGTGAATGCACCGTTGCAGGCCAAAGTGACAGCTCTGCGCCAATGGGGTGTCGCCAATCGCCGAAAGGTCACTCAAAAAACCAGGCCCATCAGCGCCGTAATTTCAGCCAATACGACCAAGGGAGTACGTTTGATAGAGGCGATTAAAGAAGGCAACGCAGTAGCCCAAGGAGACCCCCAGGCACTCGATGGTGCTGGCCGGAATGCGAGCAAAGTTGCACTTATCTTGCATGTATCTCGGTCAATCATCGATCTCTTGTGAGGACTACTCGATATGTATCATATTGGTTTGATATAGCTCATGTCCACTTCAAAGTTAACTTGCGGATGCAATTGGCCCTTCAAGTTGTATTTCCTCATGAAACAAGATGTAACCAGCGATTTAAGATACTAACATTCCAGATAGCTCCTTGTGCAAATGGCATAATCAGGAAATCTATCGGGACTCCCGTCCTGATCGGACGGGATCCGCTCCAGGTCGACGGAAGATCCGCTAGTAGCGAGCATAAATACCGGATTCCACAACATTGACCACGTCAACCCCATGTTTCCATCCATAAGTACTGGAAAATGTTAGACCTGACCAGAAAAGTCGTCCTCATTACCGGCCTGGGCCAAACGACCGACCAGGGCTGGGGCATCGGTGCCGCAATCGCAACCAAACTGGCGGAACAGGGCGCACTGATCTTTGGCGGCAATCGATCCCTCGAGTCAGCGAAGCGAACAAAATCCCGCATCGAAGCTGCTGGCGGAATATGTGATGTGCGAGAAACAGATGTCACAAACAGCACGTCTGTAAAGGAGCTCGTTGACGCTTGCATGCAGCGACACGGCCGAATCGATATCCTGGTCAACAATGTCGGCAAATCGGAGCCTGGTTGTCCCGCTGCCATGGCCGAAGATACCTGGAATGCGCAGATGGACCTGAACCTGAAGAGTATCTATCTCACTTGCCATCATGTGCTCCCAATCATGGAGAACCAAGCTACTGGAGGTTCGATTGTGAATGTCTCGAGTATCGCGGGCTTGCGGTACATCGGCAAGCCACAGGTCGCATACTCAACGACCAAAGCTGCCATGATGCAGTTTACCAAAGTCACCGCTGTTATGTACGCGGCGAAGGGAGTGAGGTTGAATACCGTCGTCCCAGGACTCATCTACACTCCGTATACGAGGGAACTGGCGAAACGGTATGCACCTGGTGGCGATGAGGAGGAGTATATGAGGATGCGGGATGGACAGGTCCCCATGGGGCGGATGGGAGACGGATGGGATGTGGCGAATGCTGTGGTGTTTTTGGCGTCAGACGAAGCGAAGTACATCACTGGTCAAGAGTTGGTGGTGGACGGTGGAATCACTTCGTCTACAGGGAGAACTTGACATTTTAGTGGGCATCTTGTTCTTTGTACGCATTGTTGAACAATGACTTGTATAGAAGGGAGGGAAACTGGAAACTCCTGAGCCGACAATAAGTTCATTACCGTCCAGTGGCTGCGTGTATATGTACCTCGCAAATTCTAACATTAGTACATCCAACATGGCTCCTTTGTCCCATGAAACATGCATAATCGCTATCTGCGTGTAGAGTACATCACACCTCTAGCCTATTGATAATGCTCTCCACGTCTGCAAAACTAAGCTCGGCCATTGTCTCCTGCCAGAGCTGCTTGGCGATTGCCTCACCCCGAAGCTGATATACGAAGGGAGCCATGCTAGTGAGAAGGTTGGCATACACTCAAGGCAGGATCGAGTCCCATGATATAAGAGGGGACTTACGGAGCCACCTTGCCGTCCAAAACATACTGCCCGAGGGATGCCGGACCATGATTCACTGCTGCATCCACAAGCGCACGTGCACCGACTGACGCTTCCCGGGCAATGAAGAACTGCATGAAGCGAACGGCATACCCAACCACGGAGCCCTTGAAATCCCGGTCAAGGCCAGATTTGCACAGACCCGGATTGGGGGCGTTGATGACGACAATCGAGGAGGGCACACGCTGAGCGAGTTCTCGGAGGAACAGTTGACCAATTACCTTTAAAACTACATAGCGATCCTGAAATTTGAAGCTCTGCGGCTTATCGAAAAGCTGTGAGGAGAGGGGTGCTGTCTCTCTCCTTGAACTCGGCCCAGGCGGGGGTATCAAACGAGACAAATGTAATATGGCCGGGGTGCACCAGATTCTTTTCTTGGAGGACAGGAATCACAAGTATCACAAGAAGCACATTTCCAAGGTAGTTGACCTGAATACGCTCCTCGTGTCCAGTCTTCAGGTCAAGCGCGAAGGATTTCTTGCAGACACCAGCGTTGTTGATCACAATGCCCAGCCGATCAAGAGTCGTGGTGTAATCGAAAAAAGTGGTAATAGAGTCGTAGCTAGCGAGGTCAAGTTCGCACACTTCGATCTGACATTGCTCGACAAAAGTTGCTGTATTGCTTCCTCACCCTTGGCCAAAGACCGAACAGCCCTTCAAGCCCTAAGTCAAGAGGCGGTGCGCAGCGTTCAAAACCAATACCTGGGTTGGCTCCAGTAACAAAGACAGTCTTTCCCGAAAGATCTATCTCCTTGGGTAAGACTCTGGGTGGCTCCCCAAAGAGCTGGCGCTTCACGAACGCCCCTTGGGTCGTTCGCTTAGGTGAAATCAGCCATCACTAATTGAACTCAGAGAGAAGATGCAGATTAGAGAGGACACACACATGGTGATACTATCAGTTATTTACGAGTCACAGCCTAAGCTAAACCGCCACAAGAGCCGGGCTAGTCCCTTTCAAGGCCGACGAGGCGAACCGTCTGTGGGCCGGGCATCAGGTCCAGCCCTATCAAAGCTATAAGCCTGTAGGTGCTCGTCGCCTCGAGTTAGTGACCAAGATTGAAAGCCTAGAACGTGTTTACTAACTCTGCAAGTCCTCATCTATCTCTTAACTTTTATGGAACGTGAAGAACCCTTAATGACTGGTAACCCTGAACACTGTTCAAGAATTGTCCCAATGACGACTTTGTGGTTAATGAGCTCGAATTAAATCCAGCTGCCGTCTCACTGCTCAAGAGATGGGCGGAAATAGAGGGCGAAATAAACCAATAGTGCTATAGCAGTAATTGGTGAGTGTATGACGCGACAATGTGATTCCGCGCAATAGTTGTGCCGTATTTCTTTCCAAGCCTGAGCCGAGTATTTATCCAACGGCGTATGCATACTTAGTCCTTTTTTTACCCTACTAGACCCTGGTTTTGACCTTTTTGGAATGCCGGGTGTCGGCGACACTAATAGCTTCGACACCCGTGCCCTGGGTTATATCACGAGCCTACTACCACAGCGGTGAAATATCTAGAAGATATAAAGATGGCCACTCCAGCAGGGCGTAGGGGTTCTCTTTGTACCCAGAGATCTAATTCAGGCTAATTATATTAAAGGAATACCCTGTGATGCAGCTTCTAAGAGGATGGCCCCTTGGCTGGGTTATAGACGACCATAATTTCTATATGATACTAGGACAACTACAGCAGCTCTCAGTTGTTAGTGAAGCTAGTCTATTTCAGATGACCTAGGATGGCGAGACACTATTATATGTCAGTGCAGCATTATTCAAGGTAGATATCATTGCTGATTCTCATAATAGTATGCAACAGGCCTGTGCTTTCGGGCTCACCGGACTTCTGATCACACTGTCTTTGCCTAGTACAATATATTGTGGAAGTCGGGTGTTTCATCAACGAAGGAAGAACGAGTACATCCGTTTGTGATACTCCATTATCATCATATGATCGATATTGTGTGAATTCCGGACTGAACTTCAACTTCTCTTCATTTCGCGCTTTATAGACCTGGGGGTGTTGGTCACGGACAGTGATGTGGATATCCACAAGTCCGACCGAGTTACGCTACTATATAAGACATTTATGTAGAATGAGCAAGATAACATGATATACTCTCAAAGTTTTCTCGTCCAGAGCTGACCGAGTACCTAACCAAGGCAGCAATCGTACTATCGAACAAACTCAACGCCATTATGCGACAGCCTACTGATAACGTGAAGCAGCTCGTTCACTGTAGCAAAGGCAACCTCATCTCCAGCTTAGAAAAGCAGCGAGGTATCAGACGCTTACTTATTTAATTAGTCTCCTTGGCGGACGGCTTGGAATTTCTTCTGAGCGCCAACTTAGATATACACACTGGACATAAAATTCCACGTGTTCGATCACGCAATACGCCACGACCCGCTCGAGTCTGCCTAGATTCTCATACGCCATGGCGTTCTGGTGAAGCACTACCCCATCTCTTGCTGCATGTCGAATCAAATAAGGTCATTAGTCTGGACCATATTTGGTGAAAGACGTCGTCGTCTTCTAGAGATTGCGAGTGAAACTTTACCCAGCGGCGATACAAGCGGAGCTGGGATTACACACTGGGGCTCTCCCTGATCTGAACGCAGACAGAATATGGCGGGAATTGAGCATCCGTAGCTTCCCTACTCCTGACTCACTGAAGCGAAAAATTACTTGTCTATTATTAAGGACTTTGATCATTCGATCGACACATTTGAGACATTGTACCAAAAAGAGTTCCGCGACCTTGACTGCGTGATGGATAATGGATGCAGCAAATGAACGTTCCACCACCTTCGGTTGAGCCAGATCATTGACTTCCTTGCCTGAGCTAGGTGGCTCCTGGAGGAGGGTGTCCCTTTACGGATACTAGACAACATGGGCCACACCACTGCTCACCACGAACTGGCTTTGAGAATAACAGGCCTCATTATTCGTCGTGATGGTGAAGGACTAGTTATTCCAGCCGCGTTTCCTGCGCAACATAGGGCTTTTATCAAGTCGGCCCTCGGAGCAAGGTGCAATAACTCTTGCTGGTGCTTTTATTCAGAGTCAGTATGCTCTCCACTTTCCATGGAAGAACATCATCCTGCAATACAGTAATAATATTGACGATATGTTTAGCATCCCTCCCACAAAGACATGACACTAGTGGGCGCCAGTGGACACTAGCGGGAGTTGGATTCCTCTAAGTGCAGCGGTAAAAGGAGTGCTTCGGGTCGTCTGGCAACTATATATCGGTCACTATCCCCGTCGCTCATATTGTGTCCCTTCAATCCCAAACTATAGACAAGATGAAGCCAATCCCATCAGGCAAAGAACCACGCCTTTCTAGCCCTCTCGGCGGGCCCCATCGGCTCTTCGACGACTCGTTCATTATTGAATTCTTACAGCCAGCCGTAGAGCTCGATGCGACGGTCCTGATGCGGGCAACATATGTCGGAGACCATCCCTCCATGCAGCTGGGGAAAAAGCACCCTCAGGTAAGTATATCAACCCCCAGAAGCCTAAGTCTTTTAAGCTAAGATTGTCTAGGTTCCACCGATGCATCTTCACTTCATGCAGTCCGAATCCTTCATCGTCGAAACCGGAGCTATCGGCACGACAACCACATACAGCCTCATCGACACAATCCACACGAGTAGCGCAAATTATCCACAGAACAAGGTCCCGGCGAGGCTGTCACCACCCCTTCCTGTCCGTAGTGACCAGGGCGTTACGGAAATCACCCCGTGGACGCCACATCAATTCTGGCCGTAAGTTCATCCAAGGGCTCCATTTCCCGTTCCAAGGCTCACGTTTTCGACCCAGAGTATCGCCAAGCCACCCATTTTGGTTGACTGCGGAGGGCAAATCTCAGGAAGCCTCGTCCCCTCAGGGTCGGCGCACTGATACCAACCTCCTCATCTGGGGACACCCTCGAACCCATGACAATCCGCCAGTGGGCGGTCTCAGCACCGCCTTTCCGCCAGATCTAGACGCGGCGTGGTTCGTGGCACTCTTGTCGCTCGTTGACGCCGTGCATGGGCAGCGCTTGACGATGAGTCCTGGACTCGGGGCTGTGCTGATGGCATTACAGACTGCGAGTGGTGCGTCGCTGATTATAGCGCCAAAGGCATGGTGGCTTGGCCCATTGAGGTGGGCGATCCCTTGGTCGGCGCAGGTGGTTTTTGAGCGCGCGCGAAAATTGTTCCGAGGGAAAAGTGTGGTGCAGCTTGTGGAGGAGGTTATCGAGCGGGAGGTTGTGAGGCGGAAGTGATTAGGGGAGATAAACCTAGATATTGTATCTACAGGACTGCGAAGTGCGAAGAGATGGGCTGAAAGGGCCCACAGTTGGACGGCAACTGGCTGCATCCCAAGATCGGCTGCGGGCTAGCGGCACTGGCGCCACCACTGCTTCAGCTCACGCTTTGCACAACCTCTTGTCTGGGGAGAGAGCTCGCAATTTCAGAAACCTCGCTCTTCGGACTACCAGAGACAAGCTTTTCAGATACTTTCCCCTGCTACCTTCATGGCGATGCGAAACGCCTGCATTTCATGCCGTTTCAGGAAACGCAAATGTGACCGGGCCTTTCCAACATGTGGTCGATGCGAAGCGTATGTCATATCAGCGATGCACCATTAAAGAGTGTGTATTAATATTATGTAGAAATTTCACCGAGTGCATTTACATTCCACAGAAGCATTGCCGGGCCGTGCAGCTGGCAGCGCAAGCTCCAGACATAGGATACACTGGCATTTCCCTCTGGCCGCTGTTCGAGCCATACCCCATCCCTCGGCGGTGGTACATGCCACGCCTACTCCAAAACTGTACGTCACCTGCGCTTGATGCACATCCCTCATCTGATGTCGGAATTTTGCAGTCATTGACGGGCTAGGCGTCTCGCAAGTGCCGGTCCACCCTGGAAGCATGGCATGGAGCTTACAAACCGTGTGGATGCAGCACGCGCTCAGCGACCCGTGCCTGTTCCACGCTACCCTCTTCCTGGGGTCTAGTTACTCTGATATGCTGCGCGGAGAGAGAGCAAGCTCTTCTATAACCCTGTTTCATCAGAGTGAAGTGCTTAGGTTGGTTGGCGAACGGCTAGGCCACCCTGTTCTCGGGATAGATGACTGTACAATTGCAGCAATCACGCCCCTTGCGTCTTCTGCAGTGAGAAATCCTCATCTACTCTGGAGTCATTGCCATTGCTAATATAAAATAGGGGTTTAGAGGAGACCGAGATGCAGCACGTATCCACCAAGCAGGAATGCGGAGGATGGTGGAATTGCGTGGTGGACACGACAAGTTAGGTATGGGGGGCTTAGTCGCCGCCTTGTTACATATGTGAGTATGCCGCCTTGTGCGCATGATCCCCTTGTCGTTGGCTAATGGTAACTAGGAATAGCCTTGTATGCAGGATCGCGTTCAATCAGGATGATTATCCGTCGTCCGGTGGGAAACTCACTTTGCCGCCGTCGGCGCTAGAGATTCGAATTCTAAACTCCCTCGAGGATTCGCCGGGGCACAATATCCCCGTCCAGTCAATCAGGAGGATTATTCAGGTTGCGTTCAACGCCAAGTTGCAGGCTAATAGCCAAGTCTCGCCGGCTCTGGACCGCGATAACATATCCATCCCCGAGGACCCCATAAATCAGTGCTGCTACCTAGCCATGACGATTCTCCTCTCCATCATCCAACAACCCCTTCATCCCTCGAAGTCTCTGAACTGCCTCGTCCATGATCTGAAATCCTACCTCACCCTAACAGATACTCAGACGTGGCTCCGATATCTCCCAGAGGTATACAGCTGGGTGTGCATGATTGGAGCAGCGACGACAGACAAGCTGGAGCAGCGAATATGGTTCTACTTTAGGCAGGCCTCTGCACTAAGGTTGGCCAGCCTGCAGAATGGATATTTCATGGATGAGCTCTGGGCGCACTTTGAGTGGCTGAGGGAGCGGAGGTCATCACGAGCCGGTGCCGGGGTCGATGATCAGGGTTGGCCCTGATAAACAGGTCGCTACCGGAGATGACAGGGCATTGATTTACCAATCAAATATCTTATAATTTACAGGGCATCTTCCTTTTCATTTGTTTAACTCGAAATCAACCAACGTTGAATATCAAGTTTGCAATCTTGGACTGGACACGGGAGATATTCGATATCCTGATGAGGTCATGACCTAGATTCCCACGTCGACACTACGATCCATATCATCTCTTGAGAACAACACAGGACATCCATAGGCTCACTTCCTGCCTACCAAGCTGATTAATCTCCAAACTAAGAAGGTCAAGCATAGTACGCCGTCGCCAAACATGACAATAGTTCTTCCCAGGACATGCAATAGAATACCTAACAGACAGGAAGAAGCCATGGTTATATCTCTACTCTAAGAAATTCAGGGGAACCGTACCTTGAAAAGGGCCGCAACACCACAAGCAGTGGGCTCACTTGCGCAAGTAAAAAACCCGCATCTGCCGGCGCAGCATAAGGCATGATTTTATCCATTTTGGCTCCACATACTGTTGTAATTCTAGTATAGGGACGCGGTGCTTTGGAGCAGCTCGTTCCGCGGAAGGCCCGAGGAACCATGTACTTGGCTCGTGATCTAGATTGAGTATAGGTACTACTAGGATTCCAGGATGTTCCGCTTCTTTCCGGTTTCCCTTTTGTTAGCTGACATTTTAGCTGACAGGACCAAGGAATGATAAGATGTAAGCTACGAGATTAGCATGTTTCTGAGCACGGGGCGGTCATGCGTGCGCTGTATTTAAGTGGGTGATTATTATTTCTCGTACGTATCTAACCCAAGATTATCACTCGTTGCTTGAAAAATGGCATCTGTATGGGTCCTGGCTCTGCTCGCCGTGGTTAGTCTAGTAGTCGTTGTCACCCACGGCCGGGGGAAAAGTCCTCCAAGCGGGTCGAGACGCCCTCCAAGCCCAAGATACGGTAGGAAGGAGACTCTTTAAACTCATCCCCTTGTCAGCATGAACCCTCCCAGGCTAACGAATCCACGCCCAGGACTACCGATTGTCGGCCATGCCTTGCAAGTGCTACCGGTGCATTCATGGCTCAAGTTCAAGACATGGACAGATGAGCTCGGTCCCATTGTCCGGTTCCGCGTTTTTGGATGGGAGAATATCGTACTGTCCACGGAAAAAGTGGCCAACGATCTACTACGCGAGCGGGGCTCGCGATACTCCTGTCGAGAGCATCGTACGTATTTGGGACCCTTATTAAGGCTGGGACTAGCGCTACAGCTGCTGCCATGATGCCCTTTGTGCTTGTTATTGTTCTCTCCCTCCAGGAGCAGCAGGCAATGTGGGATGAGCTTGATAAGGTTGTGGGCGACCGGATGCCGGAGTTTGAGGATGTACCCAGACTCCCAACGTGTCAGGCAGTTATCAAGGAAGTTCTCCGGTGGAGGCCTGTTACCAGTGGAGGTAAGTACCTTTCCCCTGGCTCCCATTGCCGTACCTGTCTAACTGAACTTGTGCAGGTGCTCTAGATCAACTGACGGAGAACGATATCTATAATGGATAATTCTTTCCCAAAGGGACCACGGTCCACGCAAATCAATGGTAGGCCTTGGCCCGCACAGAAGACGCAAAACCTCACATCACTCACTAACTCGTTGCACCAGGGCCATTCACCGAGACCCCGAACTGTACCCGGATGGCAACACGTTTAACCCAGACCGGTGGCTTAAGGCTTAGTCCCAAGTACCCCAGCTTCCGGGAACCGTTGAGCAAGTATCCATCTCTGCAGAACTTCTCCAGCTTCGGCTGTGGTCGGCGGATTTCCCCGGGGATGAACATCGCCGAGCGGTCCCTCTACATTCTCCCAGGGCGTGTCATGTGGGCCTGTCGAATTACCAAAGCGAAGAATGCTAATGGCGCGGATATCACACCGCCGTCCTATGATTATACCACTGGATTCAACGCATAGCCGAAGCCATTCACGTTCCACCTCGAGGCACGCTCGGAGCAGAGACGCCTGGCAGTTGAGGCGTGGTGCGAGGCCGACCATGAGGACCCGCTTGCTTGGACAGCGCAGTATAGATTAGGGCTTTCCCCAAAGGGAGGGGCCAAATCCTGATTTCTCTGCTTTGGTGGGAAGCCTTGACTCGCAGCAGCTCTCGTCCCATATCTAGTTGCGCCGGTAACGAAGGTAAAAATCCGCCACCGCCGTTCAAAATACACCGAGTCCCAAGGGTTTCCTCATAGAGTTTATTGTCTCATGGTAGGACGCTGTTGTGATTTCCTGGGGAGCAGACGTCAGGGCCGTCTGTGAGGAATTGAACGGGGAGCTCTAAGGCTTCACCATTCTACCGAACAAGATGCCGCAGCGAGCAGTATATGTACATTTCTAGAAGTCAACGGGAGGGCCAAACGCTCAACCACGCCATAGTGTTGTACCTTGTCGGCTTCAGCAAGGAAGCGATCTGTAATAAATGCCAGTTATCTTATATCCTCTCTCGACCAACGAATTCCTCCTCTTATACTCGCAACAGACCAGCTCAACCGTATGCCCCTGTTTAAGTGTTATCACGGTCCAACGGACCATCGTTGACCAGACTGTGCCATTTTGCTATCTCAAGAAGTAGGTCTAGAACATGAGATGATTCAAGCTGCTCATCAACATCAGGGGACAGAGGCACATGTTTTCGCCATTCCACGATGGCTTGTTTGCCCCCAGGGGCTTGATCGTCATCCCCGCCATCCAGTCGTCCTAGTCGTTCATTGAATGTTGATTGTGGCATCAAGGACCAACCGAGGAGGTCGGCTGCAGCACAGCAGGCGGAATCACTGGTAACCCGGCCCAGAGACTCATCAGTGGGATTCAACTCGGGACCAGTGGATTCTCCGTTTGCGATGTTGGGAATGATAATTGCAGAGCCCATGCTTGTGCATGGTTGCGTTATATCCTCACGTGGGTAAGGTAGTAACGGAGCACCGTCCTGCAAGGGTCGGTCACGGATAGTCTCATGTGCATTCCTTACCGGAGACTTGCAATAATCCTTGTAATTCGTACCATAGTAGCAGTTGACGCCGGTTCTCTGGCAGCGGTGACACGGTATTTCGCTATCGCATTTGACCTTGGACCGCTTGCAGGACATGCATGCTCGACTTACTCGGCCCCGCCATGCAACGTACTTCTTCCCGGGCGTTGGATTGCAGGAGTGAATGGCATTTCCATGTCGGCCTAATGAGTCGCTGTGATTTTCTTGTTAGACACAATTGCGCTGGGTGGTTGGTTTTGGAGATTGGACATACACACGGTTGAATCGTTGGCCGCACACTTGGCATGCATATGGTTTTGTGTCTGTGTGCGTGTGCAAATGGCGGTCATAGTGGCTGCGTCGGCTGAACGTGGCAGCGCACATATTGCAATGGATGCGCAGGGAATCCATTGGCGATCCGTGTGATTTCTGGTCAGTCGCATCGACGTTGGTAGTTTTGTGGTCGGGATGAACACGGCGGGGATGCGAATGCCTGGCTCTGAGCAATCGAACCAGAAATAATTACCCTATTGCTTCGCCCCTCTGCCACGTGGTGTTGTGGAGATGATCTGTTGGAGGAGCAAGTAAAGGGTTAGGGTTTACTGGTATCATTCCGCGGAACGCTCCGTACAGTCGGAACCAAGCTGCTCGCCCAACCTATTGCAGCAGTTTACCCGGAGCTGCGGGGTAACTCTGGCCTCCTACTTCATCGTCACCTGCATTGCGAAATCCACCCCGCCTCTCTTCCGCGGAATGGACTCATAAATTGTCCCCTCGCGACTTTCGACACCAGAGCGACACTCACCGATAGAGCCAAAAAAATCCGACCAACATACCACGATGAGTCTGAAGGAGTACATCTACAAGCAGGTTGAAGGAGGCGGCCTGCTAGCCAGCGTCTGGTACAAGTCTGGGCCCGAAGAGACGGGAAAACCCATCGGTGAGTTGCATATTCAAGCCCAAAGTGGCCCATCGTTGACCTAGAAAGCACTCTATTTTCACGGAGGCAACCTAGTTCTAGGCCACAAGGACATGTTATCCCAAGACTACATCCAGCAGCTGCTAGACTTGGGATTCGGAGCGGTCGTTTCGCCAAACTACCGACTTGCTCCCACGATTTCTGCAGCCGAGGGGCCTGTCCAGGATGCCAAGGATAGTTACCTATGGACCCAGACACAGCTGCCGGGGCTTTTGGCCAAGGACGCCAATATTCGCCTTGATGGGAGCAGGATTGTGACTTTGGGCCACTCTGCCGGAGGGACCCTGGCCCTTTTGATGGTGCGTTGAAACCATTTAACTCCCTTCACCTCCAAGGATTGGGGTACTAACGGCGAACCACAGGCTTCGCTCCCCCAGAAACCACTTGCAATCCTCGACATCTTTGGTCTCAAGTACTTTAACGATGATTTCTACACCAAGCCCAACCCCGCGTTCCTCAAGCTACCGGACTTTGACCAGGCACTACTGGATAGAATCTATCAAGATCTTCCTGCCCCAAGTGCCGGGCCACCTCCCTTGGGACCAAACGGGCCTGATCTCAACAACCACCGCGTTGCCTGGCTCCTTACTGCTTTCAAAAAGGGCACGTGGCTGAGCTCAATCGTGCCAGATGGGAACTATAGCGGGATTGACCCAGCCACGCTCTTTGGCTCTTCGTTTCCTCCTACATACTTCCTGCATGGGGCGGCGGATACACTGGTTGATGTTGAGTTCTCTCGAAGAGCGTTTGAGGAGTTGAAGAGTAATGGTATTGATACTAAGCTCGTTGTTGAAGAGGGAGCACCGCATGGCTTTGATGCCGGGTCGAAGCCCGGGGAGCGTAAGTATGAGCTTGTGACGGCGGGTTTCAAATTCCTTGCCAGCTGTGCTACCTAAGTAGAGATGAATAGAGCGGTAGAGCAGTATACTTCTTTGCAATCGCGAACTTGGTGCCTGGCGCGGGATGAAGAAAGTTTTTCCGCCACGCTTCGGGCATCGTATCTACTCTTCCGATCATGTACTGCTCGAAGAGCTTGACGAGCGAGAAGCTGCTTTAAGATCTTTTCTCTAATTGGCTACCTCGGAATATAACTCAACTCCTCGGAACAGTAACAGCATACAGACAAACTTTCTGGCTCGGGAGAACTGAATCCGAGCTCGATTGTGGGACAACAAGGGTCAAGCGCAATCATGCAATATATCGATGATATTACCCCAACTGACAGGTCTATAGAAGCACTATGCACTACGAAGGATGCCGGGCCAACGACTATAGCTCCAGCTAGGTAGATACACGGCAGGTCCCTACTCCCCCATCTCCCGATCCGCAGCCCAGTGCGCAAGCTTCATAATCCGCCACTTAAGAGTCGCATGCCGAACTCTCTTTCCCCACACGTAGAGCGGAATCCACAAGGCAAGGATGAAGAAGCTGAAGCTGGCCATGGTGGCAAAGGCCCCTGCGTACCCATCGCGCTCGACCCAGGAGTTGGCGTAGAAAGACATGAGGAATGTAATGAAGGCTAGAACACGATCCACTGGTTAGCAACCCAGGTTGCAGAGAAGAAGAGAAGAGGGAATGGGTCTCTGTCAGAGAGGCAGGTCAGATGAGAAGGAGTGACATACACTTAAAGGCAACCTGGCTGACGACAACCTCGCCCGCAATAGCTCGGTAGCTGTCAATTGTGTACGTGACGCTCACGCCAATCGCGGCACTACTGCCAAAAGAGACTGTTTTGTTGCACAGGGTAATCAGCACCGGCCGCGATAAAGTATGTATTCAGGCAGGCGTAAAGAGGGAAGCAAAGCGCATTCCGGCTTACATAGAAAGAGACCGAGGATCGGAACCATGTAGTGCGTTCTGTAATGGAGACCAAGGCCGTAGAGGAGGAGGGATCCCGGATAGCAGACCATGGCCACGCTCACCGCGGGAAGCCGCATCTCGGGCTCACGGATGCCCCTGTTTTTCAAAGTCGCACGATTTGCGACCCAGTCGGAGAAGTAACCCCCAAAGGGCATCCCAAGCAGGTTCCCGATAATGCTCGCGATCCAGACCACTCCCACTTGCCAGACGGTAAAGTGGTAGACCTGCGAGAGTGCATTGGCTGCAGTTGTGCCCATGACAACGAAGATGCCAATCCCGATACCAAAGGAGACGGTGGACCAGAGGACGGGGGGGAGACAAACGAGAGGCACTGGGCGGAAAGCGATCTTCCAAACCGACTCCCGGGTCAGGGGCTTGGAGTTGAACGCAAGACGCTGGAGAAATGATTTCTTGGGGATGTTGGATGCGGATTGTGGCGGGACATCCTCCACCTCGCGTACACTCGGTGCTTTGGATTTTGGCTCCGTTGTTGTTGTTGTTGTTTCGAGGTGGAATACCTCTCGCTGGAATGCGGTCTCGGGCATGGTGAAGAAGATCAGGGCTGTGGTAACTAGGACCAACGTAGCACACAGGTAGTGGAAGGTTCTCCAGCTCTGTGAGATGGACATGAGGCCCGCAATGAACGACCCAAAGGCGGCACCGGTAGAGAGCGAAGCAGAGTACATTCTGTCAGAGATCCATAAGCATGAGCGGCAGTAGGATGACAAGGATAATCACGGTCTACATACGCAGTCATTTTTCCACGCTCGTGCAAGAAAAAGATATCGGCAATCGTAAGTGGAGCAACGCACTCGGTGCTGCCAGCAAACCAGGCTCCAATAACTCTTGAAGCAAGCAGGCTGCCGTAGCTTGTCGCCTGTGCCGACCAAATGCAGCAGAGCCCAAAGGCTAGAAAGGAAAAGGTGTACACCACGCGACGGCCATATTTAAGAGCAAGAGGCACCCACAAGAGGTTGGCCACACCGGCAGCGGCCGAGGCCGTGGAGAACAGTAGCGCAACCTTGGTGACCGCGGACGAAAACTTTGCAATGGAAGATGGAGACAGCGTAGCGGGGTTGGTAGGGTCGGGGGGGTACGCGCCAAAGAGGTCAATAACAATCTCGATCAAGACAGTCGATGGGCCAGCTGCGAAGAAATTGACCCAAGTCAACGCGGTGCATGTGAGCACGGCAACATAGATCTTGAAGGCCCTGGACCTGTGAAGGGAATCAGAATCGAGGACGGGCAGGATGGTGGAGTGGCTGACACCTACCAATTCAAGGGGTCGCCGGGGTCCGAGGATGGCTGGGGAACCAGGAGTGTTGCGCCAGTTCCGTCCTGAAGCCGGACGCGACCCAGCGTCTCTGGGAGACGGTGTACCATTATGGAGGTTACGAGAGTCCGGATGAGTGCGGGGGATGTAAGTATCAGGCAATACTGGAGTCGGAAGATGGGGTGATATATACCCACAGTGTGGGCGTTGCGGGGTGTAGGTCGAAGGCGTGGGGTATGGAGAGAATGCATCGATAGCATTCGAGGGCTCAGGGGATTCCGCGGAGGGATTGCGTCGGCGGTATTAGTCGAGATGCTTCAGTGGCGCACCATAAATCAGCATGAAGATGTGTGATTTGACTTGCAACGAAAAGGGTAGACAGACATGTGTTGGCTGCGTTGTCGGTGGAAGGACGCCTTGGAGGGCCAAAGCAGCCTCGAGTAGTGATCATGTAGAGTGCCAATGGCCCTGGCCGCTATAGGAAGTGATGAACGAGAAAAGGCCCAAGTACCAACTTGTGTATAGGCAGGTTTTGGCTAAGGCAGTCTGCAGAATCTCGCAGAAGAGATTCCGCAAGAAGCATCTACGGTCTATGGACGACGGCGTAGAAGCAGTTTGTCCTGAAGGGCCATCAACCCACTGCTAGCCAAGCGCCCAAGATTGCTTTGGGAAGCTATTAGTACGTTCCGCGAATTATTCTCCATCGAATGCCCTTGAAAGAAGCCCGAGAAATGCATCTGCAACCCGTGGCGTAACATTCCAACGGTCCTGGAAGATTCCGCGGAAAGTGTCGGGCGACCGTAAACCCCGGATTGCTCAACACTTCGTGGGGTGATCTGCTTTGACTGATATAACGTGGGAGCAGCGCCACTCTGGGCATAGACGCTGTTACCCTTGTCTGTACACTGAACAACCCCGAGTCCAGCTCTGGCAGAAATGGAGCCCACGCAGAATGCACTGCACACACCGACCAACAAGACCCCGCACGAGAGCCACTTTGGGCTTCCTTCGCCGTGGGAACACTATTACCAGCCCATCGAAACCGCGCCGCAGGGTCGCTTCGAATGCGACCTCGATGAAATGGTCGTCTTTGGTGACGTACCTAGGGAGATCAGCGGAACCTGGTATCGCATCCTCGTGGACCCTCACTTCTGCCCGCAGCCGGGAACCCCGTTCGTTGACGGAGACGGCCACGTCTGCGCGTTCAGAGTCCAGGAGGGAAGGATATCCATGAAGATCAAATACATACACACTGAGAGGTGGCTGCTGGAGCGCAAGGCAGGTCGTCGCCTGTTTGGCCGCTATCGGAATCCCTTTGACATACACCCATGTGTGCGATACGCCAACGACAGCACGGGAAACACCAACATTATCTATTGGGGTGGTAACCTTCTAGCCTTGGCTGAAAGGGGTCTACCGTACGCCCTGGACCCAGACACTCTCGAGACCAGGGGTGCGGATCCCTTTGGGGGCCAGACAATTGCAAAGACTTTTGCGGCGCATCCCAAAGTTGACCCGCACAAGAACGAGCTTGTCACCTGGAGCTACTCTGCAAAGGGGCTCAGCACTCCTGATATCTGCACCTACTCTGTTGACACTCAGGGACGCATCGCCAACGAGCATTGGTTCAAACAAGACAAGCCTGGATGGCCGCACGATGGCTGGATCACGGACAACTGGATCATTCTGTCCAACATGCCCTTTGGGGTCACTAGCGACGAGGAGATGCAGGCTGGCGGTGACTACTGGAAGTTCATTCCTGATCAGCCATCCGAGTTCCTCGTGAGTCCACGCTACGCCAACACGCCGAGCCACCCAGACTGGAAGCCCGGCGAGTTCCGCAAGTACACCGGGCCGCACGGCCTCATTATCCACACCGGCAACGCGTGGGAGGAGGAAGGCGGGATCTTGAAACTCGAGAGCCACTTCCTCAGCTTTAACGTGTTCCATTTCTTCAATCCCAAGGACTATGAGAGCCCGCCGCCCAGTGGCGGCTGGCTGCGATGGACGCTGGATCTCTCCAGGCCCGACGGAACCGCGCTGCCACCACCGGAGACGCTGCTGACGGGCATCTTCGACTTCCCCACCTTCGATGAGAGAATGACCGGTCGCAAAAGCAAGATCCTGTATTTGGGGGGCATGGTGGCGCTGGATGGAGGGTTCCGGCCTCAGTTCAACACGATCATCAGGTTCAACACGGAAACTGGCGAAAAATCCACGTTTTACGCCGGGGATGACGGTGGCGTGGCGGAACCGGCTTACATTCCTCGGGGGCCGGACTGTGAGGAAGGCGACGGCTGGGTTATATTCTACATGGAGAGAGACTCGTCGCCCAAGGGTGAACTGGTGATCCTCGACACAAAGGACTTGTCCAAGCCCCTCGCCATCGCGCAACTGCCCTTTAAGACGCGTAATCAGGTCCATGGGAACTGGGTGCCAAACCCTCACCCCGGTCAGCCCCTGCCCTTGATGTCTGGTCCGATCAAGGATATCATCCCGAGCACAAAGTACTCCCAGCTGCATAGGCTGCCTTAGTTGGAATGTTCCTAGGTAGAATACAATTCACTTATTAAATATTGACCTCTATGCCACTCCAACGAAGAGCCTTTCATCTATCGGACAGCCTTTTCTGGGTGATATGCATCGCACGGTGTTACAGAGAGTAGAGTGTAAAAAATCACAAATCCTGCCTGTGAGCTGCTCTGTAAGCGTCGTTTTCCTCGTTGGCCATGACGTGCCTCGTCGACAAACAGCACAAGTATGCCACATTGGATGTGTTTGGCACTGAGATTTCGGGCCTTAGTCCGTATGCTGACCAAGTTTGCCTCCACGTTCTCCAGGATTATTAACTGGGGGGTCCCCCGCACCGCGGAACTTCCGAGCCGACTCGCTTCTCCACAGCATCTCGGAACCAGCAGAAACTCACATATTTAGCAGCCTCGGAAACAACAGGATGGCGGCCGCATAGTCAAGGAGCCAGTACTGCACGCACCATGATTGCTCAGCTCGCACCTGTGCCCTATAGCGCCTCTACGCTCGCTGTTGCCTTTGTGGCGGTTGTACTGCTGTACTATCTGGTTGGGCCCCTTTTCAGCCCGCTCCGTGATATCAAAGGGCCAGCGCTTGCGCGCTACACGCGTCTCTGGGAGCTGTACCAGAATTGGTGCGGCCAATTCGAGCATGTCACGGTCGCTCTGCACAAGCAATATGGTACGTAGCCACCGTGATGCAACGACTGAAGCTAACTACTCTGCTCGCAAAGGCCCCATCGTGCGCCTGGCGCCCAATCGCTACAGCATCAGCGACCCCTCGGTGATCCGCAGCATCTACGGTGCGGGCTCCAAGTTCTCCAAGTCGGACTACTACGACCCGTTTGGCTCCCCGTCCATGGCGCACCGAGATGTCTTTACCGAGAAGAGCAACGAGAAACACGCCTCAGAGCGCCGGAAAACCTCGCACCTATACTCCATGAGCTCCCTCGTCTCCTACGAGCCCTTTGTCGACAAAGTAAACAGCGAATTCATGGCTGCGCTGGCAGACCATGCCCGCCACGGGCGCGACTTCGACCTGTTTACCTGGATGCAGTTTTACGCCTTTGATATCATTGGCGAGATTACCTTTGGCCGATCGTTTGGTCTTATCGAAGCCGGGTATGATAAGGATCACCTCCTACATGCCGCCCACATGGGTTCGATTGGGTACGGGTCCATGGTTGCGCTGGTGCCAGAGGTTCACCCCTGGTATCTGTGGTTCCAGAGAGTGGTGCCCGTCGAGAGCCACTGGCGGGTTATACAGCGGGTGATTATGCGCGAGATCGGGGAGAGGATGCAAGGGGCAAGCTTTAGCGACCGCAAGGACTTCCTGGAGAAGTGTGCCGAGTTGACCAAGGCTGGGAAGATGGATGAGTTTACAATGAACAATGTTCTCGGCTCCAATGTGGGCGCGGGCTCGGATACCACTGGGATCAGCATGACTGCCATCATCTACTTTCTCATAAGGCATCCCGATTGTCTGGAGAAGCTGCGGGATGAGATTGAGGGTGCGGCGCAGGAGGGCAATCTCTCGGATCCGGTCACCTTCCAGGAAGCCCAGAAGCTGCCGTACCTGCAGGCGTGTATCAAGGAGGCGCTGCGGATGCATGCGGCGGTTGGTCAGATCCTGAGCAGGGTTGTTCCAGAAGGGGGTGCTCAGCTCGCAGGGAGACATTTTCCACAGGGGGTAAGTGTTAATTCGAGACGAGGGGACATCGACTGCAGCGAGAGGAACTGCTACTGACCGTTGTTGTCTCTCATAGACCGTCGTCGGGGTCAACGCCTGGGTAATCCACGGCGATGCAAGCATCTGGGGCGAAGATGTAGACCAGTTTCGACCAGAGCGTTGGCTGGTTCCAAAGGAGAGACTTGCATTCCTAGAACAGCATTACCTCGCAGTAAGTCCACCTTGCTTCTCCGGACATATGCAACTCGCCCTAATCTGGTATACAGTTTGGGGCCGGGGCAAGAACTTGTATAGGGAAGAACATTTCCCTCTTGGAAATGACAAAGCTCGTGCCGCAGTTGGTGAGGAAGTTTGACTTTGTACCTGCTGGAAAGGCTGAATGGACAACAAGCAGTGGGTGGTTCGTTAAGCAGAGAATCCAGGTTAGGCTTGTTGAAAGGAATTGGTCGGCAGAATTGGGAAGCGAGTTTGCGGAATAAATCATCTAATCTTAGTTGTCTATACTGTACCTTGTGTATTCTGTACTGCATCTAACAGATCGAGAGCCAAGACTGGTAGGAAAGAATGCAAGAAAAGGGCAAAACAAAAGTCCAACTTTGCATGCAATCTACTTGTATCAAAAAGGCGAGATAAGAGTGGCTCCAACCAGTGAAGACATTATGAAGTCTAGCTCTACCCTATAATGCCCTACTTGTGGCTTATTAAAGGATTAAAATGGAAACAGGATAGACACGCAGAATTTGGCACAGTGCAATAAAACTATTTAAGGTCTCGAACTTCCTGTCGCAGCCCTAGATTTGCCCGACTGCTCCGGTAGAGCCACAACAGGAACAATAATCCTCGAGTCATACTTGCCACCAAAATGAATGATGTGCTGGCCCTCGTTCAGGTTGTCCAGCTTCTGCTCGATATGGCTGGGGAAGTCCGAGCTGGTATCGATGAAACCTTGGACCCGGAAGAGAAGGCTCTCGCCAGCCTCGAAGTGAATGCCCATGGGCCAGAGCGAGATTTCGAGCTTGACAATCTCCCCAGCAGGCACCTTTTCCTCTTTGTCGTGCGGGTGGAACGGGATCAGTTTGGTGCTCCGTTTCGGATCCTGTGCCCGATGAGACGCGCGGAGAATGCCGGTTGGGCCAGTGTACTGTGCCAGACGCGGTGTTTAGCCCTACCATGCACTCTTAAGAGGGGGAAGCAACTCACCTTTACGGTTTGGGCCATTGGTACGTCGTGCTGGGTATTGACTCCTTCCGGCAGGGCCTCCCAGGGAACGTTGACGTGCTCCAGGACTTCGCCGCTCTTGCTCAGCTTCCGGATGGACACATAGACGTCCATGTCATCCTTCTCCTTGCAGGACATCCAAAGCTCCGCCTTTGAGTGGCCAACGAGGGTGGTTGCTTTGTCGAATTTCAAGACAAACTCGGACGGCTTCGCGTGGTAGCTATCTGCCTTGTGCGCAACAGTGCCCTCGCTGACTTGCGGCGATGGTGCCAGTCTGCCAGCCTCGTTCAGGTAAAGTGACTGGTACTCGGTGGAAGGAATCGGGTAGTCCGAAAATGGGACGTCCAATTTGGGGCCCTGGATGCCGATTCATTAGTTTTCTCTAATGCCATCACCACTACTAGTTTGAGAAATGGGCACCCTACCGGCTCGAACCGACTTCCGTACGTGAGGATGGAGATTCTTGCTCGTGGAGTCTCTTCCCACCCATTCTCGATCCCCTTGAGGTACCGGTCGAAAAAGCGTTGCAGGTCATCGATATATTTGGGGGTGTAGAGATCGAACCACTCCTGGGTTGGGTGGAAGCGAATCCATTTCGCCTTGGAGGCTGCATTCTTCCAACCTCTGACAGTTCCAGCTCCATGATTTCCAGAGGAGTAGCTCGCCAGCGCGTAGATGGGGATTGTAATCCCGCTCGTGTCGTATACCTTGTCCGCCCAGTATGCATTAAACAGAGGCCATTTGCCAAGTGCTCCTGCAATGTCCTCGCGCTGGGTTCGTCCGCGGATAGTCTTGTTGAAGATAAAGGAAGCAAAGTTCGTCTTAGGCACGCCACCGCGACAAATCAAGTCACGGTACTTGTCCGTGAAGGCTTCCCAGGGCGCAATGCACTTGAGCGAAGGGGGTTTTTGAATCGCAGTTACCCACTGCTCGGTCGCCAGCCATGAATTGCCGCACATACTCACGGCACCGTTGCACCATGGCTGCCCGGCGATGAACTCGACCGTGTCGAAGCCGTCAATGCCTGCCACTGTTAGTAAGTTGTGGTATGTTGGGGAAAAGAGCCAAACCTACCCATCTGGCTTCCTTCAATATAGAGATTGCCCTCGCTGTCCCAGGTGCCTCGAATGTCCACATTGACAACCACGTACCCACGTGGGCACCATTCGGCAGGGTCAGGTCTGCACCACCTGGTCAGTACAAATCACTCGACGCATAAAACAGGGCAAGGGTACCCTTCAAACTTCTCCAACCCTGAAGTAGCGCTCTCTGGCAGGCCGAGTCTGAAGGGGATATTGTCAAAAATACGGAAGCCTGGCCAGAGTAGTACCACCATCAGAACCGTTCTTTCCACCGCATGAGCAATCACGTACCATGCCCGTTCTTCCCATAGGGACTTATGGCCAATATCGCCGGAAGCTTTGTATCCGTGACAGGCCTGAATATATCGCAGTAGATCTGACCGCCGCGTTAGCATCCCGCTTCATTTCTTCCTTTATCCGCCCCTGTCTTTTGTCGCAGATGACCTGACCTTGACTCCGTCCCTAAGCGGTACTGCGACGTGTTCGTCAAAGATGAGCTCCTGGTGCAGCGGGCGCCTCCCTTCGTTGAACTTCCAGCCCACTGGAAGAGTTCTGGTGCCCCTCGTCTGCTTTTTGTAGGGGTACATGTTTGTCTCATCTTCGGGGCGGATGGTGGGCACCCAAGGGATGGGCAGCCCGTCAAATTCGAGGTTTGGTCCTGTCATGGTGGCAACTCTCAAGAGCAAACTTTGGAAATATCATGGTACGCCAGACTGTCTTCTCGCACGGTATATATTCTGTACCCATCGCGTAGACAGTATTGTGGGGAAGCCCAAGTGGGGAACCCACGGCAGCGATGAGCGTGGAATCAATACTACAATCAGCCCCTTTGGAACTCTCTCCGCGGAATAAACCGAAAATTGTCAAATATTCTCCACACTCTGGCGCTGCCGGAATTATACCGAGGGTGGTGTCGCACCATTTTAGGGAAAAGCAGGTTGGTGAACGCAAACTACCCACTGGATAGTATGTCCACCCCAGTTGTTCCCATCACGCCGTAAATTAGTTTCTCCAGGACTCGGCTGATCACTCTCGGTAGTTCATTGTCTTGCGATGTACTTGGTCCGGAGCAAGTACGCAGGTCTTGCCGTTGAACCAACTCATGTCCTGCAGCATACTGCATGGGCTACGAGGCGAAGGATCCCGCGCCTTGCGCGATTTTCGATCCCCGAGAAATTTCCGAGAGATTCAGGATTCTTAGGAGCGAAGGTCCACCGGTAGCGCCCGATATATATCAGGGTACTCACGAATCAGCAGGCTGCGAATTCATGAAACCCTTGCGTGTTTGGATTTGACAGCCAGTCCGATACACTGATACAAGGGCAGACCGGATGGAGTACGGTTAATCCTAGTGTTACATATTCCAGGAAATGCTCTTTTTGGAGAGAAGCTCAGCGAATATATGCCCGCGGCGGACCTAAGGGGGACGATCCAGGCCGTCGAGCGCCTGCTGACATGAGGACCAGCACGGGCAAGATAAGATCGTCGGGTCCACCAGAGCGGAATAGGGTCAGTTCGATACCACGATACCCCGCGCAATGGTCACATTGTGCAAGCCGGGGCTACTCTTTCACTACTGTCCTAGACTAGGGAGCTTAAACACACGAATACGGCTGCCAATACAGTGTATCCAACAAGGATGGGGTCAACAAGCCTCATTCTCGAGATTTTTCGCCACCACGAGGGATCCAGGACGAACTCGAACCGGGAGTGGGAGACGGTACATCTGGCGTTTGTGTACCAAAAAAAAGTCCTGAATGAGGTAATGATGGGTTCTCTAAGTACGCCCCCTCAGGCCTTGGAGGTCCGCGCACTGTTCCGCGGAACATGTACCAGGCCCTGCTCCACGAGAAAACATCCTAATATCATGTAGCTGCCATCCTGTTCTGCAAGCTCCAAGTACCGCTTTCAAAGTCTACTGGCTCTCAAAGTCAGTAGTTCAGACCGCTTGGTTCAAGTGCCGGGACAATGTGTGTACAACACTGCTCAACAGACCGTCACCTACTAATCCCGAAAGCCAGGTACACTACATCCTTTGCATTCTTTGAGGCGATATGGGAGGTTTGTTGTCTCGCTCTCCAGTATGCCGAATTGAGATAACGAAAGATTACAGGCCGGAATTACCCATGTCTTCGTCAACTTGGGATCCGACCACCCTAGCATCATGGAAGCAATCGTCAAGGGTCAACGCGAGCGTCCTAATGCATTCCCACGGGTTATTACGTGTCCCAGCGAAATGGTCGCTCTATCGATGGCTGATGGATTCGCCCGACTGTCCAACCGGCCGCAGTGCGTGATTGTTCATGTTGATGTGGGCACCCAGGCCCTGGGGCCGGCCGTCCACAACGCATCGGCTGGACGAGCGCCTGTACTGATATTTGCCGGACTTTCTCCATTTACAATTGAAGGTGAGCTTCCTGGGTGTCGTTTGGAGTCCACAGAGACTGATTGCTTTGCACTACTCAAGGTGAACTGCGCGGTTCCCGCACCGAATTTATTCACTGGATTCAGGACGTACCTGAGCAGACCCAGATCGTCCGGCAATACTGTCGCTATACTGCAGAGATCAAAACGGGGCACAATGTGAAGCAAATTGTAAACCGCGCATTGCAGTTCGCAACCTCCGAGCCCCAGGGGCCCGTCTATCTGTGCGGAGCGCGCGAAGTGATGGAACAGGAGATTAAGCCTTATCACCTGGAACAAAAGTTCTGGACACCCGTGCAGCCAACAGCCCTGCCAGCAGACGCCCTTCCGATAATCACTTCATTGCTCATGCAAGCACGCGAGCCCCTGTGTATAACAGGCTACGGTGGCCGGGACCCTCAGGCCGTGGAGAGCCTTGTCGCCCTTGCAGATGTAGTAAAGGGGCTACGTGTGCTTGACACAGGAGGTAGTGATTTATGCTTCCCAGCCAATCATCGCGGATGGCTTAGTAGCCGCTTTGGCGTGCACGATGCTATACGAAGCGCGGATGTAATCCTGGTTCTCTCGTGCGACGTCCCCTGGGTCAACACGCGATGCAAGCCCTCCCAGTCTGCGAGGATCATCCACATTGACACGGACCCCTTGAAACAAATCCCTGTTTTCTATATCGATGCTGAGGCCTGCTACAGGGCTGACCCTGCCATCGCCTGTTGCCAGCTCGTAGAGCATATCCGCAGCGATTCAACTCTGTCCCAGCTAAGCCAGTCTTTGCAGTTCGAGGACCGCTGGGAAGCGCTCGGGCGGTCCCATGGGCACCTTCTGGATTCAATCAGGGAGGCCGCCCGACCCAACAAGGATGGTTCTTACGGAACTGCCTACCTCTGCAGTCTCATCCGCCAGCTCGCATTAAGCGACTCGATCTACGCAATCGAAGCCGTCACAAATACACCCATCGTGGCTGACCAGATCCAGGCGAGTCTACCGGGCCAATGGTTGAACTGTGGAGGCGGAGGCCTTGGATGGAGCTCGGGCGGTGCCCTTGGGATAAAGCTCGCGAGTGACGCGATACAAGGGGACAGGCCAAAGAAGATGGTTATTCAGATAGTTGGCGACGGCTCGTTCATGTTTAGCATCCCTGGGAGTGCTTTCTGGATCTCCCATCGGTATAAAATACCCATCCTGACGATCGTGCTGAATAACCGAGGTGAGTTTCCTTCTCTATCGTGCTCTGCATCTTTGCCTTGGTGGTACTAAGTGACCTTTCCCCTCTTACTAGGTTGGAATGCACCTCGCGTCTCAATGGAACTTGTGCACCCAGACGGCCTGGGCTCACTGGTCAGCAACGATGAACTCAACATTGCCTTTTCGCCTCCGCCAGACTATTCGGGGATCGCCCGTGCCGCTTCGAATAACACGATATTCGCAGCCAAAGTATCAGAGGCGTCGAAGCTTGAAGATGTCCTCCGCGAAGCTATCAGACAGGTACAGAGTGGAACCACGGCGGTCGTCGACGCGGTTATCCACAATCAGGTCACTTAGCCTATCGCCTGAGAGAGAAGTAGTCTACTAGGCTAGAAAGCAGCTTTATAGCCAAAATCCTAGACCGAAGAAGCTTCAAAGAACATTATTAGAGGCCAAGAAAACATCCTGTTTGATTTGCATATACGTAGATCTTGTCTATACTATCCATTCCCCCGACGTTCAGGCGCCCTAGCGCTTTCCTGCGGATCGACTGGGATGTCTGTGTCTCAGTTGGGCTCAAGCGTTTTGCAGCCGATTACAGTCATCTATCTCAAAGCCAAATCTGGCGAGCAATGCGTCTTGACGTAGGATTTTCTGTTTCGTGGCTTTGCGGTTCCGCGGAAACTTCCGCGGAAACTCCACCCCCAGCACCAGCAAGTCGAGTCGGTAAATTTGCCTCCAGAGCACTAGGGGCCCGACATGATAATTTCGATAGCCTGCCGGTGGAGAATGATGTATAGCAAGTGGCACTTGCCTTAATAGTGCCAGTTCTACCACCACGAGCTGTCTCTAACAGGAAACATACCCTTCCCCTTGGTTCTTCACCCCCTGGCAGCTTCATCTCGAATCTCATCTCAGAGGGCAACAACAATGGGAGAGGCTCACAGTCTCCTTAGATCAACACTCTCGCGCCTAGCGGACGTGTCGCCAATATGGTGGGCCGGTTTTTTTCTACTCGTTATTTTCGCAAGGCTGCTTCATCGAACGTTCATGCATCCGCTGAGGAAGATCCCCGGCCCACCACTGGCAAAGGTAACAGAGCTATGGCGGACCGGCCGCTATCTTCGAGGGAGGTGGCACGAGGATATACTGGAGTGTCATCGGAAGTACGGGCCCGTGGTCAGACTCTCCCCAAACGAAGTCAGCATTGTCAGCCCCGACCTGGTCAAGACTGTGTTTGGCCACAGCACGGGAAGCGCCAAGGTGAGCACAGCGAGGCTGACCTTTACGGCGCGAAAGATTCAAGATTCATGCATGCTAATCAGGGCTCTAGACAGGTTGGTATGATACTTGGTTGACACTGGGAGGTGGCCAAGCTGGTTCTTCCGTTTCGGTATGAATATCGCTCTCCTCGAGGGCCGCTTTTTCTTTTGCTTTTGCTTCTTTTTTCTCATGCTTTATTCTAATTCGTCTATTGAAACTCTTGTCGCTGGTCAAATCTAACAGGTGAATACCCCAGTTCTTTGGGGCTACGAACCCAACGCAACATGGCTTTCTCCGAAAGCGCGTCTCCGCAACGTACAGCATGTCCGCCGTGGTTTCGATGGAGGGCAAAATCCAGCCTATGCTCGACACCACTTGGGACCGATTCGATGAGTTCGCCAAACTGGATCAGCTCATTAATCTGAGCCTGTGGGCATCGTACTTTACCTACGATGTTGTCGGTACGCTGTGCCTCAGCGAGCCCATGGGGTTCCTCCGCGATGGATACGACAAGAATGGCTTCATCTCTGGGATCCACGGAGCCTTTTACTGGATATCAAATCTGGGCTATCTCCCCCTGCAGAGCGGCTGGCTGTTGAATCCGGTGATACACAAGATCGCTCGTCTCCTCCGCCTACGCCTTACCGACTACGCCCGCGCATTCACAAACTTCTCCATCAACAAGGTCATTCAGCGGATGCAGGGAGGATCCAACAAGAGCGGGGATCGAGACATGCTCGATCACTTTGTGGACATGAAGGGCCCGCGTGGAGAGCCCGCACCGCTTGGTGATATTCTCGCCGAGGTCGGTAATCTGCTCGCGGCAGGCGCTGACACAACCTCTGTGGCCATCAAGGCTGTGCTTGGTCCCCTTCTGAAGGACCCTGCTCGGTACGCCCGGCTCCGAAAAGAGGTGGATGCCGTGTTTGAAGCGAGAAACGGCCCAGCTGAAGGTAGTAGAGTACTGTCGTACAATGTACTCAAGGATCTCCCATTTCTTACTGCGTGTATCAAGGAGGGAGAGCGGCTGCACCCAAGCATTATATACCAGCTCCCAAGAGTGGCTCCAGCAGATGGATTCAGCATTGAGGGATACTACATCCCTCCGTCGGCCACCATCTCCATGAGTCCTCTTGCCCAGAACCGGTGCCAGGCAATCTTTGGCAACGATGCCGATACGTGGAGGCCGGAGCGATGGATCCCCGGAGAGGGGAATTCAGCTGAAATAATCAAGGAAATGGATAAGCAGAACGCTACGGTAGGTGAATTCTTCACCTGTTCCTCCAAGAGCTTTGCGAATCGCTGACGAATACTAACTTCAGTTTGGTTATGGATCTCGGACTTATGTTGGTCGAAACCTCGCCACGTTTGAGGTCTACAAGTTCATCGCGCAGCTGATCACGCGGTACAATGTCGAGCTGCTAAACCCCTCAAATCCCTGGACTGTTCGTTCGTCGTGGTTCGCCGAGATGGATAACCTGCACATACGGCTCAAACGTCGGGGGCGATCATGAGACGCTCTTGTTCCTTAGAGGTGCATTTCAAATGTATATGATGGGGCTATCTTGATTACTGAGCCTCCTGCACTACATATATGACCAGATATCCCAATCAATATCACTGTTAACCACTGCTTTGAGCGCCTTGTGGGTCCCGAGTGCACCTGATACCCTGATCTAAATCCATCGTTGCTCGCGGATAAAGAGGAACAACTAACCAAAAACAAATACACCACGCTACCCCCTCGCAAGGGGATGTCTCCTATGTTTATACCGTTCCGTTCCTGGCCTTTTTCCGGCAGCGCACCCAGGGTTACCTGCGCGCAGCCTCTTCTGTGTTGGACGAGTCCCCCACGGTCGCGCCAGTGATTGTCAAATCCAAGTCCTGTTAACCAGATAACAGGCTCACCTGGTTTCGCTTGAGGGTCGAAGGTGCGTCCGGCCGCTTGATTCCCACAGGGGACAGCCCATCCTCAGTCATAGCCTTAACCTATTTGTGCGGCCGGCAAACCAGAGACTGTCGACCTGGCCGCCAATCAATCCATCAAAGCAGCCAGGTCGCTCTCTCGCATGCGGCGGGCGCGTTCAAGAATCTGGTGCTGGGCAGCGGACCCAGACGCGCGCCAGAATGCCCCTATCACACCACTCGGAGACTCTGGGAGTCTGGGAGCGGTGGATAGCTTGTGCGATTATCTTGAAGATCGCGATCATCGATGGGGTGCTTTAATCCTACTCTGTTACGTGGCTGGCCACTACTGGATTCGATGTACTGCTGATTATTTCTCGAATTCCCACAAGAGCTCAGCGGACCCGGATGCACCTGGCCACTTGGAAAAAGAACAGCCTTGGGTTAGGTCGAGTGGTCTGACGTAGTTGCTATACTACCCCTATTTTATTATTGATGGGGAGAGGATCACCGGTCCAAATCTTAGTAAGCGGGCTGCTGGATCTCCGAGTTCCGGTCCGAACACTTTCAAATCGGAGATTCGCCATGGCGGAATACTCCTACTCTCCATGATGGCTGCTCCGACGCTCTGTACGACGCGGTATGCAGCAGATGCTGTAGCAGATGCCGCAACAGGTGCCGCAGCAGGTGCAGGTGCCGCCACTAGCCATAATAGGACATCGGCATTGCCTGGGGAGTCATCTCCCGGGGTATTGACCTTGGCCAATCAACTCATGCGGGGGACTCTGTGGGGACTGCGGGGAGGGCAAGAACTCCGTTGGTAGTAACTTTTAAGGCCCTCAGAGCCGCCATCCATGATCCATCCTCCATCCTTCCCTTCCCCGTTTCCCATTCCCTCGATCAGCGCCCCCCTCAGTATGAAATCAACGACACAGCAACCATCGTCGGGGACTAAGCGATCGCTCAGTGCTGTCGGGGAGTCTCGGCCTCGCAAACGGGAGAAATATGCTCGAGTGGCCTGGTAGGTCTTCGCCCTCGAGAGTTTGCGCCTTGTTCGCCTCGCTTAACCTCTGCAGCGCGCTATGCAAGATACGCAAGGTCAGATGCAGCGGCAATCAACCCTGCAACCGGTGTGAGGAACTTCAGGGCGAGTGTGTCTATAATGATCCTCCCCACCCCGACACACAGTATGTCCCATTGCAAGCCCGAACCGCCCGTGATGACTGAGCGACCGGTAGCAACACCCCTCCGCAGTCGGCCCACCCTGGCCTGGACCTGTCGATTTTGCGAGTGAATAGGATCTGCGAACAGATGCAACAGAAAATGGCTCGCTTCGTTGATTCGCATCCGGGTCGACCCTGTCTCCAGCGCAAGGTGCCGACGGACAACGAAATCCCTCACCCCAAAAATCAGACGCCAACCGACTTTAGGTACACTCTTAGTCTTACCCACTTTACACTCACGGGCAGACGAGCGGTGTCGAATTCGTCCGATTTCAGTCCCAAGCGTCCTTGCCATTCTGGGAACGGGCTGGTGTCTCCAGATTTCTTGATCTCCTTGCTCCAAGCTGCCCACCCAGTCTTGGAGCTCGGCCACGCAAAAGTCACCCAGCTAGTCACAATATTCAAGAACGAGGTTTACCCCATATTCCCCTGCGTCAGCATTCAGTTGGGACACAATCTTGTCGACATGCTTTTTTCCCTCCTGAACCGTACTCAATACGAAGCGACATGGAACCTCGAAGTGATTGATGTGGAGCTCGCAAAGGCGGTTGTGGCTATTGCCATGCTGGTAAAACATGACACACAAAGCCCCTTGGCTGCAGACCTGGAGGACCATCTGCTATGGAGCGTGGACTCGTGCTATGACCAGGACCAACCCCAGTTTGAAGACATCATCATGGCAACTCTGCTAGTAAGCTTCCAAACCCTCTTCCATCAAACAGGCCTGACTCCACTCTCTCGCCCAGTCCCTGTACTTCGACCTCAAACACCGACCGGTCAAGGCGTGGCGTCTGTCTGGAGTCGCCGCTAAGCTGTGCCTCGAGCTTGGCCTTCACCGAGAGAGCTTCTTCTCCGACACTCAATTGTGTCCGGACCGAATTGCTGACTGTAAACGCTTGTTTGCCTGTGTGTATGATCTCAACAGGAGGTGCAGTTTCTACTCTGGCCTTCCCTGGACCCTTCATGACAGGGAAATCGACCTGTCGAATCTACGAGTAGTCCGTAACCACAAACACCGTCACCCTCGGATTTTACTCGCTGACACCACTTACCTTCTAGGAACCGCCAGAGTCCTACCTTGCAGCCATGATCGCCATTGACAGAAGCCTCTCCGAGACCTGGGCTATCGTCAACTCGCCAACGCCACAGTCTGAGAAAAGCCGCGAACGCGTCGAGTTCCTCAATTTTCAACTACAGAAACTCGTCAGCAGCCTGCCGATAGCGGACTTTACGCCACCTAAACCATCAGTCAATCCACCACCCTGGCTGGACTTGCAACTCAAGCAGTTCTGCCATCTCCGAGTGCACTACATCAGGCTACTCAACTACATTTGCTCCTTCAAGTCGCTCACCGATCTACTCTCAGACCCGCACTCAGCCCGCAAACTCCTCACCTCCGCTGCTGAATCCATTGACATTCAACAGGGAATGATGCTAAGTGCCGCTGCGCGGGAAGGCGAGGCTGACTCGAGCCCCAGCCCCCTCATCCTCCCTTCAGCAATCAAGATTCTCGTCTGTTCTGTCTCTTTCATGCTGCTGGCCGTTTCACACTACCCAGCCGACTACGCGCCTTTGTGCAGCGATTCCTTCTACACCGCCAGAGAGATTCTTACAAATGCGCAAATCACAGTAAAGGATTCGGATCTAGACATCCGTGGTACGCTGGAGGAGTTGCAACGGATTGCTGATAGTATCCAGTTGCCATCGCCGCCGCCCAAGCGGCCAACTCCTAGTTTGCTCCTTCCGTTGGCTTTGGGAGGCGGTGGAGAGCAGGGATCCGCGGGATCTGACGTGTTTGAGGGCCTACAGACGCCTGATCCTAGTTTTTTTCCCATTTTGGACGAGGTTAATCTTGCGGGTCCTGATATGTTATATATGAACAACATGCTTGGCTAGGCGAAATGGCACGGCTGGGGGTTTGTTTTCATGTTATATGTATACGGGAAGGTTTCCTCAAAGTGCTTGATGTTTCTTGCTCTTTTCTATTTATTCTAACCCAGGGGGGTTGTCACGGGCCTCGCCCTGCTTAGGTCCCGCTTAGGTCATCGCCACGTGATAACGTAATTCCCGGGCGATCCGGCCAACACGGGCGATCCGGCCACCTCATCAATTTCCCACGCGTTGAATTACTCTTGCAGTTCAACAAGCCACCATGCCACAAAAACAACGCCAATCGAGACAAAACTTGGTAGAGCAAGAGGGGAGACTTCAACTCGCGATACAAGCTTTAAAGCGACACGAAATTCAAAGTATTCGTCGAGTAGTAGAGGTTTATAATGTTCCGCGTTCTACACTCCAGGATCGATTAAGCGGCCACTTATTCCAACCAGAACTTCGTAACCACATGCACCAGCTTAATGAAACCCAGGAATCAGCTTTAGTTTAATAGATTATATCTAGGGATACACGTGGAGTCGCCCCAAGGCCATCGCATGTACGGTAAATAGCTGATATAATTCTTCAAGAAGAATCTCCAACCCCTCCCTAACTAATTAGAAAGAACTAGGTCATGGAGTTTATTAAACGGCATGACAGTATTAAAAGCCGCTTTACTTGATGGTATAACTATCAGCGAGCCCTCTGCGAGAATCCTAAAGTCATTAATCAATGGTTTGAAGAGTTAAAAGTAATACAGAAGACTAATAGCATCTAGAACGAGGATATCTATAATTTCGATGAAACTGGATTTGCTATGGGTCTAATAGTAACTACTAAGGTAGTTACTTGATTAAATATGCCTAGAAAGCCTCATCTTATTTAACCAGGCCAGCGAGAATAGGTTACTTCTATTAAATGTATTAACTTAATGGGCTTCGCGGTTCCCCCATGCATAATTTTCAAAGGAAAGGTCTATATTAAGGGATGGTTTAAAGAGCTAGGCTTACTAGGTGATTAGAGGATCGAGGTTAGCCTAAATGGCTGGATGATAGATGATATAGGCCTCTAATAGCTTAAAAACTACTTTATTCCTGCAACAACTACCCGTACAGTTAGAGGCAAATGACTACTTGTTTTAGATGGCCATGGCAGTCATCTCACGCCTTAATTTAACTAGATGTGTTAAAATAACAACATTATATGCATCTACATGCTGCCTTACTCATCGCATCTTCTACAGCCGCTAGATATTAGTTGCTTTGGTCCCTTAAAGCGTGCATATAGGGAATTAGTGGAGGCAAAGATGCGCTTGGGATTTAACTATATTAATATGCATGACTTCTTAAAAGCCTATCTAGCTACACGCTAGAAGGTCTTCTCTATATAGAACATTCAAAGCGGCTTCTAAGCAACTAGGATCAAGCCTTTTAACCCTTATAAGGTGCTTAAGGAGTTAAATTACTTGCTTACAACGCCTACCCCCCCTTCTAGCCGTGGTGGGCCTTTAACCTCTTCCTCTACCCTTGCTACGCCTTATATAGTTTGATAACTACATAAGAAAGCTTCTTTAATTAAGAAGCTACTAAGTAGGCGCAGCTAGAGTCCTTTAAGTCCTTCTAAATGTGCATTAGATGAACTTATAAAGGGCTGTGAGATTGCTATCTACAACGCTACCTTCACGCTTAAGGAATTAAATAATCTCCGCGCTAAAAGTTAAGTTCAGGCATAAAAGAAGAGTTAATTAAAGTGGCAAATGTCTCCTAATAGAGGCCTTCAAGTATAGGAGGCAAGAGATCTAATTACATTAAGAAATGAGTAATTAGGTGAGTAAGGTGGTGGTTTAAATCTAGTTACTTCTTCTACTCTAGGGCCTTTAACTACACGAAAGCGTGCTCCACCAACCTGTTCTGAATGCCATATCCAGGGTCATATTAGAACGAGCTGTCCTAAGCGTCGAAATATTTAGTTTAAATAATATTACGCAGTTTTTGATGGTTGGGGATAGCTTCAAATTCAACTAGTATTTTGAAAATTGATGAGGTGGCCGGATCGCCCGTGTTGGCCGGATCGCCCGGGAATTACGTTAATCCTCTGTATATAGTCAGTCCCGCTTCATGGAACCTTTATTAGTTCTCTATACTTTATATTTTAGTTTAATATAATCTTATTTATTAAGAGATACTTGTAAGCGGCGAGGTTGGATCGATGGCGGTGTTATGGAAGGTTGACCTCTCAAGCCTTCCTAAACCTTGGGATCATCTTGACCTAAGCCCTGATTGTAAGCGGCGAGGTCGGATCGATGGCGGATGCCAGTCGGTCTTCACCCACGGCGAGATCCTAGCAAGCAACGAGACGTCGAGCTACAAAGGATGTACGAAAGAGAAAGGAGGAGCTATAAGCTAATTAATTTAGAAACAAATCACTAGGGAATAGGAAGACTAGTGATTATAGAGGTCTTTTATGTATAGTAATGCCAAGAGAGTCATTTAGGACTTGGCCTAAAGGGGTTAGGCCTAATCAGGTCAGATCCCAAGCAGTAGTCACGCGGCCTCCTGTTAGGGCTGCCTAAGGTACCTACTATGATAGCTATCCCCTCTCACAATGGCGATCCGTCCCGGATCGTATTAAACCCGAAACGGAATAATACAAGGAGATGGCTATTTAGGTATAATAATAATAGAATAATAAGAATAGCAAGGCGTAGTATTAATAAAGGCTTTTAAAATAATAATAAAGAAGTTTGGTTATAAAGAAGAATGCTTTTAGTTTAGTAGTAGTAGCTTAGTAGCTATCTTTAAAAGTAAACTTCCCCTTATAGTTATAGAATCTTTATTAATACTACTACCATTACCTCCTCCTCGTATATGAAGAACTACTTGTTATGAACCTAGCCAAGCGGTCAGACGTTCTTCCGGCAGAACATTCAGTGGTCAGAATATTATCAGGTAGATAATATTCCTTAATAATAAGATTATCCCTAGATAATCTTATACTCATGATAATACTAACTATGGTTAATATTTACCTTGTGATAATATTACTGCTATAATAATATTATAAGCCTTTAGTATTAACAGGCATAACTCTAAGCGCTTGTAAGCTACACTAAAGATAAGCTATTATATAATATAACTTACCTAGGAACTAAGTACCCATGATCTAAGGACTACATTACTAACTACCATGTCTTAGTAGACTAGGGAAGGTAGTAACTACTAAATAACTACTAAACTACCATAGTATAAAGGTCCTTGGCCTTTTAGAGATTTGCGAGTAGTGTGAAAGGTCATAATAAGAGTAGATAGGTTATCGCGATAGGTTCATTCCAAGAATAAGGATCTTATGGTAGATTAACGCTAAAGGTTAGAATCAACCCTTCGTGAGTAGAGGAAATTCTCTATAGGCTTAGTTAGCCCGCGGGCTGACTAAGGACCATGGGTTAGAAATATCTAAGTATATTCGCGAGGGCCTTATAACTGCCCCCCCCTTTCCAAGGCCTTGATCCCTCAAGGCCATGCATGATGTCTTCGCAGAAGACTAATGCCCTCGTAACGCATATCACGTGGTGGGTAGCCATTAAAAACCATATCATAGTAGTAAATAAACCTAAATATAGGTAAAAAAAAATCCACGTAATAGGAAAAGGTACTCCTAGTCTATCTTAACTCCCCATGATAGTTCCCCTATAGAATAGCTATGTATAAACCCTTCATGGGATCCTTTCCCTATCCTATAGTATTAGGATCCTCGTGGCACTTACTACTTACATTCTCTACCATGCAGTATTAGCTTTCGCAGGTATAGAGTCTCCCTATCCTTAAGGTTACTTTATAATAGTTACCTATCTTTATCTCTTCCTTGCTAAGTGTTACTTATTTAGTGCCTCGCGAGGCTCTTTATTATGTTAGGTTCTTGGCTTTTTTCCCCTATCGCGAAGTTCTTTATTTTATAAAGGGTTAAGGTGGCTTTTATCTACCTAAAAGTCTATCTCTCTTATAAAGGGTAAGTCCTTTCTCCTTTCATAAGTAAGGCTTGTATTATTTACTCTAGATAATAATATTACTATAAATATATTTACCCTAATTTATACTAGCTCCATTACTAGGCCTAAGAATAAAAGAAATCTTCTTTCTTCTTTACTTCTTCTTCTTCTTTCTCCTCTCTAGATTACTTAGCTTTCTTAGTAGTAAGCCTTTCTACCTTATAGAGGTCCTTAAGCATGTCCTTTCTTTTATTCTTATATAGATCTTAGTCCCTTTATTATTCTATAGTAGTTTCCTTATTCTAGTATTATTTCCTCTTTAGGTAATAGCTCTTTATGGCTCTAGTTATCTAGTATTTCTCTTATATTCACGAGAAGTTAGTATTTATAAGATTATTCCTTCCCTTTATACTTATACTTTTCTTAGCCTACTTTGTAAGTGTCCTTTCTAACCCCCTTTATAAGAATCTTTTAAAATAACTACTCTAACTCCCTATTTATACTCTATTTTAGCCGCCTCCTCTACGCCTTCTATATTATCGCGCTCGCCATCCCCCCCCTCTAATTAGTAGGAGTCCCCCGTGGGGGGAATTTAGGTATATATTACCCTTTCTCCTCTTTATAAGAGCTTATATAGGCTTTACAAGGTTTTATAACTTCCTTTTATAATTATAGTTACTAACCTTAGTATACAGGCCCCCCTCGCGGGGGTGATTTAGCCTTTCTCTATGCCTATGCCTGCGCCTGCTCCTACCCCTACTACTACGCCCGCCCCTGCGCCTGCGCCTACTACCATGGCCCTCCTCTAGCCCCCTACTATTCCACTACCCCCCTACTCTACTTCTCGCGGAAACTTCATAGCTACTATAGTAAATATCTAGGTAGCACTAGCTACTCATGGCCTAAATATTCCTTAACCCTCCCCGCATCCCGCGGGCACTCCTTAGGAGATCTAGGACAGGGCGCCTCTAGTGCCTGCGACGCGCGAGAACTAGGCAGCCACTATATAGTTTATTAACTTGCCGCCTATAGCATGGTTTATACTATGCTTATAGAACGCCCCTATCACCATCCTAGGCCTACCTCCCTAGATAGGAGATCAGACCCTATTAACCCGCGAGAGATAGTAGGCTCTCGCGCTAGTAGTCCACCCTATCCTTTAGTATAGGTGGGTAGATCTAGGGTAATTAGCTACACGCGCCTAGCTGTAAGAGGGCCTTCTAGTTACTCGCGCGAGATAACTTCCACCTGCTAGTTAGGAGTGTGGAGAGTGCTAGAACCTGGGTTAATCTTAGTATTTCGCGCAATGTGTTTCTAGAGGGATTAGTAAGAGGTGTAATAACTATCTCTACCATGGATATATAAACTACTCTCTATAGTAGTGAGCATGTCTAAGGGGTTATAGTAAGCCTTCTTGCTTCTATAAGTAGTAGTCTACCTTATAATAGGGAATAAGATGGTTACTATAGCTAGTTATATAAGGCCTATGTAGTAGAAAATTAGTCTTATATTTATTATAAACGTAATTTTTTCCTCTTTATAATAGTTTTATTTTTCTATCTTTTTTTTTCTTTTTTATTAATAACACTAGGGTTTTTTCTGTTTATAAAATATTCCTTATAGGCTTGTAGATGCTATAGGTTTATAAGAGGTTCCTCTATAGTCTCCTTATAACCTAACTATTTAATAATAGTATTCACAGGGTTCTTTACTAGCCCTAGGATCTTCTTAACCCTATATTTATAATTATCCTCGCTCGTGAATTATATTTTAAACTATTTATAAGTATCTACACCTTTCATTTCCTAGTGTTCGCGAAGTATTAAAATATAAAAGATATCATGGACTTTTAGTCCTATGGGTAACTCTACCCTATAGGCGTTCTTGCCTATGCGCTTAACTATCTATTAAGGCCCTACTCGTAATTAATCAAGCTTCTTATTTAGGCGTATTCGCGACTAGTTCTTATTAGTGATCTAAATATACTTATTAACCTTGAAGGTCTTCTCTCTTTACTTTGCATTATACTGCTTTGCCTATTATTCTTAGGCCTTTGTGATATTCTCGCGCGCAGCTTCGCGGATCTCCTAGATATAGGTAGCGTGGTCTTTAACTTCACGGCTTACCTCTCCTCCTATATAGAGGTCGAGTGTGATTACTCGCGGATCTATTCCATACAAGATCTAAAATAGTAAGGATTTTATTAACGCCTGTTGCGAGTTATTATATACAAACTCTATAAGAGGGATATAGTCCACCTAGTTATTCTACGAGAAGTTAACATAGCCTTGCAAGTATTACTTAAGAATACTATTTAACCTTTCTATCTAACTATCTATCTAGGGATGGTACGTGGTACTTATTAAGTGCTTAATTCGTAAGTAGTAGACAAAATCTAACTAGAAGCCCTTCGCAAAGACGCTTCCCTAGTTAGTGACTATATTCATGGGCACCCCATGAAGGCGAAATACTTCGTGGATGACTAGAAATGCAAGTTCCTTGCTAGTAATAGCCTTCCGCGTAGGGATAAAGTGTGCCATCTTACTCATCCTATCTATAATAATAAGGATAGTATTATATACCTCTCGCGAGCTACTTAAATCCTTAAACTTAATACTCGCGGGCAGATTAGTGATAAAATCTATACTAATCTATTCCCATGGCTCGCAAGGGATAGGTAGGGGTTAAAGCAGGCCTTGCTACTTACTATAAATAACACGCGAGCCCTGATAGACACCACAAGCCTAACCCAGCGGGGGTAAGCGGTCGCAGGTGCGACCGGATTGGGGTTCCGCGGAACCGGCCCGCTGATTGGCCAGTGGGCCCCACTTCGAACGAGCGACCGGATTGCCAAAGTCGATGTGACCGTTGGTGCGGACGGCGTCGTGGCGGGCCAAAAGTTAGCCAGGCGGACTAGGCGGGGAGTTAATTCATAGGAAAACCAGGTTTGAAGCTTACCAGGCCAGGATCAAGCGTGTGGTGGTGGTTTAAAGATGACAGGTTTTTTAGGGTCCCATGAGGCGTAAGGGGCGGGTAGGTGGGCGTACCGCGTATTATACTATGGGAAGAAGGAAGGAAAGAAAAGGGCGGGGATAGAAGAGGGGGATTAAGATAGGATAGGCTATAATACCGCGCCCGCTCCCATGGAAACCAGGCATAACTTTGCTTTTTTTTAGAGTATATATATACTAACATTAGATAAATAAATATTTACCTATTACCACCCTAACCCACCACCACCACTACCACCACCATACCACCATCCAGCTTATACGCATTTATTATATTTTATTTTAACTACAACCCACCACACAAGACCTGCTCGTCCCGTCTAGTATAGGTGTAGTTTAATTATCTAGCCAGGCAATCCAACCGCCCATGTGCCACCTAGTCATCCATGGAGGAGGCAGTATTCGAGCGCATCCCCCGCTTGCGTATTATTATTTATCGCCAGTGCCAGTACGGCGTACGACCCGCGGACGTGCCACGCCATTTAAAGCAGCAGCACCAATACAGCCACCAGGCCGCTTGCCAGGTTGCCGACGCGGTGCGCCAATGGGAGGATATTAAGCAGGATAGTGATTCAATCCAGGTCCCCTGCTAGCTGGAAGCACCCCTGCCTAACCCAGGGGACGCAATGCAACAAACGTATGTTGCACTGGCAGGTGGGCGCCAAGACCTGCTAAGCTGGTGGCTGATTGGCTGGCTTGAGATCCACCTTGCGTATCTTGCACTGGGAATGATTGCGTATCTTACACTGGCTTTTTCATGGCCGATCCGGCTCAGATTGGGCTAAGGGGTTAGAGGGGCCAGTTAACTATAGCTGGTACTAATTAGGAGTCGCTCTAACCCAGGGGGGGTAATGGGGCGGGCCCTCATCGCATTTAGGGTTCGGCCAAAAAAGGTTTAGCGGCCCGGGAAAACTCGCGCTAAGTTCACCCATCTCATTTAGAAAAGGTCACCCATCCATATCCGCGCTGGTGGTCGCTCGGCTCTGAAAAGTGGCTTATGTGAAAGGGCGGGCACTTATCTTTTAGATATCCAAAAAGTAGAAGCCGTGCGGACGTAGAATAGTGGCGCGGTGTAGGTGTAAAAGTAGCAGGTTTTTATTAGGGTACGCCGCCATCCGCGGGAGACGGGAACGGGATGAGATGATGAGAGGTAACAGCGCGCGGGATATAGTAAGTAATGCATGCATGCAAGCTGCCATGGAAACCAACCATGAATAAAATAATATTAATGTTTATTGATACCCATGCCCACATCCCATGCCCAATGCCCGTGCCCATTACCCATGATTGATTTAAACCATTAAATCGACCAGTTATTCAATTTGTTTTAAGACCATGGAGAGCCAGCTGTTTGAGAAGATCCCCAGCTTACAGATTATTATTTGCCGCCCATGCAAGCATGCCGTACGGCCCGCGGACGTCCAGCAGCATTTAAAGCGGCAGCATGGGTATAATTACCAGGCAGCCAGCCAGGTGGCCGACATGGTACACCAGTGGGAGGACGTGCAGCAGGATAGCCAGGCCATCCAGATCCCGCGTGTATTAGATCACCCACTGCCCATTTTACCATGCCACACCAATGGGGTTTTGTGCCAGCGCGACCCCACCACACAGTGCCAGTACGTGGCCGCCAGCATGAATTCCATGCGGAAGCACTGGCAAGCCACCCACCAGTGGTCACGGCAGGCCCGCCAGGGCCGCGTGGGCCAGCGGGAGAAGGCACGCAGCGAGGCGGAGCTCGCGCGGTCGTTCAGGCAGGTGGCATGGCAGCAGGCGTTCCCGTCCGGCCCCGGGTCCCATTACATCCACATCCAATACCCAGATGGCCGCCAGAGGAGCCCACCACTACCACCGCCCGCAGAGCAGGCCCAGCAGGCCGTGGATGCCATGGTCATTGCATGGGAGCGGGCGCGCGCGCGCGAGGCGGAGCAGGCCACCATCCAGGCGGACGAGGCGGCTGATGCCAACCCATGGCTGCGCATGACGGGGTGGGCGAGGTATTTGGACGGCGTGCACCCGCAGGATTTGCGCCAGCTCGTAGAGGCGCCCGTGGAGGTAGAGGTGGTAGTGGAGGAGGAGGAGCTAGTGGATATAGATCCCAAGGCAGATCCCACCGAGCAGGCCGTGCGGGTGATTTGGGACGCCATGGACCAGCTGGCGCGGCGCAGCCAGCGGACTGTGCAGCAGTGTGGCGCGGGCATCCACGTGGAGGCGGCCCGTACAGAGGCCGGCCAGACGCCATACAAGCCATTGCAGGCGTACATGGACGAGGCGAGCATCGAGAAGCACATGCAGCCATGGCAGCAGGTACTGGCATTCATCGCGCGCACGCAGGCCGCCCAGGCAAGCTGGGTTAGGGATGAAGATGGTGATAGTGGTGACGGTGGTAGTGGCCGTGGCAAGTGGCTAGGGAGGTTGCCCGCGTATGGGATGACGCCGCGGCAGCGCCAGAAGTGGCAGGCATTATGGCAGCTGGCCATGCTAGCTGTTGAGAGGCCCGAAGCTGAAGCCCAAGCTAGTGGCCAAGCGCGTGCGCAAGCCCAAGCCAGGCCAGGGGTGAGGGTCGTACATACGTTCGCTAGGGCCGGCCAGATCATCGAGGACGTGTGGAGTGCCAGTCCCAGCCCAGGTAGTAGCCCAACCACCGTGATGGAGATGGACGAGGAGACGGACGAGGAGATAGATAATAAGGATGAGGTGGAGGCTGCAGCTACAGAGGTGGAGGCGTGGCAGATGACCCCCGTGGAGCAGGCGTGCTTAGAGTTTTGCATCGAGCTAATGAACCAGCGCCACCGCACGCACGAGTACGAGAGCGCGCTGGTATGTGCCATGGCCGTGCAAGGGTAGGGTGAGGCGCGCTGGCGCGATCCTAGTAGTTACCCGCCCATATTATCCCGCGTGCTCAAGGTGGCGCGCTTCATGGTGGTGCAGAAGGCGTTATGGTTAGATCCCCATGCGAAGGAGATCATCCGCATGTGGACAGGCCATCGGCAGCCAGGCAGCGGCCCCAATACATGGCCGTTGACCAGCGCCGACGACCAGCTGGTGGATATCCATATCCATCCAGGGGATCCAGCCCAAGGATCGCCATCAGGATCACCACCAGGATCAGGATCAGGATCAGGATCAGGATCAGGATCAGGATCAGGATCAGGATCAGGGTTAGGTGGGAAGCTGTTCCATGACCACGTCCAGTAGATGGTGCGCAGCTTCATGATCCGCGGCACGCACGGCCCCATGCAGACGTTGCTGGATTGGCGCACGTACGGGTTGAAGGTGCATTACAACACCACCGCGCCAGGGCATGTGGGATGGATGGGCAGCGACGAGTTATTATACAAGGACATGCATTTCACCATGGGCGCGTTCCGCGGCTTCATTCATGGCTTGGTGGGATCGGCGCGCGAGCTGCTACGGGAGGTATTATATATATCCCCAACCACAACCACAACCACCACCACCAGCAACACCGATTTCCCCCCCATCCCATGGTCCAGATTGTACGACGACCCCACGCAGGGCCAGAAGGGGTGGTGTTTTTTACAGGATACCCGTACGCGGTGGCCGGTGGATGGGAAATAGTAGTTGGTGCAGCGGCTGCGCAGCGAGCCCGCCATGCAGCGCCAGTTCATGTGCCGTGGCCAGATGCAGGCCCAGCTAGTGGCGCAGTATTTGGCCCGCGTGGCCTGGTTCAAGGAGAAGCTCGCCGTGGCTATTCACTAACACTATTCTGGGCCAGTACCTGGGGGAGGTACAGCGCAAAATAAAGTCTTGGCAGAGGGGGAGGTACAGAGTTTAACTGTGTACCTCCCCTGCGATTGCTTAATTATTAATATTATACAATAATTTTTATATGTACATGTAGCTACTAGAGTTAAATTTAATAATAATTAATAATATTACTAGATTTCCTAAAGGGGAAGGCGTAATTAAGGTTCTAAAATATAAGCGAATTTTTTATTGGGGTACGCCTTGGCGCGCTAGGAGCGGGTAATCTAGTCCTAATTAGGCCACCTAGGTGCCTGAGGCGGCTATATATATGCCTGGTAGATGCCTGAGGCTTGATGGATGCCTAACCCAGGGGGGGTAACCCGATGGACGTCCATCTGCATTTGGGTTCGGCCCGATGGGGTTTAGCTGCCGGGGAAAACTCGCGCTAAGTTCATCCATTTAGATTAAAAAGGTCATCCATCTATATCTCCCATGGGCGTTCCTGGGCTTTAAAAATCAGATGGCGTGAACGGGCGGGCACTTATTCTTCAGGTAATTAAAAAGTAGAAGCCACATTTACGTAAGATGAAGCTATAGCATGGGTGTAAAGGCAGCCAGGTTTTACCAGGTTTTATTAGGGTATGCTGCCACGCGGGACGGGATGAGAGGTATAGCGCGGGATAGAGACAGCGCATGAGTAGTAGAGAGTAGTAATAGGAAAAAGTAAAGCAAGAGTGAGCTAGATTCCTCATGCAGCTAGCTGCCATGGGAACCACGAATACAAATGTTTATTTATAATCAGGGAAGGTGATTTTTTTAAGCCCATTAATACCCATGCCCATGCCCATGTAGATGATCCATCCCTCATGACTTCCACGCATTTGATTTCAGTTGGTTATTTAATTTATTAATTTTGTTTCATACCATGGAGAACCAGTTATTTGAGAAGATCCCTAGCTTGCAGATTATCATTTGCCGCGCGTGCTAGTATGGTGTACGACCAGTAGATGTCTAGCAGCATTTAAAGCGGCGACATCAGTATAGTCACGACGCAGCCAGCCAGGTGGCCCACGCCATTTACTAGTGGGGGGATGTCCAGCAGGATAGCCAGGCCATCCAGATCCCCCGTGTATTAGACGACCCACTGCCCATATTACCATGCCACGCCCATGGGTTATTATGCCAGCGAGACCCCACGCAGTGCCAGTACGTGGCTTCTAGCATGAATTCCATGCGGAAGCACTTGAAGACCATCCACTAGTGGTCCCAGCAGAGCCGTAGTGGCTGCGTTGGCCAGCGGGAGAAGGCTCGCGGGGAGGCCGAGCTAGCACAGTCATTCAGGCAGGTAGCATGGCAGCAGGTGTTCCCATCCAGGGTTGGGTCCCATTACATCTAGATTCAATACCTAGACGGCCACCAAAGCCCACCCCCACCCGCGGAGCAGGCCCAGCAGGCTGTGGATGCCATGGTCATCGCATGGGAGCAGGCGCGGGCGCGCGAGGTAGAGTAGGCCACCATCCAGGCAGATGAGGCCATGGATGCCAACCCATGGCTGCGCATGACAGGGTGGGCAAGGTATTTGGACGGGGTGCACCCGCAGGAT